>JALDNG010000028.1:302500-615000 GCA_024349245.1 Neodontobutis hainanensis
GCTGGAGAGGTATTAAATGTGTCATTATTGGACTCTGGTCTAGCTGGGCATTGTATGGTCCAGGGGCCACATGTGGACCTGTGGATGAGGTGTAGGCCCAAAAGCTTTTTATGTTGCTATCTCCAACAAAATAAAAGCAACAAAGTGCCTGGATACTGTGTTTCTTTACTGTAGACTTTAAATTGCAATGTATTTTTTGCTCATAATCGAATGTGTTGTTGAACAAGCAGTTAACCTTGAATCATCACATTTTTCAACAGAACGAACTGACGTCAAATGTACAGCTTCGTTTTGGGAGAACTGGTAGATTATGGATTACAATGACCTCCTCCATTACACGTCTTGACATATATAGAAATATAGAAATTGGCTTACAACAACGCAAGCAAACAGTGATGACTTTCTTCTTGACTATGGATACCACCAGAGACAGCTTGATTTCAACCATACAATATACTTAAGGTGATATAATGCAAACTGAGCAAATGAAAGCCCATACAGTAGTGCCAGGTTCACACGTGGCCTTATGGAAAGTGACATGGAAGATGTGAAAGTGCCCGTAACCTGGTCAAAAACAGCAGAGCTGTGATTAACCAAAAGGCCCTCACACGAGGCGCAGTGGAACGGCAGCTGAACCACAACACGAGCGCTGAGTGTGTTTACATCTGTAGGGCGGGCGGGCCGGGCCCTGACTCTCACGGTAATCGATGAACGAGGGAGGAAAAGGGAGAGTGGGAGAGGTAGAGGGTGAGGAGGGAAAAAAAATCGGTAAAGAAAGCAGGTTATCTCCCGTCATTAGGGGAGGGGGAATCCCAGACTGGAGGGGGGGTTCATTGATAAAAAGGGAGAGAGGGGAGACTATGTTTGGCATCGAGAGAGAGCAGACAATTATCTGTATTGATTAGAGCGGCCCAGTACTGTGAAGACTGAGAAAACTATGACTGGATCAATAGAGAGGGAGGGAGGGGTTTGGGGAGGTGTGTGGGGGGGTGTTTGGGTTGGAAGAGAGTTCGAGAAAAGACAGCCCAATAGAGAGAAACAAATGACAGATATAAAAGATACATACAGTGGCACGCAATTAAAAAGATAGAAACATAGTTTATGGGGCAAAGCAGCGTCAAAGACTCTGGGCGGTTTTATTGATAGGAAGGAAGCCACTCGGGAATGGGAGGGGGCAATGAACGCACAAGGAGAGATACATTAAATTCCTGATGTCATTACTCTTTATCATTGATTTGTCAGCACAACCGCAGAGTTCATTCAACGAGCCCACTAGTGCCCTGCCGTCACCGCAGCGAAACACAGACACGAACTGGGAGCACAGAGAGAGACAGAGCTGTGGTGGACATCATCCCAGCTGGACGACCTGCGTGAGGCGACAGTTCCCTTCTGAATTGGGGTAAAATGAGTGACAACATAGTGGTAATGTTGTGCACTGTTAGGGTTAGTTTGTAAAATGAGATTCTGAGATGCATGGAGGAGAGTATCCTCTGTTTCATCTTACTGGATCCATTATCACCATATTCAAACTGTTCTCAAATTTAATGTGTAGTCTGGTCCCTACTGTCCACACTAGGGGTTCAACTACAGTTTACCAAAGTAATGCATTTTATGTCATTATAATCTGACTATTTATCCATGTATTAAACTCAAAATGTTATTACCAAGGGCTTTACAGAATGATCAAATTCATGAGGAATGAAGTACTCATGTGCCACAAACTAGAGAGCAGTTAGAATAGATCAAATCTGAACCAACTATTTTAATATAATTTCTTTTTGTATATTGGAATGACGTGATGAAAGATAGTAGCCATGCTTTTATAATGTGTTTTTACTCCATCTGTTTCACACGCTTTTATACTAACACTCCAGGGCTTTTCTTAGTGAGCTTGTTCAAAATGGCATGTCCTTCCAGTAGATGTGTGTGTGACACTAAAGATCGACACTACTTAAATTGTAAAAATACTGGATGAAATGAATGCAGTCCTGTGAGTAAGAGGGAAGATACAGGGCTGTGTGTGGCAGGCATTGCTTTGAAAATATCAAGAGGGGAGGAGGTGTTCAGGTAGGAGGCCTTGCTGTGGGGCCTCTTTTTTTTTTTTTTTTTGTCTGGGACCAAAAACCAAAATGGAGTAGGAGTGGAACAAAAGGCACACAGGGGGAAAGACAGGGGAGTAACAACCTGCACTGGGTGAAAACATCCCGCTGGCCCACACATGCACTGAAGACGGATACATTCAGCGTTAATCCCTCATCAGACGCTCTGGAGTGTATGCAAGTGCCCCTCACTGCACTTCCGGTTGTAACTTACATTTCTCTGACTGCCTGGCCCCATTACCCAGGCAACCTCAATGTACACATACACGCATCTGTCATTTCTTACTTTATTGAAGGTTGTAGGACGATATAATTCAGCCCACTACATCTCTGATCCCTTTTGACACCAAAGAGAAGCCTATTGTCAGAAAAGGTTTATACAAAAGCAAACAAATAGATAGAAAAATATAAAGTCTGAATTGGGGTGCCGGCTGGATATTGAGGAAACCTTTGGTAAGGGCAGAAAATGTCAGGTTTGACAAATGACCTTTTAAACATGGAGCAGATGTAGAGAGTCATGTACACTGTGGACAGAGGGCTGCTCAACTGTCTGTCTCCTATCTCCAACAGCTATTGTGAATATGGCGCACTGGTTGGTAGAGTTAGCAAAAAATGTATGTACAATATGGGGAATTTCAGTTGTGTTTTCGGTGGGTAGAAGATGGAAGGAAGATGCTTGAGAATACATTGAGGCAAGAGAAAAAGGGAAGCAATCAGGTAAGCAGCAGGACCAGGAAAACTGTGACAAAGACAAAGTGGAAAGCCGAACAGGACACGGATTACAGGTGTGGAGTTATGCATGCATGACATCACCGGACCCCTCCTCCAGCCCTTGGGAATGGGGCCCTTGGAAACTGTCGCTAAGGGAACAGAAATGGGGAAAGAGAAGGGGGTTAGAGAGAAAAGAGGGGACTAAAAAAAAATCCAGATTTAGTGGAGAGCTTTGGGTAAACCTCAGCAAAGAAGGTTGAAGGGCACGTATCATGATCCATCTGCGTTGAAGATGGGAAATTGTTCATTCTCCAACAAACCATCTTACTCTGTGTCCATCCTATTCACCAAATGGACCACCTTTTCCACATTAAAGGGGAACAGGCAAGCGTCCTTTCCACTAAAGCCAGCATTTTCCTCCTCCCCCATATACTCTGACCTCTTGTCCTGTCATTTAGAGAAGGCAGATTTAATGCAGCCTGATGGTAAAAACCAACACATGATAGGGAGCCAGAGAGCTTTGAGTTCTCCGCTTTAACGCATGAAGAAATATTGACGGACAAAGAGAATAGTGAAATACTGGCTGTTAATGTATATGAGGTCTTGGAGGTCATTTTAAACCTGGAAGCTCAATAAGCAGATTGAAAAGTTAGCACACAACACCCACTTTGGGCTTTTGAGGTGGCAGCGCAACAAACAGAAACGCCAATGAGAAAAGGCCTTTCTGCCCTCAGCAAACTCTCCTAGTCCCCACAGACTGTGCTGTGTCTACATACAGCAGCCAACAGATGCACTTCAAGTGTCTCTGTGCTTCCCCATGACCAGTAAACCGGTCATTCTCAACACTAACTTCATCAGCATTATTGCATACTATTTACACATCAAACACCTACACAGTATTCCAAAAACACATACATATCAGAGGCTTAGTTTCACTATGCAATATAGATTTGGTATGTATGCATAATAAGTGATCAATATCTGTTGCTGAATAAAACATACTGCTGCCTTTTGACAGAGCGATTTGAAATGGAGATGCTATGCTAATACAAAAGGCTTTGGTGAGATTGGCCCTGAACCCTCCACATACCAGCAGTTCACATTTAGACGCTCTCACCTGCACTCTCCATAATGCATGAGAAGTCTGAATATATATCACCCCCTGTGCTGTTCACTCACACTCACAGACACACACAGCCTTGCACCAGTACACATGTGTGCACCCTTTTATCTCCGGACTTATATCTTTTTATTTGAATTACATAACTTTGTTGCATTTTCATGTAGTGTTTAAAACTCCAGTTTAGGCTTATTTAGACATGTTCCAGATTAT
Organism: Neodontobutis hainanensis; assembly: GCA_024349245.1. Classification (NCBI taxonomy): domain Eukaryota; kingdom Metazoa; phylum Chordata; class Actinopteri; order Gobiiformes; family Odontobutidae; genus Neodontobutis; species Neodontobutis hainanensis. The sequence goes on from JALDNG010000028.1 coordinate 306,644, forward strand.
GTTTCTGATTAAAATCTAGTGTTCAGTGTCTTGAGGGCTTTGGATTATTTGTGCCAAAGAAATATCTATCCTATTTGATCCTAGACTAGATTAAACCACAAATAGCTCATGTAGTATTTTATTTATTTACAAAATATACATGTATTCATTAAATAATTGATGTTCATTTTGAGGGATGGATTAATAATGTTGTTGATTTTTCAGTTGTATTAGAGGAAGATTTTTTTTTTCTTTTTTTTTTGCTACCGTACATTCAGTTGCATTATATTTATTGAGGATGAATAAAAACCTTTTTTTTGTAAGGAGCTATTACTGTGTGCTGATAATATTCCCAAAAGGCTTGTTTTCCTTCTTCAAGGTTGTTTAAAAAATACATTAACGTGATGTGTAACCTCACATGCCACAGAACCAACTGAACACAAAACATCCTGAAGAAATTGACTGCATGCTGAGATTTTGATACTACATGTACAAAACAAGAAACAGAAAATAGAGGGGGAAAAAATGCAATTTAAGTTGGAAAACAACTAAAAAACTAAACTTTACTGCAATTTCAAAGTTTCCCATTTTTAATCATGTATTTTCTATTTGTGAGAATTTGTAGTGGTAAAAAGACAGAACTGCTAAAAGCTTTGATTGCTGTAAAACATGTAGGGTCCAGGATGCTGTAAAACCAACTGTTCTTCTTCTTTGATCAAGTGGTGTGAGACACAGAGCCAGTGCTTAATCAAAACACTGGTAAGCCATCCTGAACTTGGAGGCTTTCAGCAGCAGGAAACAGGGTCAGGGTTGCTGAACAACTCAGTGTGAAATGGTCTGGAGTCAGTGTGCACGTATGAGCACTTGTGTATGTGTGTGTGTGTGTGTCAGCTGTTTGTTGTTGTGAAACGCTGTGTCAGTTGTGTGTCAGTGGTATATGTGGGCTGCCAATTAACACACAGTTTGTGAAAGGGAAAGGTAGCTGAGGCAAAGCCCGTGGAAGGTTAGGGAAGTTCAAGACGAGATATTACTGCAGCAGACATACCGGCAGCTTATGATTTCAATTACATAAAATTATTACGCCGGCCAATTGTAAATACACATTTACAGGGTACTATGTCTGTTTTAGAAGACAAGTGGATTTACTTAGTGCTTCTTTCTCCCTCTGCCTCTCTGCCCTGCTGGTCTTTAACCTTGGCCTCTGCTGCTTCTGCCTATCGCAATAAAGCCCTCCAACCCCCCCTCCTCTTCTTCACCTCCCTCTCTCCTTTATCCCTTCGTCCATCTTCTCCATCCCTCGCTCCCACTGTCCCCCCGGCACCCCTGTTGTCCACTGTTCCACTCATTCATAGTAAACACTATTGATTTTCAGCAGAAAAAAAAAAAAAAAAAAAAGGCCATGAATTTTAATGCCCCTATCTGTCCCCTTCTCCATCTCTTCCTACACCCACCTACCACCATTTCTGCCCCCTTTCCTGAGGGGAGGATAAAGAGATGGAAGGTGGTGGTATGGGGAGTATAGTTGGGAGGAGGGGTTGCATTTCTCATTTCCCAGCTGTGCCTCTCTCACACAGACACACAAGCGTACTCGTCCTCGGCCCCCTCTGTCGCTTCCCTTCTTCTCTTCACACTGACTTCAGCTCTGGGGAGTGGAAGCAAACTCTCGCTCCGTGCACTGTCCTGTCTTACACGCGCACACGCAGCTGATGGTCACGTCTAGATAGTGGCCGTCCCACTCTGCTGCCACTTAAACAGTCACATGTGCACATCACAAGGGACGGGACAAGTCTGTGGTCAAGGCCGCGCGCAGGCAGGACAAACATATACATATAGGCTGTGACCATTCTGGGGGGGTTGGATATTTGTCTAAAGTGATCCCTCAATGACACAACATAGAACCATAGCCATAGTCAAAACTACAGCTACAACACGGCTAGGGCTGCAACAACTAATCGGATTAATTGATAATAATTGATTATTAAAGTAATTGTCAGCTTAATTAATAATCAATAAATGGCTGTCTGGGGTATTAATAAACTCTGATAAACTCTTTATTACAAAGACAGAGCAGTAAATCTAGAAAAACTGTAAAAGAGATGTACATATTGTGTTTTGATGAAAATACATTGTTATATATGGTCTTGGATTCAGATTTTGTAAAAATCCATGTGATTGTTTTTGCAGTATTTAGTTTTAGGCTGGAACAATAAAACACCTCAAGTTTTTGACCACTTTTCATTGTTAGTCCACCAGTTCCTCATGTATTTACATGCGCTTCAATATTCGTTCATCATATCATTAATTGATTAATCATAAAAATTACATAAACATGGCTAGAATCAGAACAAACCCAGAAATGATACCAAGAAAAACGTGAAGCTACACCAGGACTCTGCCCAGGACTAACTCAGGACTAGTCTGGGTTTAAAACAGGTCCAACTATATGACTATACTCAAATATACACAAGGATTAAATCTGGACTAAATCTCGCACTAAACCTAGAACCAATCTAAACACCAGACTAAAAACTAGAACTAGACCTACACCTGGACAGAACCCTGGACTGTACCCCATACTGAATAAAAGGTTAAACCACAACTGGGACTTAGTCAAAACTAGGACGAAATTGTAAATAAATCAAGAAAAAAGCACTTTAGTGAAACCAGAACTCAGCAAAATAAAGACTAAACCAAAAATCATTGAATTTCAAGATTTAGGAACATCTGCAATTAACATTTACTCCAAACTCCCTTTGTGCATTATAATTTAAAGCCCATGACATGGGCTTAGATACAAATGCCTTGATTTGTTCACAACACCACTAATAATAAGATGAGCCAATTCAACAGCTGCGCAGTGTTTTAATGTTCTTCCTCTTGCTTCTCGTTTCTCTCCCGTGTCTTGTTGCATCTCCCCCTCTCTCCTTTATTCCTCTACCTCCCGGCCTCTCCCTCTCTCTGCCTCTCTTTCTCCTACTCTGTGTATTGATTTTGCTATAAGCGGTGTCCCGGTTGCGACAGGTTAGTGCAGACAGACAAAGGCAGACTTCATCAACCAGCCTTAAACACAGGAGCCACGTCCTCAATAATCACTCCATCACACAAAAGACGAGGGAGGAGAGAGAGGAATGCGTGGAGATGCTATTGATGAATAGGGAGAAGTGAGAACAGGAGGAAAAAAGGCATTGGAGAATTTTCAAGGTTGTGTTTTTTTGTCTTGATATTAGACATGGCAGATGAATTAAACACACTTGTCAATCTGAAATGTAATTTTTTCTTCTTATTTGTTATATGTGCTCAGGGTTACATTGTGCTTATTAAAGAACATGTTATTAAAGAACATTTAAACATTTTATGAAGGAGCCTTATATTAAATGCAATCTATTACAGCTTCTTACAATTTGGCTCTACAGAAAGAATTTCTTCATTATAAAAGTCAGCCTCTCCGGACTTCTTTTTTTTCTAAAAAGCGCGCATGTGTGTGTGTGTATGTGTGTGTGTATGCAGACAGTTTTCATCTCCACTTAATCTCCGGTTCCTAATTCAGAGTGTACATTGAGCCGCCTAATAGGATGTGACTGGAGCGCCTGCTGCATCACTAGCCGGCTAGCCGCTAATGAGAGGGCCGCCACAGCCGAAGAATCAAAGCGCTTCATCAGCACTCCTAATCACTGTAAACCTCATTAGCCGACTGGAGAGCCAACATCTGCTCTCGTTAACAAATCCAAATATAACATGGCCCTGGCCTATGAGTGCGTCTACCCCAAGAATGAAAGAGCGCTACCACACCCATAGGATTCATTGTTCTGGTGTGTTGTAATAGTACACATTTCCCAATAATGACACAAAATATCAGTTCAACCAACTGACAACAAGGCAATTAATTAGTAAAATGGTTTAAACTCCAAATACTATATAATAAAAACAAGCTTTAGGATTCCATCTGCTGTTTATTATAAAGGATTTTAATAGATGAGAACCTGTAGATGAGAAAGCACGGGCCAATCACATACTAGCAAAATCATTCCCATTGTCATGTGACATCCTGGGAAGTGTAATAGCTGCTGTTAAAGTGTATTTTTAATGCTGAATATGTATTTTAACAGAGAAACAGCTCAGGAAAGAAAAACATCAACAGAGAAAAGGGAAAACGCAAGCATAAAACACCGATAATACTGTCAATCCAATCACGTAATTTAAAACGAGGACAAGATAATTGTAATCCTCGCAGCTAAGCTCTAAACTTCATTTTTGTGTAATGTAGCAGTATTTTTTGAAGGAAAAATAAGTCAGTTTTTATTATTTTCTGAGACAGGTACGGCAAAAAAAAAATCAGGAAGTGAAAAACATATCAGTGGCGGAATAGGCTATAGCTTATTAGCCATTCAACTAAATAGCATCACAGTTGCTTGTTTTATTTGCCAAATTTTGACATCAAGACCTTGCTCAAATATTTCTAGCTTGCAAACAGGTCAGTGTCTCACAACCTTCTCTGGTTTGAATAGGTATAACAGGTGGTCTGGGAAAACTCTTCTGTTGATATCTCCGTATTTCCAGACACTGACCCATCATAGCTTCAAGGCTAAGACACTGAAAATATCCCACCTAGCCTCTTGTGATGTGTCTTAGCGGCCTGTCAGAACACTCGGCCGCAGTAGACTGGGGTCTCTGCCGCTAATGTGGCCTGTCTCTGAAGCAGCAGGTGTGTGGACAGCAGGTTTCCATGTAAGTCTGCCTTGTTGGCCCATTCACCCCCTCTCTATCTCTGATCAAAGCACTTCCTTCCTCCCCCCCACAGCCCACCACCAATGCCACCTTCTGCTGTTCCTCTCCTCCTCCTCCACCTTTGCCGGCCGAGCACCTTCCACCCCCATCGTAATTTGACTGATGATTACACTTGTCACTCAAGGCAGCATGTGGCCAATTATAAAGATGGTGAAGGGAAGCGGCAAGCAGGTTTGTGATAAAAAGGGAGGGAAGCGAGACGTTTAGGTTCAAACTTTTAGTTCCACTCAGGTACAAAGTTGAGTTCTTATCCTACGAGAGAAGCTGATATACATTTCTGCTCAATTTTTCCTGCGAGAAGACGCAGTGGCCTTGTCTCACACTGTCTTGGCCACTCGAGCATCTCTCCATGTTCCAGGGTAATCACAGACTCATTTAAAGTCACTTTTGTACACTACCTCTGACTGGTGGTTTAGAGAGCGGCCGCAGACTGGGCTTTTATGGGCCTTAATGTGTCCTGCAGACACTTTGGCAACCAGGCTGCCGCTGTCAAAGACGTAAGAGAGAGAGAGGGAGAGGGGCAGAACAGGAGGACGTACAAGGCCAACTGCCATGGCGACTTAACCAGCCTGAAAAAAGGGGGAACCAAAGAGGATGAAAGGGGAGGAGGGAGCAGGGTCGTGCTCGACAAAATGGACAGAACAAGGCGGCGTCAAAAGAAATGGGAGAGAGAGGTCACTTAGTCAGTCCTTCAGCACCCCCTGCACAGCGCCTCCTTCCATGTCCTCTTTACAAGCAGACAAAGGGACAGGGGGGTGCAGGCCTTGTATGGAGGAAAAAGGGTCACGCCTACCCCCATGCTCCCTGATATTCACAGAAGACCCAAATAGGTTTTAAATAGAGAAATGGTCTAAAACTAGTCTCCAAGAAATTGAGTTACAGAATATGCCCTGCAATAACCTTTTGTGTCAGGTTGTTTTTTTCTCATTTAGTTTCATCTGGTAATTTATGATCCTTTTCCTTGATAGGCAAGAGGCAGGTTGATGGATGGGACATAAAATCCAGGTTTTTGCCCCTAGAGACCGTGGATCTTTTTGACTCATTAGGTTTGGTCATTATGAGCGTTTGGTTATCACTAGATAAAGGATTTAAAAGACACCCAATGTAATAATTTCTTTACTTTTTTATCCAATTCTTCTAACCTACACGGATTTCATATGGTTACAATATAATGAGTTACATGGTATTAGGGATTTCTACAAACATTACATGTCTTTGATTTTAGAGACTGTTAGAAAAGATTTGTTCCTCGCTTTAACCAAACTAATTTAGACAAACTGTGTTTAGTTCAGAACCAATAACTGCAGAGACAGTGGATTTCATCAGGTAATCCTCAACAGAAATATTTTTTAATATCCTGGAACTTGCTTCTAAAGGCAGTGAAAAAGAATGGGACTCTAAGATGAGGAAAAGAAAAAAAAATGGCTACGGGAATGAAAGGGTGAAGAGGTGGTGCAGTACAACAGATTAATTTCAGAACAGGGCGCTCCTGCCGAGAGAGCGACAGGAAGGATCGAGGGGGATCAGAAAAGGGAAGAGAAAGAGAAGAGAGAGATTAAACATGTATTCAACTCCCTGAAAGGACCGAGCTGCTTTTGGAGAGCAACTGTTATGTGTCACATTGCTCACAGACAACATGTTTCCACCTCCAACTAAGATCCGATCAGTGAGCACTCCCATCCAGCCTTTACTCTGAAGGACAGCAGTGAAACCCCAGAGGTTAATAGGACCCCTTCATTACCATAAATCTTATCAGCTAAATGAAATGGAGAGAAGGACCCCTGATTTAGGCGTCCACTCTGCTGGACTAAGGAGGAGACACCCAATCAAACCCCTGGGTTTTATGGCTCGTTTTTATTATCTAAATGTTCTGGCACATGAGCGCAGTGCCAGAGGTGACAGCCGGCAACAATCAACAACAAAAAGACAGCGGCTGGACAAACCACATTGTTGGTCTGTTTACGAGCCGAGATCCTTTCAGCAAATAGACTTTCCAGGCCATGCATGCTGTACAATAAAGACATGAAGGGAGATTTAAAGAGCCTGCCCCTTTGACCAGCAGAATGTGAGTAGTTTCCTGCCACTGATGTTTGAATAACCAACTCCACAATCGGCCAATCAAGTGTTCAATATGGCCAGCAGGAGTCCGGACGCCTTGTTTTGACCTCCTCATATAAGTGATTGGCAGCATGGAGCGAAGGCCCTCTCAAACCTTGATCACCGCCTGGCCACTACTGACCGAAAAGGATGTCCCCCATGCAGAGGTCAAGTACACTCTCGAGGTCTCAGTATGTACACCGGGGGTATGTTATTGTAGAAGTAGGAAGGGAAAGGGAACAGGAGACTAGAAAAAACAACAACTTTATAAATCAATTGGTAGAACAGTCAGGTGGTTTGTATGTGTTTATTCCTGCTGATGTGTTGATGAACCTGCTCCTACATCTATCTATCTGTCCTCCCTGTGTGTGTTCTCCACGTCTGATTAAGTGGCCAGCTCACCCGGTCTCTGATTAGGACTAATGCTAGGCTGTATTTCTCCGGAAACACTGACCAAGCGCACAGAATTAATCCTGCCAGCAAGAGTGTGTGCTTATTGCACAGAGGGAATGATGCAAATGTAAAGGCGGCTCGTTGTGGCCTTTAGATGAATATGTTTGCATAATTGTGTGGCTGTGTCACGCCGAGTGTTGTGTTTATCATTAGCGGGCCCGCGCATATTTAATGGTGTTTGTGTGAAGGTCATTGTTTGAAGCGAGCGAGCCAGAGAGAGTGTGGATCTAATGGTTTTTAACACGCTAATGGTTCATAAGGATGTATTGTATGCGTGTGTCCTGGTTCCCTGGAGAAACTCAGTGCCACTCAGCACTGCTAATGAGCTGTGAGAACTCATCCCCATTAAAAACACATTAGTCTCAGTGCACAACACTCACCGCAGCACCATGGCCATGTATATAAGCACCATATGCACATCTGTACAAATCCACCAAAAAGTAAACAGCTGATAGGGTTAAAAGGAAAACAAGGCTATAAATATGGCTGGACTTTACATTTGCAGACTATTGCAGCACAAATCCAAGTGCTTTATTTTAATAATAATACAAGTCACGTGTGCCAATTTGGCCTCACTCTAGAACACTATATTTGACAAAAGAAATCCTGTCATCTGCATTTGGCTTTAATTTTTAGGTTGTCATAAAGGATCTTTAAAACTCCACTTTCTGATTTTCTTTTTTCTATCCCTGTCTGACTCCACTCACTCAAAAATTTTCCTTCACAAAATACTAGTTCTTTACACCAAACTGAAGATTAGAGCTTAACATTAGCTTAGCGTTAGCTTAGCTGTGAGGACGACAATTATCTCCTCTTTGTTAAACATTATGTGATAGAATTGACAGTATTTATTGACAGTATTTATCATTTTACGTGGCCTCCCTTTTTCCTGTAATGTTTTTCTTTTTTGAGCTGTTTCTCTGCAAAAAGACATATTTAGTGCTAAAACACAGTTTATCAGCAGAAATTTAACGACATGGAACGTCATATGACAAGCTGGTTTCGGCAAATGGGAGCACTCCTTTTTTGAGCAGGTGATTTTTACACGTCCCTGAGTAACAGGTTCTCATCTGTTAAAATCTCTTATAATATTTTTATGTCATCATAAAGCATGTGTTTTTTTATTATTATTTGGGGTTTAAACCATTTTTCCCAACTAGAAGAAAAAATATCAGGTACAGTCTGTTTAAAAAAGCTCTGCTACATGATTTTTTTTTGTCATATTCTATTGTGTGCAGCTACATTTTTAGAATATGTGCATGGGACATTATCGCTGGAGCTCCTCTGGGTGCCGTCAAACTGTGTAGGGAACATTGACATGATCCTAATATATATACGTAAATAGCCCATTAGCTCTCGCAGCATTGTGCAGTCAGCCCCCTGCATTCAAGAACCCTGTGGTCGGCTCATATGCGGCAATCTAATTCTACTACTACAAGGAGCGCAGGGGAGAATTGTATTGTGACAGAGAGCGCAAGGCAGTAGGAGGGGAAGGGAAGAGAGAGAGAGGGTCACAGAGAAGGAGAGAGGTAGCTTAATGCAATAAAGCATGTAGTATTGACATCTTTCTCGTGTCTATTGATTCCCCATTATGTTGCTAACAAACCCAGGTTGACATTTTGTCATTTGCAATCATGTTAACACTGCGACTTGCGCACTCCCTTCCACAAACCAATCTATACCTAGACACACTAGTTTGCACACGTGCTCAACAGTCTTCAGTTATTCTTTCACACACAGAGGAAAAGGCCATGCATATGCAGTGGCTCACATCAGGAAAAGGAAGAGCATAAACTTGTCCGAAAGTGTCTGAGAGCCAGGGAAACAAAGGATGATTAATAGATCAGGAGCAATGTTTCTTAAACTGTGTGTTTCAAAACCCAAAGGTGTCTCGTGTATTGTATTTAGGTCACCACAAAAATGCACAAATCCACTATTTCAGGTTCATTCAAGCATGCATTCAGGTAAATAGAGCTGCTTCACCAGTTAAACAGACAAGAGGGTGAAGTTGAAATGCCATAGGTTGTCAAAACACAATTAAAACAGTCAGCCAATGTAAAACGTTTGCCATAAAACAGATTTTGACATTTTGTGTGTGAAATTAACACATCAGATTTGCAGTGCAGGATCAGGAAAAGCAGCAAAAAAAAGACTGATAGCTGTGTCAGTTCCAATTGGTGTGAGAGGAGACAGACAGAAGGAAAAACCAAATAAGAGATTCTACCATTGTAAGTGAGTGTAAGCAAGCATAGGAGTGTGCTCAAGATGGGGTTAGAGCGTATATGGTTAGAGATGCTGCTTAATGGTGTGTGACAGAAGGTGCATAGCTGAGATGGACTGAGTTTAGGCGTGTGTAAGAGAGGAGAGAGAGAAAAGCCGCCTCCTTGATGTCTCGTCATATCATATCACACGATACACTGCTCTGTTGAGAACCTGCGGTTTCTTCTCTATGTCCCATTAAACTTTTATACACCAGTTAGTGTTGATCGCTCCACAAACCACTTTACCACACAAACACTTCACATACTAGTGGCTCTGACCTGCACCTTCACAGACACAATGCCATTAAAAATAGAACAAACCCTGGATCAGTTAGAGCAGCGTACTATTCAGCTGGAAAAGGGTGGGATATGCTCGCTTTATGCTGTACGGCAGTGTGTCTATTTCATGTGGATGTGCGAGCCCCCACAGGAGGCTGAGTGCTCCAGGCCTGTTGTAACATGAAAGAGAACGAAAACACTAGGGGCAAAGAGGGGTCACGTGGGGCTGAGTCAAACACTCCAGCAATGACCTTTGACCCTGCGCTGAGCTCCGATACAAAGGAGTCAAGGAGCTGTCACCAGTTGGAGAGGCAAGTTAACTGAGTGCTCAAGTCAAGAGCCCTACAATGTGCCACCAAACTTTGTGTATCTGTTTGGGGGCATTTAAGTGTTGTGTGTGAACAACCAAAGCACTTCGATGCTCAAGGGCCCGAACTAAAGTGTCTCTCTGGAAAACTTTCAAAGGATGGTTGAGAAAGCCTTATTTATGGAACACTCGTGTACTACAGTAGATAGTTCTCACTGCTTGTTTTGGAGAAGTACACTTTTGTATTTATACATTTATACATTTACACTCTGTCTGACACTGTTTAGTCTTTTGGTTTTATCCTGACCCTTGACCCTTTTAGAGTCAAAGTCTCGAAGTTTTAGAAGGACAGTAGTTTGTACAATTTTATCAGATTGGAATAAAAGTCAGTAAGCATTGTTATTCCTCCATCTGAGCATCCAGCAGCTTGTATATACAGACCATCTGTTTGTGTGCTTATTCAGATGCGGGCTCTGGCCCGGGACACTGAAGCATAATGGCTCATCTGTGGTTTACTCTCACCTCTCAAGCTCAAACTGGGTTTTCCTCTCCCTCCTCGTTTTTCACTCTGTCATCTACTCTCACTTTCAGCCACTTCGCGCTCTCTCTCCAGCTCTCTCTTTCTACATTTTTTTTATCTCATTCTGACATTCGCCATTTTTCACACAAACTCCTCCTCTCAGGTCCATGCCTCTTCACCCTGTCCCCACTTCCCCACTCACTCCTCCGTGTGTGTGTGTGTGTGTGTGTGTGTGTGTGTGTGTGTGTGTGTGTGTGTGTGTGTGTGTGTGTGTGTGTGTGTAGAGATATGGCAGGTAACAGGGCCCTCTCATCCCTCTCTTCCCCCTCTATCATCCCCTCACTGTCACACACTGCTGACTGAGTAAGAGAGTAAAGTTCATAGATACTGCGAGGACTGTAGAGGCTGAATTCACTCTCACTGTGTTCATATAGCAGCTATATTCTGGAAGTAGAAACTGGTACAATTGTACAATTTTGAATTTGAAACATGAAATATCTAGACGATGACCCATTACTCTTTTGACACAAAGATCAAAATGAATGGACTATCATAATGAGCATGCCCAATAGCACACTCAATTTCAATATTTTCTCAACAAAGCACACTTAATGAAAATAGATTTGGTTCAAATAGAATATTATTTACCTCTGTATTAATATTTATAAATGGTAGGCCTTTGTTGCTATGGTGATTTTCTTATAGGCCACAATTGACAAATAATTATTGTGCAGTTCATTGTTAGTTCTCCTATCGTGGGCTTGACACATCACTGCTCCACAGTGACCTCTAAGCCCTCTGGTCTGTGTGGGATCACGCAGAAGGGACAGCAACTGAAACATTAGTCAGAAGGCCAATGTGAACATGCTCTACAGGCAAAACTTCGAAATAAACCCAGAACCTAATTGTAGCACAAAGGAACAACGCTACATTTAAAACAGAACATACTTGGCTCTTGTTTCTTAACTGTCCCATGAACGCATCTGTTGAAAAGGTCATGCCATTCGTTTTCTGTTGACATTATGTCTGTTCTGTGTCTCTAGAAAAGCAGAACCCTGGCATCTATTAAATCATACAGGTTGGGTTTGGAAACGGGAAGGTGCACTGGCCCTTTAAGAGTCTGTCCAGCGGCAAAAGTGCACACAGCAGCCACATTCACGCACAATTACGCACGGAGACGCAAGTAGCCTGTCTGGTGACTAACTTTGAGCAGCCCTGTGTGTAGTGAGTGTACTGTACTGTACCCTCAGCCCTTATCGTCATATGAAAAAGAGTACAGAACAGCTGTTGCCCGCTTAAAAAACAGTTGAAGCTCCGCCACATCGACATGTAGCACACAACCCCGGCCTGTTCGCAACCACCATGTGTCTTTCATTCCGCTTCAACGCAGATGAAACTCAGACGGCGCCCCAGCCTCAGCCTCACAGCCAGCCGGCACCCTCCCCCTCCTGCTTGCACAGTCCCCTCTTCTCCTCAGCCGTTTTTCCAACCGAGCATCAAGGCGAGCAGCGACAGGACAGACAGCTGTAGTCTTTGGAAGTCTGCATCCATTGTCAAATACAGTTTTGTCTCAAGCACACCCGCCAACCAGACTTAACCTGAAAGCCAACATTAAAACAGGTTAAAAGCACAAGCACAACAGGACACGAGCCGAAGTGAATTAACGCTGGTTTCCCCATTTCCTCTCCTCCATCAGTACGCCAATACTCTCTCCTTCTGTCTCCCCCTCTCCCTGCTTCCACCGGCCCAGGAATCGATCTCCGCAGGATCAATAAGTTGGCATGAATATTCCCTGCCTGCCGAGAGTCTAGTTGGGGAGAGACGGAGGCTCAGGCTCAGGCGCAGGCAGCGGAGGAGAGGAGAAGGATGGGGCTCGTGGAAATACCCGGAAAAGGGACGTATTTAGGCGGCGTGGAAAGCGAGCGGACACGGGAAGATCGGAGCTTTTTGTTTTAAAGAAGGGAAAAAAAACGTGGATGCATATTTTTGGACGTGTTCTTTGTGTTTTTTAGGACTGCTGCTTGAAAGGTACTGCAGGTGGGTGTGTGCGTTAACAGCTCGCCCCGTTTTGCAAGGCTCCGAGCAAAGGCGGGGCGAGGTCTACACGGCTCGACCGACATGGAGGAAGTGTATAGAGGGAGAAGAAACGTGTTTCTTACCGGAGTTGGAGCGGAGAGCCAGAGGGGACTTGAGGCGCCAGGTGTTGAGGTCAGGGGCAGTTCTTTGAAACACGAACGGCACCGGCAGCGGAACAAACATGATCTTCGTCCTGGTTCTTGTTTTGGTTTGGCGAATAACGTGTCAGGACGAGCTCTGTCCTTTGCTGTATCTTGGCCCGTTCTTCTTGTAGTAGACAGCGTTGGGGATGTATTTGGTTTGGAGAGCTTAACATGAAGCCCAGCTGCGCACTTATTTATTTACATGTGGACTTTAGTTTTCTATGTGCATAGACTATGAATTCATACATATAAATGGTGGTCCCTTTATACCCTCGCAGCCCAGGCTTAACACACAGACGGACAGAGGAGCTCACACTTTACGAGCTACAGGAAAAAAGTTACAAATTCAAGCCTTTAGTAAACTAACTATCTTTTCTTCTCCTTGAGTAAACATAGAGGGCCTGGAGCTTAATACACCCCTCACTAATGCTTCCTGGCGGCGTGAAAAGGCATTAGAACAGTCGCTGTAGTCTCCTGTAGCCGGTATTAGCTTTGGTTTCAAGAGATAGAACAGTGTCAAAGGCGCGTGTTAAGTCTTATTTGGATTCTCTGTGGGTTATTATTTGGTTTGCTCTATTGTATTTGGTCTCTAGCTGCACGCTCACTCCTCTCCTCTTTTGCATGAAGGCTACTGAAGACATTCGTGCGCCTGTGCGTACTGTAGCGAGGCGCGTCGGGAGCGCATTGGCTTCATTTAAAAGGCTATTATATGCACGAGCCAAAGAAATGAACTGTGTAAAAGTCTTCCGAGACAAACGCACACAACACAACACGGCACAGCACACCGCGCGCCCTGACGCTCCTCCTCCCTCGCGCTCTGTCACAAGGCAGTAATTAAAACGCAATCAATCGATAGACAAATAAATAAAGAAAGGAAGTAAATAAATAACAAAACAGTACAGAGTCCGTGTTAGGTCGCGGTTTAGCGGTGCACTTGCCTATCTCCGTCCATCCGTCTGTGTGTCTTTTTGTGTCTGTCTTTCTGTTTGTCCCCCAGCGAGCTCTCTCTTTTAACGTGGGAACCCCAAACAGCGACTCGACCCGGCTCCCTCCAGGATTGTAGCGATCTGCCACTATGAGGCTGGCCGCAACATTGAAGCGAGAGAGGAGCCGCTACTACTCACCCCCCCTCTCCTCTCCCACCCATCCCTCCCTGCCCTCCCTCTTCCACCCCCCCTCCACCCGCCCCTCGTTTTCACTACCGCTGCAAAAGGTATCCTGTATTGATTTGCTGGACCCCCCCTCCACTACCTCCTCCCCTCTCTCTCTTAATAATAAGGAGCCATAATGATGCCAGTGGTGATCAGCGCCGAAGGGGACGACCGCCACATATAAAGAAGTAGGATCCATGGATACCTGATATGGTACGTGAGCGCGCAATTAAGTCAGCTCATCACCGCCGCTGCTTTTAATAAGCCCTCCCGAGTGCACGAGTATAGCCAGGTTAATTCATACACAGGACAAGAGCGACCACTGCTGTTCTGTGGCACCCGAGGACGCAGATAGTGCACTTTGTTGAGCAGGCGGAGTGAAAAGTCAAGCTGCTCTAACAGAGAGAGCGCGAAGCATAACGAAGACTTGGTTTGACAGAGTCTTAACAGTTTATCAAATGCATATAGTCAATGTTTTATTTGTGCAATCTGCTGTTCAGTTACTAAAAAGACAGAGTGAAACGTTATGGTTGAACTTGAGGATAAAGGGTTATGGATGTAAAAAGAATATTATAAAAAACAACAGTGAACAACAGTAAACAGTAAAAAGAGACACCAGATGACCTTTAGAAAAGAACAGTAAGGGGTTATGCACCTAAAGCATCACTGATAAAGGAGAATGGAATCTGCACTCTGCACATTTGAAAGAATAAACCAAAGATGTGTCAGACACCAAAGAAGGAAGTGAAAGAGACTTCTTGAATATGAGAGGTGAGAAAGAGGCCTATAAGCTTTCCTTTTTGAGCGCAACACCCATGAATAACAGAGATAAAGGCAGAACATCCACTTTGTTATGGACTCCAATGTATCAATAGTTTTCTCATGTAAAATGCAATAAACAGAAATGCAAGCTCAAATAGGCCTGGTTGAATATATGTTGAATTTTAACATCAGGCTGTAATGTTGTGTAAGCTTTTTCTTTCCTAATTTTTAGACCATTGGCTTATTGTGGTTCTTTCTCTTTTGCACCCCCTTATAAAGCTGGTGACTGTAGGCTTTTTGTTCAAAGCACGAGAAATGAAAGATACACTCCATAATCAGGTAAAAATCTTAATATAGAAGAATATATCAACTCAAAACTCCCAAAATACATCTCCTGTCATGTTTGTGCTATCAAGATAATACAAAACAGTGACTCTTTAGTTAATCCAAGGATTCCAGGGAAGCTCTCGCAGCGCCCACCAACTCACTGCTGCTTTCCAGTTCCCCTCCGTCTTCTATGCCGGCCTCCTCAGCACGTCTCTCTGCCTCCTGCCCTCTCCCGTTCCTGCTCCTTGCCACCAACACGCTGTCAATTACAAGCCGGCATCAGTCAACGCCGGCCGCTTACACACCAGATTATTGTCGATATAGATTTTTAAATAGAAAAATCTATACCTTAAACATCCTAGTCAATACGGGCAAATCAATAAGAATGAGCAGCTCCTGTAGGGTCTGGAGGCCCTATCCCGCAGGACTGTTTAGACCACTTAAACAGCGGCTCATTAGGAGTATTTTAATTCACATCGAGGCCATCATCACATTTCTATCATCCACAGAGATGCCGTTTCTAGGAGTCATCAATACACAGCCATATGTGAGCTGTAAAGTGGCATGTTCTTAATTATGAGAAATGTGTCATTCCCTGTAGTAGGCTTTATTGTCCTTCTCCCTACGCTTCAGGAATGACAGATGACATCTGCAGGTCCAACGAGACAGAGAGAGGAGGGGAGCAGAGAGGGGGAAGAGTTGGGGAAGACGAGGAAGTGACGGGTTGTCCTTCAAAGACCCCCTTCTCTCCTCAGAGGGAGCCTCGCGCGCCCCCTATCCCTCCCTGCATCCCTCCCTCCCTCCTCCTCCCCCCCACCGCACTCCTTCCAGACAAAAGCAATTATTTCTTGTAGAATGTAGTGTGGTTGTGCGCGTCTGTGGAAGAGAAGGAGGGAGGGAGGGTTGTGCGCGAGAGATTGAAGGAGAGGAAAATAAGATGGTGTTGGTGGGGCAAGGGGGGAGGACAGGGAGGGAGGTGATGCTAACACCTATACTGCATCCTACCCGTTTGCCCCCCCCCTCACACCACAGCCCCCAACCCCCCTCACATGAACACTTCTGGACCAAAATCTTTCTGTGTTCTAACGCGGCTACAATGACAACTAAACACTCTATTCACACGAGTCACACTGCGGCGTGACGCTTTTACATGAAGTTACACAAAAGACAGGTCATTACCAAGCAACAGATGCCATAATAGAAAAACTTTAAAATATTAGCCAGATGTGATTTGTTAAGATTTATTAGGTTATAGATTTTTTTTTTTTTTTTGAGCCAATTGAACCTGTTTGCTCTAAATTGTATGATGTGTGTCTTTGTGTAGGTCTGACTTTTGCAGAATATTAAAAGGCAGCTTTTAACTGGATCTTTCTCTCCCTTACTTTGACTAAGATTGATTAAAACAACACTAACACAAACAGCCATATTGACATCTGGCGTTAAAAAAGTGCATTCTTATTTTCTTGTAGCCTGTGATGTAAAAGGGATAGGAACATGGGACGTCACACATACAGTAGAAACTCTTCCAGGGGTGCAACCAAGAGTTTTCGATCAAAGAGCTTCTAAAATAAATTACAAATGGCCCACATGACAAGTCTTCACTTCTTTTTCCCTGAGTCATTCCAGGTGACAAAAACTGACCTCAACACCCCCGAGTGTGTTTCTTGTTTGACCGCTGCCTATAGGGCCCCTGCAGCGAGTTGCTCTGTCCAGTTTCAGTCCCCAGAGTGGCCCATGAGAGAAGGAGTGCTCCCCTGGGGGGGCCACGCCAGCCAATAACCCCTGCTGAAAAACTCTCTTTAGGGGCCACACGATCCTGATTGTCCACCTCCCGCCCTATCAAGCCTCCAAATCCATACAGAGATATATAGCTGCTTGCATTGTTTTCTGGCCTGTATCTCTGAAAAATGCTCTTCCAAAATTGTCTCTCTCTCTCTCTCTTTCTCTTTGCTTCTATTTTTTTTCAGACAGAGAAATACTGTAATGGATGTAGTATTGGAGCCTGGTTAGAAGCAGCAAATTTCAGGGATTAGAAATGATTATTGTGATTATAGCGTACAGTACGGAATAGATTTTTAATCTATGTCTGTTTTTTTCTTTCCTTAACAAAACAGTTACTTTGTGTTTTTAGATGAGTTTATTTTAGTCCTTGGTTGTACTGGAAAAGCCAGTTATATATATATATATTTAAGATAGTTCAACACATTTTTTCTCTTGAGTACAATAGTGCAAATTTGGCACTGCTATGTACTGTAATTGTATAATAATTTTATTTAAAAAATGTAAAACTGGCATGAATTTAATTTTGTACACTGTATTTGTCACAAATCCTATGCGTACCACATGGACAAAATTAAAGTATATTTTCAATTAGGAAGCCTTTCTTGTGTTTTCTATTTATAGGTTAAAGGAGCTTCATTAATGATATGACCAGGCACTGTACAGCATGACACTGACATTTTGTATCACACACTTTAGTCTAGTGGCAGGTTGTTTTTACGAGGATGATGTACACACAGGTCTTGTTTTTTCATAGTAATAATACTTACATACAAATATATTCATAGACAGCAATTTCCTCAATTCCTCACAAAATGTGTTTCCCATGTCATGTTCTACGGTTCTCAATGTGGCATAAAATATTTATCCAGTCAGAACCAGCCACAAGTGTCCTCGGGCTATACATTAGTCATACCACATACATTAGTCATACGCTCTTGGTAATTGCTTGTTATTCATTCAATGATTGATATGGCTGGTGCAAACGTAGTCCATGAATGTTAAGCTAAAGGATTTTTCTTGTAAATGATGGTTGGGACTAGAGCAGTATATGTCCGTTGTGAGTGTGACCCCGCTCATCTGCAGGTGATCACGTCCATGTCATGGTCATAGTTAAATGGTGATGTCATGTTGACAAACGAGCTGGTTAAATTAAATTCTCACTCATCAATACCGGCGTCAGTCAGGAATCAATAGCAGCCAACAGTGGCGTTGCTGGCTCTGTCAGCGACCTAACAAGGCCCTATTAGAATGGACAACGCTCCCTCACTGTCGACCCATCCCACCCCCAGCCCATCGCACGATGAGCCGACACACTCTTCTCATATCCTCCCCGACACACACACAGCAAAATGCAATATTCACATAAAGCCATGCTCTGACATGATGTATAGATTTGTCAAGATAATATGGATATGATGCATGGGTTTTTATGAGGTTGGTTTGTTGGTGGCTTTGTCGGTGTGTGCGGTGATGAGTTGGAACTGAAGTTTGTGTAGCGTGCCTGTGTGTGGGAAGGAGTAAAGCTGTGCAGGCTTCGGATCCTACCACAGAGTTCAAATCCAACTGAGATTCAATCAATCCAAGAAGACACACATGCAACAAAAGAAAAAGTAACCCTTGTCTGTATTTGTGTGCGCTGCTATGTGTGTATGTAGATGCCAGTCTCAAGGAGTCCCAGAGCGGGAGTGATAAAACTGTAGCTCAATACACAGAGCACTATCTTGGTCCTTTCACTCTCCCTTCAGTTTAACTGAAGACTTGGCAAACTAACACACAAACCTGAGCACACAAAGTCTTTCTGGGGCTCTTTAATTGACCTGGTAACATGAGGTGATTATTCCCAACACAGATAGTGTGAGGTTATCAGCAGCGGCCACAGCATTCAATGTATTCACTCCACATTATGGAGTCTGACGCTCTGGTGTGAGAACCAGGTGCCCAAGGTCTATCTATCGTAGACGACCGACACTGAGCAACGTTTAGAGACCCTGATGGGAGGGGTTAAGTATGGTGGCAGAGGAATGCTCATTGTAGGTGCAACTTCAAAAACAGCGTGACCCTACATGCACAGAAAAATGCACATGCACACTGAAACCATAGACTGTTAATAAATAAACATGTATAAGGTCTGAAGAGAGTAGGATTCAGTTTCAGAAGTATAATATTCAGAATTCAATAAAAGTCCATTTTATTCCAGCTACAATATTGATATATTATGTATAACCTAATATGCTAACGTCCCTCCACCTGTATTTTACCAATGTCCTCCTGAGAGACATTTTTGTGTGTGTAGCTCTCAGCCAGTTGCAGATGAAAGTAAAATACAGCAATATGAGAAGCAGGATTATTCAGAACAAGAGCAAACTTGGATTTGACTTTAAAGAACTGATGAGCACTTGGCCTTTTTATTACTATGTGGTAGGAATATGGCTGTAATAATAAGTCTATGATGCAAATACATTACATAAATGCAGGGACACCACATATTTCTCTTTGCAGCCATGAAACTATGGGTCCATAATGAGCTGGTGTAAAAGGAGCATCAGGTTTATACTTTATTCAACATGGTGATCACACAATCATGTTTAACGTGACTGAAACAGCGTTTGGTCCAGGGAGGAGATGCAGGAGGAGAGAGGGGACCGGACAATCTGGCCTCTGCACCCCTCCTCCCGCCCCTTTCTCCACACACACACACCCAAGTCCCGTGAAACCCCCCAGGCCTCATCTACAGCTCCCTCTATCCCTCCAGTAGCCAGGGCCCCAGACGGTAATCCACCCCAGTGCTCCTCATCCTTTCATGTATTGATTTCCTCTCCTGCTCCACGGTTACATGTCGCACCCACGTCATTGGGTCCCGCCCCACCCCCCACCACCACCACCTTCCCCATCTCATCCAAACCACACCAACAACAACAACTACTAGGGAGGGAGGGGCCAAGGTTGTACACCCAACCCCACCCAGGAGCCAAAAAAACGGCAGATAAAGCACTGCAGTATTTCAGCAAAGCAACCAGCATTTTACAGGATGGAAACAAACAGGGGAGGATGGAGGGAGAAATAAGAGGGGAAAAATTTGCCCCTGGGGGCTGCAGAGGATATTGTGGAAATTATAAGAGTGCGACATAGTCTGTAGCCAGAGATTTATTTCAAATTTGTCTTTGACAGTGAAATTTATCACCGAGTGGGAATGTGCTCTAATTTTATGGACACATTAGGAAGACCTCTCAAAGCCCCAATTTAATTGTATCGGAAAAAGTGTCCATTATATTCATAATTAAATCCTTCTAAAATATGAAGGACGTGCAGTCTGCTCCAAAGCTTAAATGATCCCATCAAGAATTTATGCATTTCTTGACGGCACCTTTCTAAATTAAGCCACACTTTCTTTCCCATCCACACATTTCAGGTGAATGTGAACTTTTTGACCAAACTAAATATTGACACAGCTGTGCGTTCTGATTTGTCAGTGTACATTTGATCAACATGAAAGTGGACCCAGTGTCACGGCGAGATGAAGTATGTATGAGACAGCAGCTGGGAGTGCGGCGGGTCAAGGTGAGAGGACTGGTGTGTGTAATGGACAGTGTGTGTCTATGGCGGTGAGTGTGTGTGTGGAAGGGGTACAAGGACATTTTTTGTGGCTGTGTATTGGGCCTCGATCATATGTGTATACATGAGCTGAGAGGGACACGTCTGTGTGCCACGTGGCTGTGTGCTGAGTCGGCAGGTTTGACTTGTGATCTAAAAAAAGTGTCCAAAACAGTGACCATCATGCCCCGTGAGCTGTATGTGTTAGTGACACAACCTCTCTGTATTTATAAAACCAAATGCTGCACAGTGAGAACGAGAGGGAGTCTTTCACAAACATAGGAATGTTCATTTTTACACACGTTTTTCTGGCCCAGGTGTAAATTTATGTTAAGGTTTAGGCAAAAGAACTAATTTCATTTATGGAGTTAAATTTATTTCTTATTAAAACCATCCCACTCATTGATAAACGTCTGGAGGCTTTTTGGTGAATATACCAACAAGCTCCGTACCAGGGTATTAAAGAAATTTGTAAAATAGCAGTGAAGTGATTATAGCCAAAAAAAAAAGGTTTACCAAATTTAATAAACATCAAGTGGCACAGAGAAGCAAGGACAGGTATACACAGAAATCTGTCAGTAACAGTCCCCAAATGTACAACCAGTGTGTTTGAGAACAGAAAAATTAATGACAAATAGAGCCCTGCAGAAGAAACTTAGCTCTAGAGACAGGGACCATTTTTGTTGCAGTCTCCAAACATTTATTTCACTTTACCAGCGTGTTCTATGGGAAACTTCACTTCCAGTGCTTACCCCATGGGCAAAAGGCAAATTTGTGGTGGTCTTGCAATCTTGAAACCATAAAGCAGAGGTCAACGCTTAGTAAAGGCATGTGTTTATTCATCCATTTTTAAAACAAGCATATGTCTGTGTATACATGTGTGTATGCATGATAGTGTGTGCTGTGGGGCCAAACGTATCACCAGAACAAACACAGAGCCCATCACTCCAAAGCAAACAGCCGCTCGGCCCAGCGTATGCATCTTAAACACTTGTCTCTTATTGTCTAGCCGACACGCACCCTCCTAAGAGATAATATGTTATTTGAGATTTCCTGACAGCGCAAACTGTAAACAGCACGGATATATTAAAGGCAAAACAAGCTTCTCTTTGAGCCATCCTCATTAAAACGACTGTCAGCGTCAGCTTGAGGATAATGATGCAGCGTTTAAAAAGCACTCTTCAGAGCAGCACACGCTTCGTGCCTGTGCAACGCAGGGTTACGTCATTGCCAACGCTTCGACAGAGTAACGTTGAAGTTTTTGCCTTACATGCCGCAGACAATAGTTCTTGCTTGCCATTCGAAAGCACTTATCTTAAGTGGATCTACGCAGAGAGAAAATTGTAATTGCAACACTGTAATGCTACATATATAGTCCATATATTGTGTGTTGTATAAAGCACTCACTCAATTGCACACTGAGACAGAAAAGCAGCAAATGACTTTAGAAAAGGTTAGCGCAATTTGGTCAAGTATGAAAGCTATAAAAAGAAAATGCTATCAAGTGAAGGTCTGAATTTGAGCCTCAACACTTAAGCCAAGAAAAGGTCAAGTATACACACAGCGCACACACAGATATATACAAACAAGCAGACGGAGGAGGCGCTACAAACTTAAAAGACAGCTTCAGTTCATACATACAGTTTAGGAAAAGTGTGCGCGTGTAGAAAGTGAAGCGTGGACAGACTTCTCTCACACAGACAGAGACATGGAGAGAAGGAGCGAGGAGGATACAGCCAATTAGGCCCAGCACCTTCAGAGAAACACCAGTGGGCATGTAAGATTCGGAGTCCGGTGGGCCTCTAAAGCCTAACACAGTCGTAAGCCAGAAATAACGCACAGCCGTCTCCAGTAGGCTCTGTAGACCATGTGAAAAAAGAGCAAGGCAAAGACAAAACACTTCATTCCATCTCTGACATTTCCAATATCTGTCTATCCCTCATAAACCTCTGTTCACCCATAAAGCGACTCATTCTTCACAGATGAACATGTTACAGTCAGACAGCTGCAGAGACAGGACTCACACTGCCTGGATTTCGCGCGTTTAGAATGAAGACACAGGGATTGCCAACATTTTGGGCAAAATACTGTATGTTTGTTTAAAAATCCCCAAAATATAATCTTAAATTTTTACGTTTTACTTTACCCACTATTTCAAGGGTGTCGAACTCATTTTAGTTCAGGGGTCACAGACAACCCAATTTGATCTGGGCCTTTCAAAAAACGTCCTTTGTTTTAGTGCAAAGAAGTACAATTACGTTATAATGCCAGTACTCTTAACAATTGCAACTGAAAAAAAGCCTTTAGTATGTATGTTTTCACAAACACATCTTGACAATATGGCTTTGATGCTAATGCTTTTTTGCTAGCAATAACCTATACTGCTGCATCACCTGCCTCTTACCTACAGGTAAAACAGTTGTTTCCTCAGAACAATTCATTTATCTTCTCTCTTCTCAGTTGTCCTTGCAAGATGTTGTATTTTTTGCCATGATGAGTGTCGTGGTGGCGCCAAATATTATATTCTTTGAGCACTGAAACTTGCTGCATATACACCGAACTCACAGGTTTCCCTTTCTCAGAGCATAAATAGGAAGCGGTTTATTTTCTTTGTTTCTTACTTTTTATTTAACAATTGCAGATAATGACTTGTATGTTATTTTCTCAATTCTATCCCACGGGCTGGATTGTACCCTCTGGTGGACACGTGTTTAACACCTCTGCTGTGGGTGCCGTTGGGTCTCTGTACACAGACTTGGATGTACTGTGGTTTGCAGAAAATTTTTTTGCATCATATTTTTAAAAAAATCACTCAAATTTAAAATTTTCTTGTTATTGTGAAGTTAGCAGTAGTGGTCAGTATTAGCACTTAGCAAAATAATTGTCCAGTCATAAAAGCAAGTGGTTTCTAATGCAAACAGTGGCCAGCCACACCTATTCATTTCCTTGGCAAAGTAAGGTAGGTCTGGAACCTCTCCCATAGATCATGTGACCAATCACAAACATTTATTTACAATCCCTTGCTTTATGCGATGTCGATACATTTACATTTAAAGCAAGTTTAACCTGTTTAACCTGCGGCCGCCTCCTGGAAATCAAACTTGAAACGATAGGGACCAGACCAACAGTATTTTTTGTTTACAATAGAAAAAAGGTGGCTGGCCAGGCGTGGTCATATCATCATTGCACTATTAAACATAGTTATTGCATTTTACAGCCCTAATATTTTCTGGAATATAATTTTTTCATGGTTATTTATGGCACTTAAAAACCACACTATGTAACTGTTCATGATTACATCGAGTAAAGAACAAATTAGACACAGGTTAGTGTCTATCCAAGGATTCAGTAATGAATTTTCTTGTTTTTGTTATCTCTGCATATGTGGCCTTGTGTCTGTGATGCAACATCCATCTGTTAATTCACTCAACTGAGAGCGCTCAGTGTATTTACTTCTGCCGTTCCTTCCCCGTCTCCCTATCGCCTTCTCCTCTCAGTCCTTTCCTCCATCTCAGCCCCAGTGTAAGACTGCGAGGGACTGTGCGAGAGATTTAGAGCGGGGATCAATAAGAAATTTAAAAATCAATGCACTTAGCGCCAGGAAATCAATGGGCCTAATCGGGATGCCAATCGGCCCAGTCAAAACAATTAAGAGGGAAGAAAAATGTTTAACAACCTCCTGCGTGTTGCTTACATAGACGCGGGGGGAGAGGAGGCGAGCGCCACAGAGGGACGCAGACCTAAGGAGGAATATCACAGGCGGACGGAGAGCAATGAGATGGAGTGATAGATGGGAAGGGAAGGCTCAGGAGGGAGAGCTCAAAGCTTAGACTGAAGGGAAGAGCAATTGGAGGGAGGTGCAGAGAGCGCAGAGAAGCCGGCGACAGAAATGAAGATAGAGAACGGCAAAGGAGGGGAAAATTATGACAAACATGAAGGACATCTGAGCAGGAAAGTTGAACGCTGTTGTGTGAATAATCTGGATCTACAGAGACCTGGAAATCAGGAACACATATGTTTCTATCCTAGATAATCTGACAACCGCTGCAATAATAGGCCCATTCCAAGATACAATTTTCTACTAAAGTTATATATGACCTTATTTATATTGTGGGCAGATGGTAATGAAGGAGTCATTTCCAGATTGTTTTGTTCTGCCTCTCACTTGATGCTTGAACTTGATCTGTGTCAGGAATGATTTAGACAAAAGTCAAGTTTGGGATCTTGAGTGAAGAGTAATACTTTAACTACAAGCATTAACTCACATTCAGCTAAACCTGTGCAGCTTCACATAGTCTTTGTGATTGACTGTAAGTTGTAGATCTGATCATTCAAAGGAGAAAATATGTTGTGATAATATAAAAAATGTTGCATGGTAGGTACAGTGGTACTAATCATAAAAAGTGGTCACCTTGTCATCTCAGGAAACCAGCAAAATATCTTTAATTATGTCATGGTAAAGCCTTACACAGTGTTGCTTTATTTATCTTGTGCAAATAATTAAAAAAAAAACTCAAGAAATTCTGAAAAAAATGAATCACTTCTGGGGGGACTTTTTGTTCCAGGAACTTCTAAATGAGGTTCCGGTTTGTGGTCACAAACAGGACAGTAATGTCCTCCTTGTGAAAGTGCTGCTATTTGGTTCATCAAAGGCAACCCAAGCAGCTGCTCCCTGTTTAGAGCCCCGTACAGTAGCCAATCCACAGACCCGGCCAACTAACATCAAAACAACAAACAAGCCATGCTCCCAAATCAGCAGCATCAAAAAGGACACAAGCCGTCATGCCAGACGTGGGCATCCAATAAGTGATCCGCCGCTGCTGAACGCCGGAACAAAAAAGGCGCTGCGTGGCTGTGTGTGTGTGTGGTTTGGTAACGGGGTGGGGGGCTAATTTGGGGTCAATCAATAGATCTCCCCTCTCTCCATCTTCTGCCTGCTCACCACGCTAAAATCAATGAGAAAGCCAATAGTTCCCCGCCCCAGTGTGGATTAGTGAACACGCAACTAATCAGCCAGTCACTGAAACTGACATCTCAGCTATTAACCTATTGATACGAGAGACACATGTTGAACACACATACGTACACACACACACACACACACACACACACACACACACACACACACACACACCAAGCACATTCCAATACAAACGACTGAGGCGAACAACGAGGGGAGGAACAGGCTGCGGACACTTAAAGGATGTCCCATTATGAGAAACACTTGCAAACGATAACCCAAACAGTCCAGTTACAGATCCATATTCAGTCCAAAGGTTACATTTAAACTTAAATGTATTGCCATTAACAATAAAGAAGTCATTAAATCTTCTCTACTGATTGTTTTTGTTGGAATAAACAGTTGAAAAAGAAGATTGTTTCAGGCTCACTTACTCATAATGTCACGCGATCGAATGCAATATTTTTAATTCATAAAGTAAGAGTCGTGAGACATTGACACTAAACTACGGAGACAGCTGCTGAAATGAGACTCTCACATTGTTTGAATTCATTGAATTTCATCTTTCTTTATTCTCAATGTTTGACAGTGCATTGCAAGACAAGCTTTGAGAAAATGTTGCTGTTTTGTGTTTTCTCCTTTTAGCTCTCATTTTCACCTGAGTAAGTCATTCAAAACACAGACAGCAGTGTGCTCCACCTAAAGTCGATGGCAACTCTGTGCGATGTCATATTGGGCGCTAAAGGGTCACCACAGAAGATGGACCACTGACCGAAAGCAGACATAGCACTTCTTTACTCTAGCGCTGGGTTAATAAGAAAGAATTCAATGTGTCCGAATCTGCCTGTCCGGTCTCTGTCCAGGAGCCATTCAGATTTGTCTGCCATTCTTTCCCCTTGTTCGACATCACATCGTGTCACAGGATGTGCCTCTCCTTCAGTGGGATTCCTGGACGTAAGGGTCAAAGGCAGGGACTCCAAATGAGTCTGTGTGGACACCAAATTCACTCTAATTCAGGCTTCAGTCAGTAACCAGCCATCGGCCCCTTCCATTAAGGAGAGCGCTGCCGAGGGACACAGTGTGTTCGCCTCTAACATGGTGGCACTTTGCTACTTCAAACTGATCCATACCTTCAGCATTAAAGGAGCATTCGGAACCAACAGTTGTCAAGATAATTAATAAGCAGCAGTTGCTAAAGGGGCTTTAAGAGTGGCCTTTAAATATAATCGCTGCAGTGGATCAAATCACTGATAAGTGATTTAAAATACATCTGTCAAAAAACACATTAGCCACAACAAATGGCACAACTTAAAAGAAACCATTTCTGAGGTTTTTGTGCCAAAACACCTCAGCTAGTCTCCTCAGGAAGATAAAATAATATGTACCTGGCTCTTAAGAGGAGCACTACACAAGGATCATTTTTCAAAAATAACAGCCTGACTAGCTTTCATCCCTTACTTTTGAAAGCCCTCTTGTTTTTTGAGATTGCCTCTCCTTCCTCTGTTCCTCCCCTCCTCCCCCCGTGCCTCTGTCATGTTTTAGTTTTCATATGTTGGTTGTGTTCTTCCTCATTTTCCCCTTGTGTAAAAAATGAAAGGCTGGAAATAGGATGAGTGAGAGTAAGGTTGAGGGGGGGGGGGGACTGTACCTCGGTGAAATGCCTGTCTGTAGACTCTTCTTTTTGCACTGACAGTTCCCAACCACAACACGGCCCCATCCATATACATTTCTCTGCAAACCCAAGTCGGAGCCTGCCGCAGACGATGCTAAATGCAGCTGGCCGCTCACTTACTGTATACCAATGTGACAGTGCTCCGGCATGACAGAGGAACAGCATTGATCCGCCACAGGAAGCCGCATAACAAACAGCCTTCAAATCGTATTCAGAGTTACAAGTGATTTAAAAGCTGAACTTAGCCCATGCATGTTTTTTTGAATTAGTTATCAGCCATGCACATTGTAGTGTGACAGACAAAGCAAAGCACCAAGAAGTGTCTGCCTCTTCCTATCTCTTTGCTCTCGCTTCTTGACACCCTTTCAGCAATCCTTTTTTCACACATTTAACACAAAGAGAATGGAAGTGAGAGGCGTTTGAAGTGGACTGCATTTTGTTTTTTGTTTTCACCCGTTCTCCTCGTCAAAGGCTATTTTTACGGTGGACACAGTGTGAGGCGACATGATTCTACATTTAGGCCTAATCCACACTTCGTCCCCTCGCTGTGTCGTGGTTATAATGGAGATGGAGGGCCGTATTGAGAGAGAGACAGCGGGAATAGGCAGGGAGAGAGGAGAAGTGTGTAAGGTATTGTTGAGATGTCCAGGGCAAGTCCAGATGCATTGGTTCCGTATAACGTTCCTATTCCAGTCGGACAGACGGATGCTGCCATTCTGAGAGAACGCAATCCTGATTTCTCGCTTGAGACCCAATATCTGCACCATACAAATAGGAGGATATGGTGGGAATGTGATACACACCAGGAATATGGCTCTTTCTTCTTATCCTGCTCAGCCATATTGATGTTTTTGAGCCTTTCATTGCCTCAGCCAAAATGAAGTCTTTCAGGGCCGGAGCCATTGACAGATTAGGAAAACATATCCTATTTTGTAGGACATGACAGAGGCTCTCTTGTTATCTGAATAATATGAGCAGTGCTGAGGTGGCACCCAAACATTGTTGGTGGTGAAACATTGTGCGCTTAAAACTCAAGATAAAATTACAGTCTACTCTTTGGACAAAAAAAAATCCAATAGTGGTTTGACAATGCGCTTATAATGTCATTTCCCTGACTTTTCACTTTTTGGGCTGAAAGAAAAACTAATCTGAGGAAATGATTGACTTCAAAGTTGGTCAGAACATGTTTGGAAGAAAGAATATCATTGTTCCCAAATAAAGATGGGCATATTAAATAGAAATCTCCCGTGAAAAAAAGACATCATCTAGGCATTTATTAAGGATTTTAATAAATGGGAATGTTCAGCACATACCCAGAAGCTTTGGCCAATCACATGTTCATTTTCAAATAAGAAAAGCTGCTATTGGACCACTTGTCCAAGAGGAAGTAATGGCTACAGATAATACAGAGAAAGTGTATTTTCCAGCGCTGGAAATAAACGTCTCCTTACACAACAAAATGGCAAAACAAAAAAAAGCTGAGAAAAGTGAAGTAACGACGTAGATATTTGAAGCCTAGCATCGGTCTGACCCTGAACTCAGAGTGAAAGGTTTATGGTACAGCTATCTTCAGTGTGATGTAATGTATTAGTATTTTGCGGTGTTGGTTTTTCTGTTGGGTTCTGGTCACTGGGTTATTTAGAGGCTCAACTTCAGAGTGTATGAAACAAGATATACACAATACAACTTTCAATATATGAGTCCAGTGCTGCAAACGTAGATGAAATGTTTGTCTCAATTTAAAAACGGGGTGAAATGTGGAGGTTTGAATTGGTTTGATGGGCTTTGGCAAAATACATGTTCTCACATTTGTGCAATGCAACTCAGAACTGCATAGTCAGATATATTATTACACTTTTCCAATAAATCATTTAAAACGATCTAAAGGTCGTTCAGACTATAAATTCTAAAGATGGGCAGATTAGATAAGTGGTAGACAATGAATGAATAAATATTAAGGTTTGTATTTAAAAAATGTTTTTTTTTCTCAAAAGTGGCATAGTGTTACTTTAAGTCTGGCTTTGTGGCTCCATTTCATCCTCACTGTTTGCTTAATTCAGTCTCAACAGTCATATCATCATTGCCTTTTTAATTATATCATTAAAGCACATATTAAATGTTTTATTTTTTTCAAATGGCATCGCACCTTGAAGTGAAAACTGCAGTCACTCGGCTTATTAACCCACAAAGAACTGATGATGCAAAGAGAGAAAGATTATTTCAAACCATGTTAAGCCAAAATGACCACTTGCAGCTTGAGCTTTTCCTGTTTTTGCCCTTGGTACAGGTTAAAAACAGCAAAGACTAGCCTACACAACACGGCAGCCGCACACAACGGACAGAGAAACTGACTGGCTGAAAATCACTGAAGCCAAATCACACAAAATTGATCACATCCAACAAAATGGCCGCAGTGACTAAAATTGGTGTGAGCTTGCTAAGGACACACACACACAAAAAAAAAAAGAATTCACTGGCAGAGCATTGTGACAACTGCAGAGGATTTAGAAGAAATTGATTTTTCCTGAAGCTCTGATGAATCTATTCAGATGCGACTGTAACAACCTTTAGACGTAAAGACTTTGGAGTGTCAAAAGATTTGGGCCAAAGATGATGATAAAGGAAATACAATGCTGGAAAAGTTGAATAAGTCTGAAGATGTAGAGAAAATGAGGTGTTGGGCAGTGATTTGGAGTGTGTAAAAGGGCTATGCTGAGAAGTGCCATGTTCAGATGCGATAGACAAGGGGAACAAGGGAGGAGGCGAGTAACAGAGAGGTCCGGGCAGAACAATTGAAAAAAATAAAATAAAAAATCGAGCCTGGTAGAGAGGGAAGAAGAGATTTGGGATTAAGGAGCGAGTGTGGGGTAAAAAGAGGAGGATTAGGGGCTGGTTTAGAGAAGGACAAAGTGATCGAGGTGGAGAAAACAGCAGAGCAAGACACACTGCCAAAGAAAGTGCACAGGGCTTTTGACGGAGAGTGCCAGGATAAAAAGATGTATTTCTCCCACTTCCTCTGTTGTCCTCGCTCTGCTCTGAGCAACTTCCCGCTGCCTTCCTCCTCGGTCTGACACATTGGGAAGATGGGTAGGAAGCCTAATGGAGCCAGACAAACCGACTGCTCTCTGCTGACACTCACAGGGCACAGAGAGACACTGCATGTCCAGATGACCAACACTGGACGGCCCTCACCTATCGGGCACAGCGGCCATCAGTTTGGAACAATAGCCTGGAGGGAGATGGATAAGAGGGATGGGTGGTGGTCCTTCAGTGGTCAGCGAATAGATAGACGCAGAGCACAAAAGAATGACTGGTGTGGTTTCAGCTGAAGGTGGGCTGGTGTACAGAGATAAACAGATTGTCTAAAAATCTGTGCAGTCATTAAAATATTGTATATAATATCAACAATATAATGAAACGTAAAGGATTTGTGTGATACAGAAGCAAAATGGCAGGTATAAGAATATTCTCAAAAAAAAAAAAACATGCCATATACAACAAACAGCATGTGCTCTCATTGCACTGCATCGTCTACATTCCTGTAATATAATACAATTTTCTTCCTATATATCATGTATTCTCATCTAATCTATTTAATGAAGGTATTTTGATTTTCAATTGTTGCTCAAGGAGGTAGAGAGAAAGCATGGCCAAACCCATGGCTTGTAATTTTTAAAAAAACTATTAAACAATTTTTGTGATGTCACATTTTAAGATCATACACAGTGCAATTATTATTAGATTGAAATTCTGATTCAAACTATTGTCAGTGCAAAGGACAGAACAATGTACAGGAATGTATACCAAAAAAGAAACACTA
Organism: Neodontobutis hainanensis; assembly: GCA_024349245.1. Lineage (NCBI taxonomy): Eukaryota > Metazoa > Chordata > Actinopteri > Gobiiformes > Odontobutidae > Neodontobutis > Neodontobutis hainanensis. The sequence goes on from JALDNG010000028.1 coordinate 337,609, forward strand.
ACACACACATCTAACTATTTTCCTAAATAAAAAACATAATTTACAACTGCCATGAATAAAATTATTTAATAATAATAAAAAAACTGTCACCTGGTGCATCTGTACAATTGTTTTACAAGTTGCATATGTAGATTTGCTTTTGAAATGAAAAATACAGAATTGAATGTTGTTGTATAATGTACCTTTTACATTATCTCGCTCTTTGTTAAATCTATTCCAGCCCGTTATATTTAACATCAAATGAAAACCTGTGATTTCTCTCTGTGAGTGATTTTTGTAAAAACACTCCTTTACTTAGAAAGTGTTTTAATTCCCCTTTTGGAATACTCTAGAGATTTTTTTTATTATTATTGTAACCATTGATTATTTGAAAGACAAGCCAAAAAGGTGGTGCTGTAACTTCAAAGCAGCCGGGTGCGAGAGCTGGACCCTGTCCCGGGCTGGAGCTGCAGGGGTCGATGCTGGTCCGTGTCCTGCAGGTAAAATGGATGAGGGTCAATGTGAGGGGGGAGAGTGAGCCTCCCTGGTCATTGTGTTGGGGGAGGTTGTCGTTACAGACTGACCGTTAGGGTGACAAACGGAGACACAGGGAGGCTTCACTCGAGGGAATTGTGGTGGACGGTGTACGGACAATGGGATGTGCACTAAACACACACTGAATTATTCTTTATACTTGCTAAATATTAACTATCGGTGTGTGGTTGTGGGTGACTGTAGCCTTATGTTTGTGTGTTCATGTCCGGGGTAGATAGCACATATTTGCTAATCTAGAGGGGGTCGCTAGAGGAAGGGGGTAGGGTCAGAAGCTGAGGTCAGGTGTTAATGCACTGCTCAAACCAGAGCCCACGTCGATCCAAAACCAAAGCAGCCCACCGCGGCACACATCAACAAAAACCACAAGGATGCTTTCACAGTCCGCTGTGGCAAACACCCTCTGCCTCTTCTCCTGCTGCTTTCTGCCTCCACTCTCAGTGCCTTCCCAGAAAATTCTGCTTTTTTTTAATTCAACATTTCCTCTCCAATCTGCTGGGCCCGGGACGCAGCCTCCTCCCCCAGCTGCTAGACCCCACAAAGGTCAGTCAGTGGGTAGGGTCATCAGTCTGGGATGAAGCTGAACTCTGACCCCGCAGACCCTTGATGTATTCCAACCACAAACCGACAGACACAATCACATAATGGACATGTGCACGCTCACAAGAGGCCAGTTCCATTGTGGTCATTTTTGATCGATTTATCACTTGGCTCTTGTCACGTATTGAAGTCCTGTCTGTGCGGCTGAGACCATGTCTGGACGTTCCACTCGCTGCTGACCAGGCCGCGGGACAAGACACTGACTGCGGGATGTTTTTCCGATGATTAATCCAGCCACTATTTATCAGCTAATCGATGCTGCAATGATCGAGGATCGCTCATTGATTATGTTCAACAACCACAAGGGATACATGGGACGTGTCAAAGGTGGTTCATGGGAGAGAGACACACACATGATGAAATGAAGAAATTTAAATTTTCTTGTCAGTTTTGTGTTTTTTCTGAACCAATAAAACATTTCAGAAATATCTACTCATTTAGTCATTCTGAGTGTGAGTGTTCTTTGAAAACATGTAGGCTGTTTTAAATAGCATGGAACTAATTTAGTGAAAACATTTAGAGAAAATGTGAGAAAATAAGTTGTTGGCTATATTTGTGTGTTTTAATTAAACTGCACTGAGCTTTAGAAGTAATATTTCTTAAGGAGTGAATAGTGACAGTTTGATTTGTTAAATGAATAAGCGCAAAAACCTTATTTATTATAATGGGCTCAGTGCAAGTATATTTATTAGTATAGTCAGTATCGTTTCAATATAATCTCAATATAACTGTTCCTATCACCATATTAACATAATAGATGCGATTAAAACTATGCTTAATAAGAATGATCAAAACCTGAACTAATCTAGAACACTGGAGCTGGACATGGCCTGAAAAGATTCTGCGGAGCAGTCACTGCTGGTCCCATCTTTTCACAAAACGAGCCTCGTGCAACTGCAATCTGCGAGCTTTAATTGAGCTTGTGGCCAGACGACCTTTGACCCAGGGGTCCTTACCGCATTGTGCGCAGAGCAGCGAGTGCTGTTTTGGTGGGAAGCCTGACGCGGAGAATGGATTCATTCTCTGCGGCCTGCGGTGCGTGATAGTGACTGTACGCTTCCATTAGACATGAGGATGACACATCAAAGAGTGAAGAGGTGCGTCAAAAAATAAATAAATAATACAAATAAGTGAGACGTGTATCGAGCAAGATGCACACAGAGAGTTGAACGTGAAGCGGAACATCGCGCACAAGAGCCGCGGTCTGGCTCATGTAGATAAGCCGCAGGACAGAGGTGTCATGACGCAGCTCATCTGGCTTTAGCATCATCTCATTGTGGATTACCAGATCAACCATATTCCACTCAACACACTGCGTTAATGCCACAAAAAAAAAAAAAAAAAAAAAAAAATATGAAAAAGATTTTTTCAAATGATAGTCTATAATCACTTAAGCATTTCATTGGAAATTATACTAAAACTATAAAGTGAAGTGTACTTTTATGATAAGTTTATTTTTAAGGTGGTGCCATAACAGGGCCATTAAATCACGTTTCTTTCAATGTGGAGTAGCTATGTTGTTAATGTACCGTTTTGAAAATTTTATTATTCATAAAATGGCATAATATATTTCTATGGTCATTTGGTTGCGTAACTGATTCCTCATTTTGGCACAAGGAACTTTATCTTATCTTTTGTACGCACGCAAAATACTGAAGAACTCTACGGAATTCAGAAGCCTGTGCAAATGGAAGAAAGAGTGGTGCTCAAAATATTTACAATAAAGAGTATCGGCCTAAACGTGCCATGCGCGTGATAAAGTTTGACATAATCCATAGGCTACATGAGAGCGCACTGTGCGATTATTAAAACATGACAGCTAAATTATTTTACTAATAAATATATATCTGCAATTCGAATTTCTAAAACGGAATTACGGTGAACAAACAGTTTAGAAATACAGTTTAGAATATGTGTATTTCTGTAAACATTTATGTGCTAAATATTTACATGTTTATAAAAAAAAAATCGAAATATATGTATATATTCATGCTGACAGAGGAAGAGAGAAAGCAAAATGTAAAACTTGAGAGTGGCTTGTAACTGTGGCCCTGCTCTGAATATTCAACTGTGTAAATGACTGCCCACAGATTCATCTTCAGCTCGAGACAAAATACTAGTTCGTTCTGACAAAAGAGTTAAGAATCAAAAATAAAATAAATTATAAAAAATCAACACACACGTGAGTCTTTATCAAATTGTATTTTGTTAACTGACAAGATAAAAGCGCCACAACAGGACACACACGCACACACACACACACACACACACACACACACACACACACACACACACACACACACACACACACACACACACACACACACACACACACACACACACACACACACACACTAAAGCATGGGAATTAATGAAGGCCTATATACTTCAGGGATGTATGGAGTAATGACAGTGTGTTCTGTCAAAATGATTCAGTTCATTTATTCATTTAAAAGAATGCGCATAAATATAAACAAATGTCCAAGAGAAAGTCAAAAGAGTGATTATTTATCTCTGGGAGAAGCAGTCTGGAAAAAAAACAAAAAAACAACAGTATAATAAAATAACTCTTGTCCTCTAGTCTCGTGGGGTTTATAGTGTCATGCAATGCGTGTCTGCACGCACTGACTCTGCACTTCACACTGTGGACTTGACATCACATGAAACACACACGTGTCCAAATGAAGCCACAATAAAGTGTCAAATCAAAAATGATCCAAAATAAACTTTCAAACATTTATACACACACAGGGAATCATCACATAATCATCACATGAGAATGGATAATCATCACTTCAGCATCTATCTACTTGAATTTCTGATATACATAACGAGGTCTATTGAGAAAAATTAAATTTATCCTTGTGGTTCAGCAATAATGAAGCGCCAAATAAAGTGCCGAACAAACAACAACGACCTGATAAAGAGCTAAGAATTAGGGCCAGAGTGTACAACACATTTTAAAGGACAGCTTTGGGTGTAAGCGCAGTATCTGTTTGAAAAAGACGTGCTGGTGCTGTTATATCCATGGTATAAGGCGGCATGAGGTTGCCTGTCGCAGCGGAAGCGGCAGCAGCGGTGAAGCGGAGGCAGACTGGACAAGCGCAGTGGAGCTTCTAGCTCCTCTGCCGCGTAAGCGCTCGGCTCGGCCTTATAAAGCGCGCGGATCCCCTCCTTTTAATTGATTTTCTCATAATTAACTCAGTGTGTTCATTGATTTCCCTTCGGCGGAGAATCTGCCCTGGCGCGCGGAGGTGATATTGTGCAATCCGCGACCATCGGCAACCGACGAGCATGTATTGATCACAGGGCTCAAACGCGGCAGTAAAAGCGCTGTGCAACCGGATGCTTTATGCGTAAATTAAAGAAGCAGGTTGATACTGGGATGGCGGGGAGCACGCCCACCTGCATGTGTGGTCTTCACAGTTTGATACAGAAGGAAAAATGATAAAGGATACAGGGGAGATTCTTAATTGCATCTGAGCAGGTGCGTGGATTCAGGCAGCAGCTACATCACGCACGAAGAAGCACAGCATCCAAACACACAACCCAAACAAGCCGTATTCTAACCCGTTTAAAGCGCGCCATATTCACACATATTCACAAGTGTCACGTGTGCGCAGGTGCAGCCTCACTTCCGCGTATGCATAGGTCACACTGCGAATCAAATATTCCCGCGATAATACAACATGCAAAGCATAGGCAGCAAGACACATCGCCATTCGTCCGCGGAGCCAAGAAGCAAAGGACCAAGGGAGTGAGAGAGTCACAACACCGAGGGCTGCCCCTGTCGCGAATTAATTTCTTTCTAATCAATAAAAGAAAGAAAAAGCCCAGCCCCTACTCCAAAAATCATTACAAGCAATATTTCTCCACTTCTCTTACTCCTCAGCCCTGGCTTCTCCATCTAGGACGCAGGACGCATCCAGGGCTACCTTATAAACTAAAACATTCCGCCTCATTGGAAGAGAACAGACAGATTCGGATGGGAGGAAGGAAATGGGGTGGGGGTGTAAAGTGTAAACGGTTCAGAGCAGAGAGACAGGGAAGAAAGAAAAGTTCCAGGGATGCTGCAAACACCCTGAAACCCTTTAAGAGTGTAGTGTTTTGTGAATTTACCAGTGCGTCCATCGGTGAACGTCTCCATCCCCGCCACGCGTGCAGTGTGTCTGGACAACAGTGGGAGAAACGGGGGAACCAGAGGTGCGTGGCAGGGGGGGCAGTCTCTGTGTGTGTGTGGGAGGTGAGGAGGGGTCGTGTTTTTTTTTTTTTCTTTGGTGTGGGGTGGGGGGAATATGGTTACACCCTAACCTTTCATGTTGCCCCCTTTCTCTCTGTCCCCTCGTTCCCTAAACAGCGTCTCACCCTCGACGCGTCGCTCCAAGCGGTTGCCATGGCGACCCTGTGGCCGCTGCTGCTGATGCTGCTGCTGAAGAAAAAGGCGCGTGCGTGAGACAAGGAAAGAGGCTTGAAGACAGAGCAGGAGGAGGTGTGGGCTCGTTAGTGATCAAAGCTTCCTAAAATGGCTGCAAAATCCAAGGTCCAAATCAACAAGGCTAGAACGGAATAGGCCTACTAAAATGAGGGCTTAAGTTGCTATTTGCAGAAAGTACTTAATAACCAGAAGGCCTAAAAGTGCTGGGATAAAGGTAGGCCTACGGGAATATGCTACTTGTTCATTTAAAACAAAATGAACAGTGTATTTTAGCTAGCCTCATACAACTGAATACATACAGCACCTCATTGTTGCCAATCCTTTTTTATTTACTTGAGTGGATTTTACATTTTATGGTGTATGACCAGAGTGATGCAGTCTCAGTGTCTGCCAGGAATCTCTGGTCCCATTATTGAATTATTGTTTTTTTTCTTTTGACAATGTTTGTGTCACGCACATGCAATTATTTAATTATCAATTAATATGAAATAGGTATTGTCACATATTCTAGGGCTGAACAATTTTGGGAAATTATGTAATTGCATATTTTGTCAACCAATATTCTTTTTTTTTTACACATCTAAAGTCAATAAATAATAATGGCTTATACTTAGCTTAACAAACGTATGTTTCTAGTTGCCCTATATGTTAATAAGAAAGATCATGGTGTACTTTTTTTTTTCTCTTACAGTGATTATTTTGGGGGACCCCCAGTCCTCCTCAAGGGGGCCTAAATATGGCCGTAGCCCATTGGCCCCCACGTCCCTAGATCCGACCCTGCATGACCCTTGTGTTCAGAAATAATGGCACAGTGAAGAGCAGAGAAGAGTCGACACAGCATTCAGGCAAATTTGGCTGCATTTTTTGTGGCCTTTGCAATTTAAAAACCTTGTTTTTTATTTTACAATTTGTTATATTATTTTATTATAATTATATTATTATATAATGTATTGCTATTATTATTATCATCACTTTTTTATCTCCATTGGGAAAATTCCATGTGGGCCACCAGGGGGCGCCCAGCATGTTTTTTGTTTTGCAACCCTGACATTGTATTTCTCACAGACAGAGCTGTAGAGGAGCATGTAGCAAGAACAAAAACGGTCCTAAGATGGAATACTGGGGAGAGATATCCTCTTTCACTTGTGGCATGAGCAAGTTAAACCTTGTAACCTACACATGGATACATTAATTGGAGATGGTCCCCTAACTGGTCTAATGGCACAGTGAAGAGCACAGGTTTGCATCGGTTTGCATCTAACACATATCCATCATTAGGTGTATGGATTGTTAGCAGGGAACACGTTGTGTCCTTCAAAGAACTCTAATCACTCCCTGACTATTTATGGGGTGGTGTTGAATATTTAGGCGTGTTATGATGGCCATGATTTGTAGTGAAGAATAAAATATCATACATTTGCATAATAATGAATTCTGATAATCCTTTTGTCATGCCAGCAATTAAAAATGCAAATAGTTGTTGGTAATTCTATTCTACATTATCAGCAGTATACAGTGACTTGTAGCTTTCCAAGAGGAGCACCAGGGGACAAGACTTTTGAGAGCATCCCCTAATCAAATCTTCTTGTCTCGTAAACGTCCTAGAATTTGCCATAAAGAAAGGACCATATGCTGCAGTGTACATACAATAATAGCAAACCCTGTGGGCCAGCACAGGCCTATAGTGACTATCAGCTTTAGATGACACGTTTTGATAGGAGACTGATTTGGGCCTGAGATACCACCAGATGACTTGAGTCTCCATCCAATCAAGCAGGTGTGAAGAACACCTGCGGACAGTGGAATATAGTCTGCGAGAAAATGATGACCAGAGTACAGCCACACATCCCAACATTACATTAGCTTTTCCACTGCAATACAATTTGCACTATGGAACAAAAGGGGCAGCTATGATGTCTCCATGAAGTGTTTTAGGGAATAAGATGAACATTCAATCCAGCAAATGTTCACTTTGTCTGGTTGGGGGAAGAAAATAAGATGCTTTTTATATCATACATCAGCGTGTTGTCTATGGTTGATGATTGATCCTCTGTGGAACACCAGAAGAGGGTTATGGGTTCATTATTTGAAATATTGACTCCATCAATGTTTTTCATTGTCACAAACAGCACTGGGAAGGCCTTGGGTGCCACAAGAGTTCCACTGTCATACGCCATAGCAAAGGGATCTCTGACCCCAGCAATCCTTGACCTGGTGATAGTGTATTGGTGAGACTGGTTTATGGCGGTGATGAGGACGTGGGATTTTGGATTCACTATACTTCTGATAAACTCAACCCTCGTCTGCATTGATCAGTGAAGTGTCGCACAGTCGGGAAGTTGGAAAACTGTCAGAATGAGTGAAAGTAGGTTCAGTTCAACAGTCCACTTGAAACAGTTCTATTGCAATTGCAAACAAAAGAGATTTGATTACTCTTAGGATTTTTTTCTTTTGTCATAATACATACTTTTGGCTGCTCAGTTTTTTATTGTGCTAAGATATTTTTGATCATTTTATATAAACATTGTATGTAAGCATTCTTTGAGCTGCCCCCCTGTAGTTTGTGCAGACTTTTGACAGTCACTGGGTTTCCTAGTGGGCATGGCATGGTTCACCCTGCTCTAAGGCTGGCTGAGGTATGTGTACCAGCTTACTTTCCCCCAAGGCAGGCCTGGGGCAATTTAGCTGCCCTTCAAACAAGGCGTTCTCTGAACAGGGTAGAAATAGCCCTACAAGGTTTTAACCCGCAGGGCTGATCCCCCTTTCTGTTTGGCATGATGACAGGGAAATAAAATAACTTAATTTATACACATCACTGTTTACTAGGGCTTGTATGGTCAAAGTGCAAATGCCCACACAGAACAAAGGAATCCTTTGGTAAGTAGCAAGTATAAAATGCACTTCAGTGATTCCCCAAACAGTCCCAGAAATATGCTATTATCCCAGCTCGGTAGTCTTAATCATACATACTCTCTGTGCTGCAATGGTAATAGTAGTCAGTCAAGGATAAAGTAGTTCAAAATATATTTCTTAAAACAGCTTTGTTTGGCACATTGCTCGGACCTTGAGGTAAAACAAGGTCACTTCTCAAACTGTCCATTACCTAACATCGACATCATTTATTTATGTGCTTGAGGACTGTGATGATCTACATCAGAAGATTTAATTGTTCAAAGAGGCCCAGTTATAAGATGAAGAGCTTTCAGAACATCAGAGGAGAAACACTTGTGCATAATTAATATAAACATAAAAGGTCTTGTGGTCTGCCTTTTTGCAATGCTGAAAAAATATATGAAGAATGTAATCAAGATCTCTGTATATGTATGGAAAGCAAAAAAAGGCTGAAGACTGGGAGACTGAGAAAATGTGCAGGATAAATGATTCTATGGTTTCATCACGCCGCCATCTTATAGAGCAACGGCAAAAGATTAAGGAGCTGCTCCAGAGTGACCTGCCTTCAGTGGCTCTCTTCAGACCATTTAGAGGCAGGAGGAGGAGGAGGTCACTCTTGCAGTAATTCTGTAATTGCAAGTGAGGATGTTGGCCCACAATAATGAAATAGAAAATATATAATTAAATGTACACAATGCATATATTTTTCACCAGCATTTTTTTATTTTATAGCAATTTCCAGAAAAGAAATACCTGTTTCCTTAACAAAAACATTGCCCTGAATATTGTTTTATTTTTTTATGTGAAGATACAAACGTACATCAATAACAAATACAAAAGATACAAAAAGAAACACAGAAAATGTCCATTGTGACTCCATGAACAGTCTGGTGTGTGGGGCCCAGCAGAGACTTGTACTTCAGACAGTAGCGAGTTCGCCTGCTTAAGTCGTGCCTGTATGAAGGGACTTAGAGCAAGGGGCCTTATTGATCGTCTTCTATGAGTGAAGTCCAGGCATTAGTTCCAGCAGGGTGAGTAGACAGCTGTCTGTGAGCCACTCTACTGGGCCTACATAGCAGGGCTGAGTGGAGCTGGGATGTGCACTTTTGATTTTGATCTCCCCAACATCACTTCTATTGACCGACGCACTGTCCTGTGCTTTACTTGCTGAGAGAAGTACTTGCTGAGGCCTAGCTGGAAGCCCGGACACAAGCCGCCATTGCATTATCCGGGGAGCTGTTGACAAGCCTGTGATGATGAATCTTCCATGGTCTGCTGAGGACTAGCCCTAATCACTACTGTCATCTACTGGCCACTGCTGTAACCACTGACCACAGCAATCACAAGTTAGGTTATCATGCTTACACAGGGCTGAGACCCCCAATGCTGGTTATCAAGGTGTGTATGTTTAAGAACTGCACTCGAAAAAGTTGGACACCAACCAAAATCTGCCCACTTTGTTGATGGTTCAAATCAAACTTTTTAAAACATCAAAACTTTTCTTTGGCTGATTGTTAGTTCTACAAAGTAGTTTACTTTAAAAGTTTTACTTTCAATTCCAATATTGTCAAAGCCATTAACATACACAATTTTTTTTAAAGAAGCAGCCTAAATGGCCAAGATTTGGGCAAAAAAAGTCATTTTATTAAAGAAAAATGTCTAAATATGTCTCACATTGTTATCCATCTGAAGCATCAACCTTCATTCCAGGCATAGATTTTTGTCAAATTTTTCTTTTTTTTTGGCATTTGTAAAAGCTGTTATGGTTTGTTAATAATAGATTTGTAAATAATATTTTAGATTTGCTAGCTCTTTGTTGTTTAGACAAAAAAACAATAAATAACATTTTATACTGATATCTTACAGAGGAGCACTTGTGCAAAAAGTTAATATTTAATTGTTAACAATTATTTAAATTTTCCATCATTGTTATTGTTGGGTTTTAACTAGAATCTAAATTCCAAAACACAAGGCCCATTTTAAACAAAATCTGATGGTAAGTGCTGCCATCTAGTGGTTACCCCGCACATTGGCCTGAAACAACAAAGTCCTCAGCAGAACCTGTTATTACAAACCAACGACAATGTAAGATAACCCGCTCAACTGAATCTGAGCTACCTATGGCCTATCGAGTCTGTGCACCATAACTATGAGGCACTATTTTTGTTAGCTTTCAGCAGCCTTCGGCCTTCCTCGTAGTCATCCTGGTCAACACTGATGAGCAGACGCACCCCCTCCGATCCAGCTGCCATCCTCAGGGAGTCGGTAATGAACACCCCTTTTAGGGCTTCTAGCAGAGCTCCACTCAGGTAGTCACCCCAGAAGGCATCCAGGTTGTCCAGCTCTGTGAATTTGATGTCACACACAATAGAGCCCAGGTTTCGGGCTCTCAGCACTGAGTTGGCTTGGCTGAACAACTCAAACTGCCGCTCCAGGGGCTGCCGCTTGTTCGAAGACACACTATTGCGAAGGGCCGACTCATGTTCCAGGTATTCAGCCCGTACACGCAGCCGGATATCTGGTAATGGAAACGGAAAAGGGAAGCAGTGGGAGAAAGGGGGTGTGGTGGTGATGATCAGGTTGGAAAGTAGTAGACCCGGGAGTGAAATAATGAAGGAAAGGTAGGGGTGTATAAGGATGCAAAGACAAAAGGAGTGAGAAGAGCAGAGAGGAAACGGTTGAGATTAGACCCACAATACAGACCAGAGGGGAGAGGGTCAAGTCAAAAAAAGGGGAGAAAAAAAAAAAGAATATACATAAAAAAATTACTTATGTTATTACAGTACTGCACGAAGCAAGAACTAAATGGTGTACTGGATTTCGTATAGGGGATACAACCCAACAATCTCACTGCTAAGTGAACTGGATTTTGTTTCAGTAAGAGCATGGTGCACAAGGGCAAGTCAGATTCAGTGATAGAGCAGTGGAACTATACTATGTGCATCTTTTTCAAGAAATCTGTCTGTAACCTTTACTGTTTAGTTTTTGTTTAGGTTATTTTGACATTTTGGAGCATAAAGCAATTCCATGTGCACAAGGTCGTTATCTAGCTGATTTTACTTCCAAGGCAATTTAATAACGGTCAGCCATCACTTTGATATAAAAATCATCATCACGTGTGAAAATGTTCAGTGTACACCCTGATTGATGCGGATATCATGGTTCATGTAAGGAACACTTTTCAATTGGCTCGACACTTTTGGGAAGTTAACTCCAGAAAAGACCATCAGAGCCTTGTTTTCAAAATGCCAGATGTGTTTTGATCAACATGACTAATGATCAGAGCAGGTAGCTACAAGAGTCCTGCAGTAACAGGATTGGTGTTCATGCAACAGCACAGCAAGAAAGATCAGAGGATACATACTGTACTGAGCACAAGCACCGCTGAGATCGTCCCCCATGTCATTATTCCAGAGCTCGTAGTGGAAACCAGCTGCTGTCGACCCGCTGCAACAAAAATCCTTGTCCCATCTAAAGCCCCTCAGTATAGGTTATTTACCATTAAAATTAGTAACATCATTTTTGTCTTACTCTAACTTTTTTAAAAGCTACCATACACTTATGGAACCTAACAGCCTATGCAGTTAAATAATATCTAAAGCTGAGAAGTCAGTGGGCAAACCATGAGAAATATAACTGGTTACTTAATTGGGCTTTTGGAGAATAGTTTATGATTTAAGAGACGTTTGTTAAAGGCCAGCATTGGAAATGCAAATTCTGATTAAGGGCATTGATCTTGCATCTCTTAACATTTGGAGAAGGGCCATACAGTGACTGTTGTATCATGTTTCTAATCTAACTCATTGCATCACTATATAAAGGGGACAGTACTAAGACCAGAGCTAGATCAAGGGGACAAAATGTATAGATTTGCATGGCTGAAAATACATTTCTGTGGAGCAAAAATAAAAAATAAAAAATGAAGGCAGAACAGAACTGTTTTTCTTTTTCAGAAGGCATTAGAGTCATCAATAAATATCTTTACACTTCAAAGAAACTGGAACATTAGCTCAAATGATTTCTCCAGATCAGTCCTTTCATATTATATTACAGTAACAGAGAGACAAAGGTGATACAATCTAAACAACAAAGTTGCCAATAGGACAGCTAAAGTTGTTTTGGCATTTACACATGTTTAATAATGGACAATAAAAGCCATGAGGCACGAATCAGAGGCTAAAGGGTCAGAGGCAATTTTAGAGCTTTAAGTACAATGTATGATTATGCTTTTTTGACGCAAGTCATGTGTTGTTTTGACATTAACTTTTCAATTTTCATAGGATAATACAATAATTGTAAAAACAGCAGATCAAGTTTTTTACAGTACCAAGATGCCGACATAATGAAATAAGAATTAGTAACAGTACGACCTTTTGGCTCATTACATAGTGTGAGGCCTGTGGCTAAAATAAATACCTGCCCTTTTACGTAATTGCTGTATTTATGGATCCATCCCATTTGGTAGTGCGCAGGATGGAGCTTGAGATAGTGACACAGAAGAGAAGGCCATTTAAAACCACTGGAACATAGTGATAGTCATTTTGTTAGGGTTACAGAGCACTTCACGCTTCATCAGACACAGAGACATCCACTTAGACAGGACATTAGGAAGCACAGCTTTCATTTTCTCACTTTAAACACCAGGCCCGTTTGGCTTCCTCCAACTCAGCTCACAAAATAGCAAAAAAAAAAAAAAAAAAAAAAAAAAATTAGGTACCCATTTACGAGGAGTCACTTGGCACGAAGAGCTTCAACTCTTTATCGATCCATTTTTCTGCTGAACGACTGACTGTGTGAGTGAAGGTTTGGGGAGTTTTGAGAGACAAGCAGACGGAGCTCTCTCCTTCCCCATACACAACATTCACTCTCTGTACCATTTTGCGGAGTTTGAGCGTTTAGTGATCGTTCTTTGCCTCTCACTGTGTGTAAGGATACTGTTTCCTGACACACATGTTGGTCTGTTTAGAACTGCGAATAGAGAAGGAGAAAAGAGAAAAGCACAAATGGGTTGGATATTGGTCGACTATGTTGTCTTTCAACAATCAGGCATCGCACAGTACTCACTTCTGTTCAGTTGTAATAAAGCTTGATTCAAGGCAGTAGTTAGAATTGAATAACTTTCTATCAGCTCTACAATACCTACCTAATATGGTATTGTCTAAGTGGGATGCTTGGGATTAATGTAACCGTTTTTCTTCAAATCTTTACACATCTATCATTAATACCATTTGCCCATTTTAGAAATCAGTAGGTTTTACAAGCACCCCATTTAGATGTTACAATTAGAGATGCACCTCAATCATTATTAAAGAGATTGTAAAAAATAAAGAGTACACGGGGGACTAGGACCAGTATTAATCTCTTCTTCCTTTAAAGATGCACAGGGCACAATTACAGATGTAATGAAAAATTCCTTGAGCTGCGAGTCATTGTACTGCAATTCTAATTCTGCTTCGGTACAGATTTCACAAACATAGTAGCGCTCGTTTGGAAGCATATGTGTCCATGGAGAATTAGCACTCTGTAGGTGGAAGCAACTCATTTGAAAACAGGAGTAATGAAGATGCTTTAAGGCCCTCCCAAAAACCATTCTGACAATACTGACATAGCTGGAGATGGGAAATCGAGACTGACCATTAAATATGCCACCTGATGAAAGTGGTCATGTTATGTCTTTGGCAAAATAAATAAACAGCAAGCCAGCCTTGTTTATGAAAAGCACCAACTAAGTTTCTTTATAAAATGTCCTTTGGGAAGGCCAAAAAATGTTTTCATCTGGGCATACATATTATTTAACATTAACATGAGCCTGATTATAAGTTACTCTACATAATACTGCTGGTGATTTGCAACATACCAACGACAGCAGCTTTAATTAGAACTGAATTAATTAGGTCATATGGGAGAGTGTTATTCCTGTCTGTTGAAAATGATTCAGGATAAGATGAGAAAATTACGTTTCTGGAGGGGGACAGGGTGGGTAAAGTATATGTGTGACACAAGCAATGCATATTGAGCACAGTGGCAGCACCTCCCTGCTTCAACAAGGAGGGCCTCTTTTACCTTAGGCATCGGCCCAGACTTGTGAGCGAGCACGTGAACGAGCAGATCACACACTGAAGTATGTATGGACAGAGTGACTTTTTTGTACTGTTCCTCAGTCTCCCTCTGTTTCCATGATCCAGTGAGTCTTAGATTACTCGATCTGAGTCACAATGTTGAGTCAACCTGAGGGGATCAGATGTGGAGTCAAGACAGCAACATGTTGACAGTCACAGGCATATCACTCACCCTGCAGAGCTAAGAGCGGCTGTCTCGACTGTTAGATCATTTTTACTGAGCCAGAGTCAACAAGCCAATGTTGTAATAAAAAAGTCAAACCAATTGGCAATAAGCACACTTCACACAAAGTCAGCTGATGTTAGAAATTACAAACTGTCCCAAGAGCATTTAGCACTTATCTTGTATAAAAGACGGACAAGTACAGAAACAGTAGGGCAAAAGTGTAAAGAACTTCTTGAATTATTTTACCCAGATATATGGGGCTTGAGAGTTGGCGTCAGTGAGTTTTAGACTCAAAAGGGCTGGATTTAGCGGTCATAGCACAGAACAGTGATTGGAAGAAAGGTGAAATGAGGGAATAAGAATCCAATGAAGGGTGAAATGATACAAAACAGATATTAGTACAGAATCTCCCACATTGTATAGAACAGGGCTTAGGGATACAGGAAGTTGTCAGTCAAGCATTGTTTTCTTAACTGGGTTTTGAGAAGTGTGCTTAAATGTTTTGATGTGCTCAGATTTTAGGGTAATCATGTACTGCATCAACAAGTAATTACCTCAGCATGTTAACTTTGCCCAACAATGTTGTTGGATAACTAAGGGAATGGCTGCTATTTCTTTGACTTATATCCATTAGTCCAAAAAGGTGTTAAATACAAATACAGTTTACAGTTTACTGACAAAGCCCAATAGAGCCCTTTCAGGAGAAGTTTTGATCATTCAACAACATTGTTTACAACATAGTTGATTTTCCATTATTATTATTGTCATTATTATTATTATATTGATTGTGGGATAGCATACCTGGACCTGACCCGTCTCCTAACATGATTTAAAGTGTTTTCAATCATCATGTTGTATTATAGCTATGGTTTTGGTGAACATGTCTTTTAAAAAAAGAGAAATTCAATGGGATTTGTTGTGCCAAATGTTCTGCCAAAGAAGATTTTGTTACATATCTGTGCCAATATATTTAGAGCAAATGATGCATTAAAACATGCATGACAAATGAAAGTGTGCTTGTTAAGCAGACATCTTAACTGATGTGACTGGATTTTAATTTACAGGGGTTCCAAATGCTAAAAGTAAAAATGATGGTTAAGATGTTTAGAGAAGAAAACAGTAAGAAAAAGCACAACGGTACAATAAAGCAAAATGAAGATAGCATGCCATAATAAATAATAAGAGGAATAGTAAAAATACTACAAAGTTACCCCAAAAAAACTGACATGTCATGAATGCAAGGGTTGCTCTTACCACATGACACTTTTTGGTAAATGGGTGCAGGCGGCAGCTGGCTCTGCCCATTTGATTTCTTGGGCTTGCGGGACCAGCCATTTCCCCTTTTCTTTCGTCGTTTACTGGCAGGTGGCACAGGCATGGGAGAGTAAAAACCTAAAAGCACAAGAACAGATATGTTATGTCTTTCGCCACTGAGCAACTCATTCATAAGTGGCTCAGTGGTAGGGCAGTTGTCCCTTAACCGGAAAGTTGGTGTTTCGATTCCTGTTCTCCCCACAGTTCATACTGCCATTGTGTCCTTGGGCAAGACACTTAACCCACCTTGCCTCCAGTGATGGTCAAGCTGTAACACTGGTGAATTGAAGCTTAATGCAAGCCGCTTTTAATAAAAGCGTCAGCTAAATGGATAAATGTAAATGTAAATATATTCATATTAGAAAAGAATGTCTGCAGATGAGATTTACTAATGTCAAAATATGAGAAATCATTACCGGTACTTTTGAAGTTTATTTTACCAATCTATGCAGACACCATGGTACACAGTTAAGCTAAAATATATACGTGCCTGTTCTCCATTGTTGAGTGAAAGATGAAAGCGGCATTTCAGTCTGTCTGCAGCTTTGTCGCATTCCTAAGGGGCACGCCAGCTTTCTGCGCTCTGCTCCATGCCAATGTCTTTTTCTCTCCGGAGATACTGAACAGACACAAATATTGTTTAATTATCTGTAAAATGGCAGTTGACACACAGGCACTATCAGGTATGTGCATTCATAATTTAGCCTCACCTGTCCTCCTTTTCTTGTGGGACACAAAAGGAAGCAGGTCATGACGAGTTAGCACTCTGAGTAGCTGTAGCAGTGGTTCCAGGTTTCCATCACTAATGTATCCTTTTTTGTCAAGCTCTAACAACAATTCAAGGCCACTCCAAGGCTTATGTGACTCAAACAAAGGCTCTGGGGAGGTACGAGCATGAAGTCGTCGCCACATATGCAGAAGTTGAGGACTTGGAGAAACTCCCAAATCACCTGGATTGTCCTCACTGGGTTCAACTGTCCAGCCTGCAGGATCAAGGGAGTGTGGTGGCGAACAAGTTTCATTTAAAAGGAATGAAAGCACCTCAATGTCAGTCTCTGTCAGCTGAGAACCAACTATTTCAAACACCTCGTGAAGTGACAACATCCCATAGTAGTTGAGGCATTCTTTTTCATCCCAGAAATGTGTTTCCCTGGATGGGTGATGATGCTCTATGGCCATGGTTAGGGATGACTTGTATCCTTCTACACTTTTAAACCTAAAAAGGGTTAAGAATAAATAAAAACACTTATTAAATGTAAACACCAAATCCAGGTGCTATAGGAATGTATACACTTGCTTAGTCTTATGTTGCCATCTATTATTTAATAAATAAAAAGCACATTAATTTTAATGTATGGCAGAGGAATAAAATGTTATGTTATGTCAGAAATACACATTGGCCATTGATTTTAGATGCAGGGTCTTTATCCATGAATTAATTATTTAATGTGGCGCCGTAGACAATATAATGTTTTCGTTGTGTGACTAAAACCTGTACTGCCGTCTTGACCAGGACACACTTGAAAAGTAGATTTTTTGCCTAAATAACTGTTAGCTTAATGATTAGTGTGTAAGTAGCAACAGTATCCGTGGGGCAACGTCGCTTTTACTAAATGTTAAGCTAGCGCCACTAGCGACTGTCTGTCTCTTTGGTTAGCTGATAGCAATTTTAAAAGGCCCGTATTTACGTTAAGACAATTGTACCTGATTTGGTTGTCAGCTCAACGCCGTCTCGACACTGCAGTGTCCACGGCAAATGTGTAATGTCGTCGAAGTTTCAAAAATATCTTTCAAAGTAGTTAGCTGTAGCGATGATATGCTGCTCCTCAGACGCGCAGCAGCAGTAACTAGAGGCGAACCCTGGCCGTTACGTTACGTAACCAGTCAAGTTCCTATGAGGAAAACACAGACAAGCAATTTAGACATTCGTTTGTACAAATAATTAAGCCTAAATTCATATCTGGCTAAGTATATATTGCGTATCGTGAAATGTTTCAAAAATATCACGCAACATTTAAAATTTAACTAAATCCCGTAGTTTATTGTCACAATTACCATACTTGCTGTAGATTACAATAACAAGGGCCGCTGAAAGCAGTCCCTGAATATATATCGCACTGTAGAATAATCGTTTGGGATACCGACCTTTTTCTGAGAAACAACCAGCTGTTTTTTTCTCGGGTTGTTTTCTAGCAAACACACTGATCGCAGCAGATATTCTGACCAATCTCATTCTTGTATGTTCCCGATGATGTCATCGCGTAAGGGTCAGATTTGACCAGAGTCCTTCTACTGCAGTCTGCGCAACTGACAACTCAAGTGCTGATCTGAGGTCAGTGGTTTTTGAGGCACCGGGCATACATACGAGCGAAAGATTTACGTCCAAAACTTTGTTTTGGAAATTGTGATACACCAGCAGTTTTGGTCCGAGTACGAAGCTTAATTCATTTACGTATATACAAGTTTACAAATAAAAATTCAGGACCTGTTTTAGCAAAGATATGTAATCTTTGTTCATAAACCCTGAAAAAGAAACAACACCACAAGTGCAGTTTCGGTAGAGATCAATGGGTGGCGTTGTTTTCACCAACATAACCGGAAGTGCGAGAACGTCCGCATCACATCCGCTTCAAACGAAGAAACATTACAGGAAAGCGAAGATATTCAGTAAGTTCACAAAGCTATTCTATCATATCTTTTCTTTCTTAAAAACGCTCTTTAGCATGTAGAGTTGTGTGAAAAGTGTCTTTACATTCAGTCTAGTTTCAAGCTCCACAATAACAGTAGTGTGACCCATACCCATTAGATTAAATTGTTATAATTGTATTTTCTTTATATAATTTGCTAAACTAATTTAAGTATATTCATTATTTGTAAAGGATAATGGATAGTTAATGCTTTTTGGCATAAAAATCTATGTGTCCCGGAAGATCGACGTGTTAGTCACCAAGTCCTTTCCTGACAAATATTTTCCTACGCTGAGATTCTTCCACTGCTGAGCTGTGGCGGAGTTTGTAACATTCTGTACTTTACTGAGTACAGTTACTGTATTGGCTACTTCTTACTTGATTAGTATTTTACCGCAGATATTATTTGGTCTGTTGTTATTAGGTCTCACACCTTTTGTATAACATGTACAAAATGGACATGTTTCAAGAAGCCGGTTTAGTCCTAGCTCAGAGTATGTTAACTCTGGAAAGAGGGGCACTTTGGGTTTTCAGTTTCACAGAAGGAGTTAATCTGAACTCTGAGGCATTTACTGAGGCAACTTACTCTGTGAACCTATCTGGTCTGTGGCAGGTTTTATTCCTCTAACCCAGAGTCTCCTTCTTTGCTGCGTCAAAAGAAGCTTTCTGATTGGATGATCCATTTCCCAGTGAATTATTTTAATTTTATTACTTTTATAGTCTCTATTAAGAAATTCCCTTCATAACAGCTAAACTAATAATCCTGATCCTTGCATTAGACAATCATTCCATAAAACATGATTTAGTTATTTTACTGCAGAACGGAACCTCAAGTTATTCACAATTACATTGTGAAGAACTATATTATTATTAACTTTATATTTATATATTACATTTACTGAAATTTGCCCAAAAATGCAAGATTCAGTGCACTGTCACATTTATATGAATGTTGGCCAATAAAAATAAAATGAAGTTTAATATTCAAGGATTTGTATTCAGTGGCTTTAGTCTGTGTAGAGAGTAATATACATAACTTAAAAAATGTATTCTCCTCTGATGGTAGTCTTCCCTTTGATTACCGCTTCCATGGTGAAGCCATTAATGCTAGCTATCAACCACACATTTTTCTATATGTTTAAGTATTGCACTGGACATTAATAGGTTGTTCAGATATGTTTTTTCCTCACATTAAAATGCCTGTTTGCTGTTTGTGTTCTGGCAGACTGCGTATAAATGCCCACTGGAGCTCCTAAAGGCGAGAACTGTGAGATAGACATGGACAAAGCTGGGGATTTGTTCAGTGCTGAGGATGCTTATCCAACTGGCACAGGTGGAGCTGGAGTCTTGGCAAAGTAAGTACCATTTGATTTTAATGATTAGAGGATGGTATTACAGTACTTCATACTGTACTGAGAGCTTCTTAACAAATATAGAGATATTATCTGTAAATACTGTGTTTGTTTTGTTCCACAGACTGTGGATGCCTAAAGGGTTCTCTGCTGGTATGGCGAAGGAGTGGCTAGACAAGCGCAGAGTGTCCATTCGACCGTGGGCCAGTTTTGTCGACCAGCGAAAGTTTTCAAAACCCCGTAACTTTGGCGAAATGTGTCAGAGAGTGGTGAAAAATGTTGAGATATACAACAGCAACTATACCTTCATTTTCCTGGGTCTTATTCTCTACTGCATGTAAGGCCATTCACATTTATTCGTCCGTGTCATCCTTTTATTTTTTATTTATATATATATATATATATATATATATATATATATATATATATATATTAAAGGGATCATATGAAGGATTTTCATAAGTAGGGTAATTATCACACAATGAGAAACCTTTTTATTCCACACTAATGTCCCCTTTGAATGTAGAGAATGTATCAGTAAACAAAGCCCTCAGCCCATCACAGCTCTCAGAAACAGGACATGGATAATGTGTAACAGTGGCTATCTTATGTTTCTAAAGCAATTGTATAATTTGTATATTTTTCCATTTTCTGAAACTTTCTTCACATCAAGGAAAAATGACAAAAAATGTATTGAATTTAATTCTTTCCTCTCTTAGTATTAGCTCTCCCATGCTACTCATTGCCTTGGCTGTGTTTGCTGGTGCCTTCTATATAATTCATCTTAGATCTTTGGAGAAAAAAATGGTTATCCTTGGTAAGACCCTTTTCATAATTACTTTAACATTGTGAGTAATAATAATAAAAAGCAAATAAAACAAAATAATATATTATCCTTTTTTTCACTCAGGCAAGGAGCTGACAGTTCCCCACCAGATGAGTCTAGCTGGTGCCGTCTCTCTGCCGGTGTTCTGGTTGGCTGGTGCCGGGGCTGCTGTTTTCTGGGTTCTAGGTAAGCCAAACAGCATTACCATATAGTTATACATCAGCATTT
This sequence comes from Neodontobutis hainanensis, assembly GCA_024349245.1. Lineage (NCBI taxonomy): Eukaryota > Metazoa > Chordata > Actinopteri > Gobiiformes > Odontobutidae > Neodontobutis > Neodontobutis hainanensis. Next base: position 358,759 of record JALDNG010000028.1, read on the forward strand.
TAGTGTGTAGAAGTTGTTATTGAACTACTTATTGTGTTAAATAAAAATATAAAGCAATATAATGAGGAAAACCTGTTTGCTCTGTTTGAGCTAAATGACTTTAATATGAACACTGGTGCTATCTGTCTGAGAGACAATTTTCTATAATGTTCTTTCCCATCACACTTCACATTCTACTCTCATAAGTGTCTGCCTTATCTCTCCTCAGGAGCAACGCTGTTTGTGATTGGCTCTCATGCTGCGTTCCGTGAGTTAGAGGGGTCTGACATGGAAGAGCTCCTCATGGAGCCGGTGTAAAGTGCAAACTAAACCCTTCATAGGTACCGGTCAGTAATCAGTCAAAAATCAAAAAGCCCATATGGGAGGCTTGGAGGTGCAAAACTTGATATTTCTTTACTTTATGTGTATCATATATAGTTTGTTCTATCTAATGCCTGTGTATCCACAATCCACAATTCTCTTAATAGCTGTAACAGACCTGCTTTTAAATTAATTCAAGTGAAAAACGTCTGCTTCTGTTATTTCCACAACAAAAATATGTCTTATCTGCCTTTTCAATGTTTTTGGATGCCTCTACTTTATTTCTAAAGGCTTTTACATTCACATTCGCTTATTAAATTATTACATGATGTGTACCAAGATTGTCACAGAAGTATCTAATATTAAAATAACATTTAAAATGTCAAAAACTAAACAAAAAAAATCTTTAGTTCTAAATATGACATAAGCTATTTAAAAAATGCAAGAAGACTTCCAAAACAAATGTGGATATTTTGGATAGGCTATTTGAGTTAATAAAGACTCATTTGAAGTTCACCACAAAAGAGTGGTAGAGGTTACAGTATGGTATCATATACACTTTCAGCACGGAGAAGGTCATTTTGTAACGCTAAATACTTATTTTAAATCCATTATACAATTGTTTATATACATTCTTTGCGTGTTTTTGTATGTAAAGTACATATTTAAAGTGCAATAAACTTCAATTAAAAGTTCTTAGGTGACTCATTTACTAGATTAAGGTATTTCATTCCATCTCGACTTGTATTTCTGCAGATATTGAAGGATTTCCTCTGAGCTCAGTGGCCCTCAGCACTTAGTCTGTACATTTTCTTGTTATTCCGTTTGAGTCTGAATACACGGAGGTATAGTCCAGGTCCAACCCTTGTGGCTTCTAGTTTCTATTTGGAACACTAGGAACTGCAGTGCTCACCAACCCCCTCTTGTCCCCCTACGGTTCCCCTCTTGTCCCCCTTTTTATGTGACCCCCATGACCTGTGCTCTGTGACAGCACAGTGAGAGGACCCCATGCTCAGGTTGTCATGGCAATGACCTTGGAGGGCCCTAGTGAGACATACACATCGTCTACAGACACACTCACTTACACACTGCGGCAAAGGCAAGCGATCGATATTCTATTATACGGAGGGTGGCAATGGGGGAGAGAGGAGAGTCGCACTGCAGTGAGCTCACTGCAGAGACACAAGGGAAATTAGACAGAGGGTGAGCAGTGTGTGCGTGTTTGTCAGCCAGAGTGACAGCAAGTGAGTGTGTATGCATGAGCATTGGACGTTGCATTTGTCATTGACAGTGGAAAAGCTGTTCCACAAAGTTTTTGTTTCCTCACTGAAAGTCACGTGGTCTGCAGTTTTATACACTGGATCCAATCACCAAAATGGCCTCTTGAAATAATACTTTAGAATAATACTTTTTTTTTTTTTTATGCACAAAAGAACAACCACAGCCCACTTAAGGTTTCTTAATTTAGTCAGTTTTTGTGTTCAAATGTTTTTCTAAATTTTGCTCCTTGTTAGGTACTATCCTGATTTACACATTTCTGAGGTGACACCATCAGAACAGTGTGGCGCATTAGAATGGACTGATGCCAGTTACTCTTGGTAGTTTAACATTATTCACACATTCAAGATGGCATCTCATTCTCCATTACGGCTTTTTATGTGACACCATCTCTCTGTCTACTCTAGATTCAGCTTTAGTTCATTAATTTTCAATGCTATGACCTCCGCAGACAGCAGAAACATTCAGTTTGATAGAATATTTATTTTAAAACAATCACATTGATTCAAGTTCAAAAATGTATTAATTGCAAACATTTTACTAAATATGGCAAGATTTTGTTAATACCACATGAAGTGGGTTTATTCTTTACTTGTGACTCACATTTATCCAGTGAACCAATTGTGTTGAATTGTTTTTTTTTATTCTGTCCTTAGTGTTTTCTATCCCTGTCCTTAGTGATTCTGTTATGACATTTTTTTTTCTAAAATGGATATTTCAAATAAATATTATTATATAGTATATAATATACTGCTTTATTTCTTAAAATGGTAAAATTATATATTTTGTGGTGACTAAAAATAAAATGTAAACAAATAAATATGCACACCAGACACTGGTTGTAATAAATGTTCTAAATGTTTTATTGTGGTTTCATTTATTTGACACACATGTTCTATTTGTTGTGTATTTTCAGTTCTCTTATAGTTCAACCATTATATCCATTTGAGTTAAACCCAGGGTGAGACCGTTGGCCTTTCACTGGTCTCCGACACACACATGCACACAGTCCTGGGCCAGAGCGGGTTGCACCGCAACCTAAACCCAATCCGATGACAAACCCCAGGATCATTGGCTCTCACTCAGCACATCACACTGCACCACATCATACCAGCACGGGCTGCAGCAGCAAGAACCTGAAAGCCTAAGTGGGCGTTTGGATAAAAACTCCCTATCCTAAACCATGCTCTGCTGCTGTAACTCCTGAGAAACCAGCAAAATGATTGGAAACCAAACAAATGCAAACAGACAGGTACAGTAGCTCTTATTTGTCTTGTATTCTTAATCAGTGTTGTTTGTCCATGTATTTGTAATGTTTCATTTAAATCCATTACAGAATTATATATTCACTATTTTCCACACAGAAAGGATGACTTTATCAACTTGTGGACGGTGTATTGTAATAGTTATTAACAAGGATAACGTTTCACACAGAGCACACAAACGGAGACAAATGAGGAGAGAGGAGACATGAGGGGCGTTAGAGACATGAGGAAAAAGGGTAGGACAGGACGCCATGATAGGTGTGCTTTGTTAGGCCTGGATGGGGAAAAGCAAGGCTCACACACACCCCTCCCTTTTGTAGGAATAAAAAGAGGAAGTTTTTGAAAACTCCCTACCACACATACAAAAAAAAAAAAAAACAATACTGTAGCTACTGATAACAAAACAAAGGAAATGAGCAGGGTGAGAGCAGGCAACAGTTGTAGTGAGCAATGATTTTATGTACGTGTGTGTGTGACCGGCGGCCAAGTGAAGGTTTTTTGCGAAGATAATGAAGGCAAAGAGAAAAAAAGATGGCAATGGAACAAGGTGGAGGTCTCGGGGGCAAACTGACAAGGGCAAAGACCTGGATGGCCCTTTTCTTCAGAGCATAGACTCTCTCTTTGTATCCTTAGCTCAGTCAAATTTACATACACAATATGCAGCTGCCGTTTGGTAAATATATGTTTATGTACACAGCAGTGAGAGAACACATGCAAAGAGTATCATAGAGGATGTGGGACCATGGGAGGGAGGGGGCATGTAGAAAGTTGTAAAGGTGTTTTTGCTGTTTTAATCTTTGGGCAGTTGTGATGAAAATTATTCAAAGCATTTTTCTCTTTAATGGAGCAGGAGCTTCAGAAAATGTGTCTTGCCATGAAGGAGTGACATAAGGGAGAAATAGGTGGAAGGTGTAGAGGGTTTAAGCGGAGACGCTCTTTCGGGTCAATAATATGTCTCCCTTTCCACCCAACCTGTAGAATAGACAGAAACAAGAGTAATTAAACATTAATCATACATTTTGTGAAATTTAGAAAGAAAAATTGTCTGCCTACCTCCAGGGTTCCGGCGGATGAGGAGTTTTCGTATTTCATCATAAACAAAGATGAGAAAACTATATGGGAATGCACAGAACCACCAAGAAGGCCTGTTGACAAAGGGACAGAACCAAACATAGGTCAATAAATTAAATTTTATTACTATATGGGCATGCACATAGAAAGAAGTTAAACAAAACACTTACTTGAGTGGGTACATTCTGAGTGCCACATCCATTCCTGGACAGTAAGACAGGAAGGCAGCCAGGGCTGTTTCTTCAAACAGGCCGAAGATCAAAATCTTGTTCCTGGGTTGAGAAACATATACAAAAGGCATTGTTGTTTGATATCCAACTTCAGAATATGAGATCTATAAAACCACACAAACATCAGCTCAGAATTATATTTAGTTGTACTCACCTCATGCCCTGCTGGAACACAGAGTTGCGTCTGGTTTTGCAGATAATAACATCTGCCCACTGCACAACAACAATACTGACAAAAAAGGCTGTGTGGCATGTAAACTCCACAATCTTCCTCTGCTCATATGTCTGTTTGAAGAACAAAGGGGTGTGTTAAGAGGAAAATGTATAATAAAATTAATCAAAATCTACTAAGCACAAATGGAATAGTTACCCATTGCTGCCCATAGCTGTCTTCCAGGTCATTTGTTGAGCGGTCATCCCATTTAAGCCTGATGCCTACTAAGTGAGAGGGCAGAAAACCATTTTCTGCCAAAATGACAAAATAGGAGAAGAAACCACCCAAAGCCTGGATCATGCCTGAGCAAAATCACAAGAACAAAGACATATAATATTCTGCATTTTCGGATTTTCTCATTGTTCAACCCCCTGCAACACACTGCAGACTGATCTGGAGATGAGCCATGTTTTATTGTGAACTAAAAACTCAAGTTTATTTTAACAAAAACAATAACGTTTAGCTCAACCAAGATCAAATTTCTATCAAGATCAAATACATTTCGTATCCTGGATCAGCCAAAACAATCTCCTTTCACCTACCAATTTGTCCATAGGCAATGCTGATAAGTCTTTCATTCACAAGCTTGTCCCTGGTTGGGTTCCTGGGCTGTCGCTTCATGATGTCGCTCTCTGCTGCTTCATAAGCCAAAGAGATGGCAGGCACCTGAGGGGGATAGCAGCAACTCTAAACTTTCTTGTACTGAGTGACATCAAATATTCACTAATGCTGGAAGGGAAGCATAAAGTGGTATTTGTTGTAACACAAGTGTTTAAACAGGTTTTACCATGTCGGTTCCCAGGTCAATACATAGGATGGTGATGGTTCCCAGTGGCAAAGGAATGTTGACAATAATAAACAAGAGGAAGGGAGTGATCTCTGGGATGTTGCTGGTCAGAGTGTAAGCAATAGACTTCTTCAGGTTATCAAAGATCAGACGACCTAGAGGCAAAAGAGAAAGACAGGTTAAACAAGTATTACCAATTTCAACAAACCAATGTATTAGAGTATATTATTCTGCTTTGTTTTTTGTATCTGGTTTACTTTTCCTCATCTCACCTTCTTCCACTCCAGTCACAATAGAAGCAAAGTTGTCATCTAACAAAATCATGTCTGCCGCCTGTTTGGACACATCAGAGCCCGAGATTCCCATGGCAACCCCAATATCGGCCTTTTTCAGTGCAGGAGAGTCATTCACACCATCACCAGTCACAGCAACAATGGCCCCCTAGGTGCAAAAAAAGGCATGTTTAAACAGATACACTGATGACTTGATAATTTAACAATATTTTACACAGAAACATATTTTTTTTTCAACTCTGTTTGTGACTACACTTGATAAATGGTGCCATCTACTGGTTATCCCATGTTATATTTCCCCTTTTTTTATTGACCAAACTCTGTCAATCCACAGATACCTGTCTCTGGCAACCCTCTACAATGATGAGCTTCTGCTGTGGAGATGTTCTGGCAAAAACTATTTCTGTGTGATTCCTCAGGATGTCATCCATCTGATCTTGTGAAAGGTCCTTTAGGTCTGTTCCATGTATCACACAGGCCTTGGCATCTCTAAAACATATCAAATGCTTACAGTACACACACTTATGACATTTATTTTTAGCAGCACGGAAAGCTTTTTATTACCTGGGATTAACCTGACTGACAGGAATGTTTAGACGAGCTGCAATGTCCTCCACTGTCTCATTGCCTTCAGAGATGATACCAACACCTTTGGCAATAGCCTTGGCCGTGATTGGATGATCGCCAGTGACCATTATGACCTGTCATAACATGGTTTACATTATCATTATTATTGAGGGTGGAGAAAAAATGGGAAAGACATATGACAAGTTAGAGGCAGGCAATTACCTTGATACCAGCAGAACGACACTTGCCCACAGCGTCAGGCACAGCAGCACGGGGAGGGTCAATCATGGATATAAGGCCAACGAAGCAAAGGTTGTCTGTCTGGAAGTTGACATCATCTGTATCAAAGGCAAAACCCTTGGGATACTGGTCTTCTGGTAACAGCAAATGGCAGAAGCCTGGAAGGAGGGGAAATATGTGATTCAACTTATGATAAATTACTATGAAACTATTAAAACTTTTTTTTTTTACTATTGATCAATAAAACATCGATCCAGTTGTAGTTTTTATACCCAGTACTCTCTCTCCAAGTCCTCCCAGTTCCATGTAGGAATTCTGGAAAGATTCCTTCATTTCTTCATCCATTGGCTGCTCTTTGCCTTGCACCATAATTGTGGAGCAGCGGTCTAGGATCCTTTCAGGGGCTCCTTTCATCACTAGGAGGTAGCGGTTATCATTGGGATCCTCTGTTTCATGCACTGAGAGCTAGAGGAGAGGAGGAAGACACCATTTAATGGTGCTGGCAGCTTTTACTGTATTCAGTATGGACATATTTTATTACAACCTAATCACCTGGTATTTGTTGGTGGAATTAAATGGGATCTCAGCCACTTTCTTGTTCTTGTCCCTCATCATCCTGACAGAGCCACATGACAACTCGATACACTTAAGCAGGGCTGACTCAGAGGCATCACCAGCAACATCACGCTTCAGAATGGCTAATGAGTCCTGTCCTGCTTTAAACTGAGCACGGTTACACAAAGCTGCAATACGAGCCAGAGACTGCCATGTCACTGAGGTCTTGTCAAATGATGCACCTGGAGACCAAACAAAAAAGATGAAAATATTAATATAAAAACAAAACAGTTTACCACAAATAATTAACCTTTTTTAAAACTGAAAAGTTAGGAATGTAATAAACGGTCCTCTTTATTGTGAATTGTGAACATTATTTTCCCAACATTTTTGACTGCATTAGCTGGTCAAGAGCGAACTGTAAAAAAAAAAAAAACGCCTGAAAACACATCTCTTCCGTCAACACCTGGCTGACAAACACAGAATTCTACTTCCTTTCTATTGATTCCTTTTCTTCTTATTCAAAGAAAATAAATTAAATAAAATTCTCTCTTAGCCTTAGTTGTGTACACTGTACTGGGTTTTAACTGACTAGTATTTTGTGCACGTATGCTTTTTGCTATCTTATGTTGTTAAAATTGCCTCCATTGTTTTCCTCACTTGTACGTCACTTTGGATAAAAGCGTCTGCTAAATGACTAATGTAAATGTAATGTAAATGTAATTCAGACAACAGCCATGCCTATATTCTTAATAACCAGCACACTCACCAGACTGATCCTCGGTGGTGTCCGCCTCATGGATCTGGTTGTCAAACCACATGTGGGCCACAGTCATCCTGTTCTGGGTCAGGGTGCCTGTCTTGTCAGAGCAGATGGTTGAAGTGGACCCCAGGGTCTCCACAGCCTCCAGATTCTTCACCAGGCAGTTCTTCTTTGCCATACGCTTAGCCGTAAGAGTCAGACATACCTGTAAACAGTAATTTAACACAAAAAAACATTTCTTTTAAACAACTCTTATACATTTGTAAAACATGACCCAAAGTTCAAATCTGTGTTTAATTATATAGTGGATATCCAGTGAGTTAACTACAGTATAAGCAAAAACATTATATTTCAATTATAATGTTACAATATACAATGGAGTAAAGCTCAAATACAAATGTCTATTACAAAGTTTGGAATACGCTAAAACAGATTGGAGAAAAAGCGCTAATAAAGCTTACTTACAGTAACAGTGGCCAGCAGTCCTTCAGGCACATTAGCCACAATGATGCCAATTAGAAAGATTACAGCCTCCAGCCAGGAATAACCCAAGGCAATAGCCAGGATGAAAAATGTGATGCCAAGGAAGACAGCCACGCCTGTGATGATGTGGATGAAGTGCTCAATCTCTTTGGCAATAGGAGTTTTGCCACTTTCCAGTCCAGAAGTCAGAGTGGCAATGCGCCCCATGACTGTGCGGTCACCAGTGCATATGACAATGCCACGTGCAGTTCCTGTAAAAAAATTGTGTTTTTAAATTTCTGTAAATAATTATACATACATTTTATATATATATATATATATATATATATTTTTTTTTTATTTAACTCCATCATCTTTGTGATTGATCTAGTTTTACTGTTACATGCAATTCTATGATGACCTAACCTTCGACACAGTTGGTTGAGAAGAAAGCAACGTTTCGGGTCTCCAGTGGGTTGTCATGGGTGCAGTCAGGTGATCTATTTTGAGGCTCAGACTCTCCTGTTAGGGAAGAGTTGTCAACCTAATTGGAAATAGAAAAATGAAACCCTTGCTTGTAAAGATTAAGATGAAAATACATAATTTTAATCCATTTGTATGTTCCATGCACCTTGCAGCCATGAGCTGAGACCACCCGGATGTCTGCTGGGATTCTGTCCCCTCCCTTCACTTCAATTAGATCACCAGCCACTACCTCTTCAGCGTTAATCTGTGCCTTCTCACCCTCACGAATCACCAATGCTTGCTGCAGAGACAAATACAAAGCAGACAGGAACAACATTAGTAAAAAAAGGAGAAATAACATCATCAAAGTCAGTTTTCTATAAATCCTTTACTATTATCACAAAAAATTCTATTGACTCGTCACAAGCTTACCTGAGGCACCATGTTCTTGAAAGACTCCATGATTTTGGAGCTCTTGGCCTCTTGAAAGTATGAGAAGCAACCAGTAATAATGACCACAGCTGTGAGCACAATACCTAGGTACAACTGGAGACAGAGAGATAGTGAAAACCTTCAGCCATTAAAGCCATTATAAAACCATGTCTTAATAGATAGATAACTGTAAACTTAAAGTTGTGTCATACATTGTCTCCTGCAGGTTCATCCTCAGTGGCTGCCTGGATGGCATAGGCCAGGAAGCAGAGAATGGCACCAGTCCACAGTAGGATGGAAAATCCACCAAACAGCTGCCGACAAAACTTGACCCACTCTGGGGTGGTGGGAGGAGGGGTGAGAGCATTGGGGCCATCTCTTATTAGATACTCTGCTGCCTTGGCGTTGGTCAAACCCTGGAAGGAATGGAGATAAATAATATATCTACAATCAAAAAACTATGTGTGTGGAGATACTAACACAAGTATGCATATTAAACTTATTACTACTATTAATCAATATTATCTTTGTAGGGAGAGTGGGTAGTTAAAGCTGTACTATAATGCCACCTAGTGGCATTATAAATTGTGTTGTTCCAGCTGTAACACTGGTGAATGGAACCTTAATGTTTAAGTCCCTAAGCGTCAACTTAAAATGTAAAATGTAACACTGGTTAATGGAAGCTTCATGTAAGTCGCTTTGGATAAAAGTGTCTGCTAAATGAATACATGTAAATTGACATATAGAGAGAGATCAACTTACTTGGACAATGTCAGTCTGATATTTTCTGCATACTTCCTCTACAGACATCTTGTGTTCCGTCTGTAAAACAAAGCGCATACATAAAATCAATATTTTTATATTTTTAGTATGTTTTACAGTTTGTAAGACTAAGTTAATCTAATAACAATTATTACTCTATAGTATATGAAATAAGAAATAAATCAAGTCAGTCGCAGACATTGTGTTGTAATTATAGATGTATACCATGCATGCAGTTCACCTGAGTGATTTCCTGGGCAGGGTTGGTGGCTCAAAGTGATGATCTGATAACAAGTCACCTTTCATTTATTCATTCATTTTCTACCAATTAGTCCCATTAGGGGTTGCGGGTGACTGGAGCTTATGCCAGCAACTTTGGGCCTGAGGCGGGGTACACCTTGGACAATGGCCAGTTGGTTGAAGGGCAAATCACCTTTCTTACCAGTAAAAACAATTCAGTATGCCAAAATATCCGGTGTCAATCAACACTGACTTGCTGTACTACTACAGGAGTTTCTTAACAGACTGCTGACCAAACATGTATTTGTAATTTAACAATGTATTTCACATATATATTATTCCTCTACAAAGTAATGCAGGGTGGTGACACACTTACATTCATCAATGTCATTATAGTAAGAGAAGTTTTACTTACAATGGGCACTTCCTTCTTCAGGTCATCCATATCTTTGACCCCCTTCTTCTTCTTGGGGGATTGGTCATCTTTGTCCTGTGTGGTGGCAACGCGGTAACTGTCTGACCGCCCATACTACAGACACACACACATGTTTTATACATGCCTTGGGACTACAAAAGTAAAATCGAGGCCTTCAAGCCTTGGTCCATTAAACTTAGCGTTCCTCTAGTCTGATATAAATGACAATGTCTTTTAAAATGCAGCAAGGTGAATAAACATCAGTGCACTATAGTCTGAAATATAATTTGTCCCATTTTCAATAAACTGACACAATGTCTTCTCTGCACTGTAATTCTGAATACTGAAGTGGCCCTGTGCTGTAGCTTGTGTGTTTTATTTTAGTATCAGAAATATTCAATTATATATTTTCCTTCAAGGAAGTATGCAATGCATTACTCTGGTAGGTGTTTTGATAAAGATTTTGAGATCACTGTCCTTTTACAATTAAATTAAGAGTGTTCTTGTTCTTGTTCATTTGATCTTCACTGATCAAATTATTCTGTGATGTTCACAGCCCCATGGACACATCATAACATGGTAAAGAGCAAATGGCTTAGCTGATGGGTGTCAACTAATTACTTCTTGGTCCTTCTCATGTAGCTGCCAGCATAAAGGAGCACACCCTGGGACTGTCTTATCAAAGAGAACCTAATTTTTTTTTATTATCCTCTAACAGGGTCAACACAGCAACAAAGCTTTGATGGCTCCTCTAACAGCATTACTATAGCATGCCTTGTTCGGGGATGTATTTTTAACTGTAACATCAGCCTGAAGGATAGCAGCATACAAAGCAGCATTAATACAAATGTTCCTCATCAAAGATCAGGGGTGACATAAAGAGACAAGTATCCTTCCTCAAAAGTGTCCCGGTAGACAGACTCTTTCACCTAGTCATCACCTTTTATTTACAATCTATGATCATCACACAAACTGACCTTGGTGGTTGATCAATGCAGTCACATAACCATTCACGCATTCATAACACGTGAGTAAGAGTACCTGAAGGTAATAGGATTCTCATGAAATATCAATACAGCCAATGAGCCAAAATCAATAAAAACAAAAGGCTTTACATTATTTTAAACTTGTGTCCCTGAAGAGCAGTGAAAATTAAGTTGGAGGTTCAGATTTTACTAACTAAAGGCTCCCTTTCAGCAAATGAAAATGGAAGCTGTAACAATTCACTCACAGGGTGTGTGCACCCTCTAGTGGTTTAATCATACAATATATAAAAATGTTAGGTAATCTGCACCAAGGGCAAACAGTGATATGATTAAAATATATTTTTAATGTAAGATCAAGAAACATGAACCTGCCCCTGCATTTCAGCCTGGAATTGTGGTTAGGTTGCAGTTGTGCAACACATCACATTTGTAAAACACAAATGTGGTTGAGTCTGGAAAATGTTGTTGATTGTTATAAAAAGAATATAGACTCAATATGTTGACAGCTTTCAATTATCAACCAAATCCAACATTAAACAATTTACCCATTGTGCCAAAAGTGACAGTCAGGAAGGAGCATGTCAGAGGGAGTGGGTTTACTCACTCCAAATAAACATGAACATGCATACTAGCTGCAACAAGAGAGCAGCTGAACAAATTTGCTGCAGCAAGACCAGGCAGGCTTAGTAAGGAGAGGCTGCATCAAGTCCAAACCAAGAGTGTGGAAAAATACTAGTGCTCATTTCCTTTGAGACACTTCCTGATTGTGTGAAATGGTGATTTTAAACAAAGCTGTGAGGGGAAATAGATATTATAATGCTTTATATGAATGACTGATGCTCTTTTTAAATTCATGGAGATGACTAACATGGGAAGTTACAATACAATTTACCCATTAGAACCTTGAATCAGATGTTACTCAAAACAATCTCAACAGTCTCCTTGAATACTGAGTTATTTTGGCTAGCTTTTTTATTCATGATAAAGTTCTACTGTATACTCTACTTCTGCCTCAAAAGCACATTTCATTTTAGAGACCAACCCCTCTTATGTACAGACCTTTTTCTTGTGACGTGCAAAGTTTGCCTCACAAAGCATCATGTGGTGAAAAGTGTTGACATGAAGTGATGAATGTGAAGGGTGTAAATGACAGACAGGACTGTGCACAGGGAAATGGAGACGTCAGTGGGAGGTGAGGTGAATGGACAAATAAAGGGTCAGAAGCAGGTGGACACAGAGGCAGATGGAGTGAGAGGGGGAAATATAGTCATTCTCTTATTGTGCTTCTAATTAGATCCTAACCAGCAGTCTGCTGCTTTATTGTTTGATCTGCATCGACCCCACTCTAAAAGATTTCACAATCTCACTGAGGGTGTGTGCCTGCCAAATGAAGTGTGGGTACTTGTATGTTAATAGATTAGATGGGCATTTTAAGCATCCCTGTAAATAGTCTCAAGTGTGTAGAGGTACATGTTTTAGATATGAAAGAGAATTTATCTGGCTCCCTGGGAAAATAGAGTTAATAAACCTTGCTGTTTACCAAAAATGTTGTTAGCATAATGTTGGTAGTCACAGGATTTGAGAGAGTGTGATGCATCATAGTATGCCTACCAAGCCTCTCGTTTTTGGCATACACACTCAACACTGATAAGACTGATGGTCACACAATAGCCAGATAATTAATAAAGAAACACCCTTTCAAAGGTCTTTTCCCTATTACTGTTGCTGTTGAAATATTATATCACTTTTGTGATTGAGTATTCTTGTTCCTGGGTGCACATGTTTGTCCAGCTGTCTAACTTAGTCCTGAGTAATATAATAAGTTCTTCTGTTTCTAGAAAGGAAACAGAGACTTGTGACTGGAATTACAGACGTTTGCTCTCCCACAACCACACATGAACAGATAATGGACAGACACTTCTCATCAGGAAACACTGCACACTGCTGGGGCAATCAGCCACCACCAGAACCCCATTTACTAAAACAATGTGATTAAACATCCATAATTGAATAAAGCCAATGCTTAAGTACTCCTCTGTTGTTTGACCAAAAATTATTCTGGCACAGCTGCACTGCTAACAACCTGCACCTTGCATTGTGCTCCCTTGCAAGCAACTCTGGCGAGTGTGTTTGGAGAGGAAGTAACCATGGTGACCGCCACAGCTATTGGCATGGTGACGAAGCTCCTAGGATCCCCTGATGTGATCTGGGTAGACTAATTATTGATGCATCCGTAACTAGACACTATGTTCACTAGCGTTTCTCACAAACTGGTTCTTCTATTATGTGCATTTGATTGCACTTGTGAGTCATTTGCTGGCTACAATCCAAATGTGCAGTGATAGTTAAAGTACAAAGATTTGACTCCTTTGTTTTGAAAGAAAGACAGCAACATGTACAGTACATGATGTTCAAAATAGGAGGCAGGTTGGTCTGACTTGGTCTAGAATATCAGAGTGTAATCTCTTTAATTACACACACAGCCCACAACGGACAATACAATCTGTCAAAGGCAAATGTGACAATATGGTGTTAAAAGTAAAGAAGAAGTGGTGAGAAGGGGAAAATGTGAATCAGTTCTGACTCACTATTTTTTTTATTTTTATAGTCACTATTTGTCACAACATGACAATTAACTGCCCATGTGAGAACAACTTGATAAGCTGTAATTGACATCACTGGCAATGCTCCACTGTTGTGCAATCAACTCGTTCTTTTTACATGTGTTCTAAATGTATTGATAGATTTCTTACAAACCTTTTTCTAACATTTACAGATTCTGTATTGGTGTGACTTTGCAACATTACCATCTGCTGTTTCTTGCAGCAGAATGGCAGGACAGTGGGCCGCAGTAGGGGGCTCAGGCTGTGCACCAAGAAGGGACAAGGCTATTAGGATTAGCCAGTCACATTACTACATTGGATTAGCGCACTGTGCTTCTTTTTTCTTCCTGCTTGGAGTTTACTCTTCCTCTTTCTCTTCTATTACACATCACATACTGGTTTGGTATTGCAGAACTAAATTTGGGGGCAATCACGGAAAATGATTAGGTTTCAAGATTCAAACTAACAAGAGGCTTCTGATCTAACAAAGGGAACAGACATCAAATGAAGATTTCAGGTATTAGAGCTTGCACAGTTGACTTTAAAAAAGGGGGATCTTTTGCTGATTTTTAACTCATTTTATTGTTAGATGTCTGCAGAAATACACCAAATTCAACTACTGTCTATAAAAGCAATAATATAAATGTGTTTAGCAAACAATTTAAATATGTTATGTTCCCAAAACAATAAATCAGAAAAAGCAACACAAGCAAATTGAATTTTAGTTGGATCCCCTCCAGCACCAGTCTACAGTGTCCTGTCCATCTGTCTTCCTCTTTAACTTAATCTGCTCATCATACAGATACAACTGGTGTAGTTGTGGAGCTATTCCATTACCTCACTGTCCTACCAGGAGCGGGTATGGCTCTACTGTAGTTTGTGTGCTTTGACTTGTGTCTGAATGTGCCCTGGTTTAGATTAGAACTGTAAATCTTATTGTGACAGTGCTTAAAACACACCTGGCGTCTTGCTAAGAGTCCAGCGCAATCAACTCATCTGACAGACTACAAATACTCTCAGCTAAATAATTACCCAACAAACACACACTATAAATCAGAGTGGTCGTTATTTACAGCCAGCCTAAGCCTCTAAATTTCTCTCATCAACACTTTAAAAACATTAGCTATATCAATCATTCAGGCTGTAGTTATCTTGTTTTAAATAATGTAAAGTCTACAGAAAAGACATCAGTGACCTTTACAGTTTATTAGCATGGTACATCCTGCTACTGAGCATTTTCCACTCAGACTTACAGTAGCATCAAAGCTAACTGCAAGGTTTTTGCTGAGCAGTTAAATGGCCACCTTGTCCTTGAGTGGACATGATTTTCAATTGGTTTAGGTAATAGGTGGAATAGATTGTTCTTGGTATGATGCATTTATTAGTAACAGCCAGGTGCAGGAAGGGGGGATGTGCTGCATTCTGCACCAAACTGAAGGCCTCTGCAGGGGCCAAACATGTACTACCTGTACCTTCCAGTTCCTTTAGAGACTGCAATGCAAATAAAAAGGACACCCTGTTCCAGAAAGCTATATACAGTTACATAATTGAACCCTTATAAGGGTGTCCTCACTACTAGTGGCTTCTGCATACTGCACTAAAAGCGGTTTACCACACCCAAGATAGTGTGACCTTCTAACAAAGCTCCTACTCCACCTTCATCACACTTTACTCTCACAGATTCTCTGGGGCATTGGCCCACCCACTCTACTACCCCCATCCCAACAACACACACGCCTTTAGGCATTCTCCTCTGAAGATCAGCCACCCAGATCCATCTTGTCTCTGCTTCTCCCATCTATCTCTGCTCCCTGATAACCAATCCCACAAAGGCAGTAATAGGAAACTGGAGCCATTGCAATGTGAGCTGTAAGTCATTATCCAGTCACAGGATATGGGGTAAGCAGCCCTCCCCTCTGTGCAACTCCTCCCTCACTCAATACACCTGCAGACCAGGCACTGACCATGCGCACATCCTATAGACTGCCTTTTAGGCCACAAGTTTGAAGGTGAAAAACAGTGGACATGTTATGCATATAGCTCTGAAAAATATCTTTCTGTTAGCTTATCTATCCTATCCTGTCATCTACCACAAATACACAAAGCTGAACTCTGCAAAAGACAGAAAAATCATTCATTCAATTATTTTTGAGATGTTCTTTTATCTCTAAAGTATTGTTGGCCCTTATCTTTACAGCCTCACTTAACCCAGTGCTTTACACGTGGCTCCGTGTACCAACCAATCACGGCTCTTTATTGGGAATTTCCAACTCGGAAGACCCGCCCTCAGTTTGACGCAGAACTCCCTGTCCCCTGCTGCCCCGGTAAAGGACAACTCGCAGAGCATCTCGCAGAACAAGAGTCCGTAATATAAAAATATTGTGAAATTTTTAAGGATTATTGTCCATATTGACATAAAAGGCTAAAGCACACCCTTCACTAGTCGCTTATTTGATGAGGACAACTTCTCTCTCTGCTTTACCAAACTTCCTCGCGGCGCAGTAGCCTACATGCGTAAGCACTTTTTTCACTGCCATTCCTTTTGACGCAGTGCCCACTGATACAGCCTGGCTTTGGCTTGGCTTGGCTTTCACATCAGTCAGAAGCGTGACAGCCACATCTCTCCACCGATTTGCATCAGACGCTGTCACCACAGTGGCTGTAAGGGGCCACTCTCAGAACGTGGCGTCACAACGCCGCACTAGCCCTAACTAACGGTAAAATTACCCCTTCTCCGTGTAGTGGCAATGTCTGTGCAATAGCAAACATCATAAGCAACTGCATCTCCTAATTCCAGATGTTGCAGCCTGAATAGCCTTCCCGTTACACTGCAGTAAAAAGTTCAGCCATAAAGAACAGCAGAGGCATTAAACAACTTAACGCAAAGGAATATAGAGACTGAGAGACAAACTTGTCTCATTAAGCGCACAAGCTGTGTCATTTTATAATCTTTATTGAGTCCAAATATATTTACTCTTGCGTTTGTCAAGCCCCGTTATGTCACAAATTAAAGCGGAAATAAGCTGGTGGTGAGGCGCTTATTCCAATAACCGCATTATGACGCATTGGTCAAAGAAGCTGCCGAGGATGAGGCTGCTCTCCTCGGCTACGTTCTTGGCGTCCACTGCAAGGACGATCGTGGTCCCGCATTCCCACAGTTCAGCACCTCCTTTACGGCAGCAGAGAACACAACGCAGTGGGCTTACAGCTACAGCGCACAGAGGAGGGGGCATCGTCACCATGGAGGTCATAACACACTGCGCGCATCCATCAGCGCACTTGCGTCCTTCCGAATGTAAGGAATAAAGAATAAAAAATAAGAAAATAAGCATGACTGACGGTTGCTATACGTGCACCGGCTACCCTCCCCACACAGAGCTGATTAAACCGATTAGGCCGGTAACGGCCGACAAGGTTACAGTCAAAGTAAGGCCTGTAATTATCATGACATCCTGTTAACCTCTAGAACGCACACTGCCGCTCCATCCTCTACTTCAGCGTCACTTCAGATCACACATTTCTCACTCGTCTCTAGGTTATCTGAGCAGATGCCACAGCAATGACGCAGGAGTCAAGAGTAACGTGAGAAATAAACTAACTGAAACTGAGCAGTTTAAGATTCATTTGTACCATAAGTTACTAACAACGTCAGTTTGTCGCAGTTCGGGAGACTAAGGTATAACACAGCCTACCAGTACGAGAGTCAATGTCATTGATGCATGCTAGCTAATAGGCTATTTGCACATTTCTTGGCAAGAATAACCAAATTAAATCCTGCGTGACGACCTTTGCGGTGTGATGTTACAGGCCGCATCTCACTGTAAGGGCCACTTCAGATGGACTACGGCGCAGTTAAAAAGTTAGAACAGAGCTTCTTACCCCCATGTCTGCGCAGTCACTCGTCTCCTCTTTGGTGATGCACGGCTTGAGAGGTGTCAGCCCCTTGCGATCAACGATAGCACAATATGTTGCCTTTGGGAATAAGAGTAGAAAGCTTAGTCTTACGGTTGCGTAGTTTAACTATGATAAAATACATTGAGACGTTATCGATGAATGAGACAAGAGTCCGTCAAACCTTTAAAATCTAAGGCTAGGCTATATTTTCTCTTCCCCTGTGAGACGTCAAATGAAACGTTGTGGTCTCAAGCGGAGCATCACGCGGGAACACGCTTCCGTCCTTTACTCTCCGACACTCGCGTGGAAAGAACGAAGGGAAAGACGTACCGCACAGCTGCCTTTTCAGGACCTATCTCCCTCCGCGACAGTGCCGGCTGCCGCAGTACTCCTTGTGTCGCACCAATCCGCCAGTAGAAGAAGCGCCGCCTCGAGCGCAAATGAGTGAACGAGGGACACTTTGAATCCGCCTACCGCTCAGGAAATTGACCAATCATAATTCTGAGCGTCTTGTCAGCGATGAGGCAGATAACCAATCGCTTTTACCTCAGCTTTTGTCCAGACCAATTGGAATCCAGTTCGGCCCCTCCTGCTTTACTGCAGAATTCTTAAGGCTTGCGGCCAGCAGCGTCGAGTGTCTCTAGGTCGAAATTTTATAAATGGACGCAAAAGGTTAGATTATAGTTGTCGTGATTGTGTTTTTGCTCTTCTTGTAATGCATCTATGTCGCGTCATACACTGTGTATACTGTTGCATGTGGTAAGCACCCCTGGATGTGTCATGTTTCTGAGCGTGTTGTTAACATCATAGGTCCCCTTCAGCAGTGGTCCTGGGAGACAGGGACCGTCCCTCTGCCTGCTTGAAGTGTAGAACTATTAAATAGAATAGCAATTTGTGAAGTCAGATACAGTCCTGTTTTGTGGCTTTTTTTTTTTTTTTTTGGCAAAATTTGGCAAATTCACTGTGCTTCTGCAAGCTGTGTACAACCTGGTGATCAGTGGTGACAATGCTGACTCAGCTCTTTTAGCTCACTTTGGTGATAAAGGTTAGGACAAATAAAAGAATCTTGAATCATAAATGATAAACACGATAAACAACAGGAACTGTGGACAGGATGAGCAATATGAGGAGGAGGAAAGATGGACATATGTGCATTTTTCTGTAATCATGCCAAAGACAGAAAAAGACCAGGCATAAAAGACAAGCAGAGGACATGGAAAACTGATGCATATGGGGCTGAGATCATCCACTTGGAATAAAAAAAATGCAGCAGTGAGACTCAGGCTGTATGAGAAGGTAAAACTAATTTGCAAGGCAAAGCTGATATCCATGCAATTTCCACTGGCTATCCTGCTTTGAGTAGATGTTCATAAAACCTCATTAAAACAAGGTTAGCAGATAATTATACTATTTTCCAAAATATAAATATTTTTGCTTTGCTGTGTCAAATATTTCCTGTATTACCCAACTTCTATCCATTTGTTTAAGCGGATGCTGGAAATGTTAAAGCAGTAAATAAATAAATATGCAGGGTTTTCTTGGAATAACTAAATGTCATAAAAATCTCTTTGATGCAGCTACAGTTCACACATTTGATCAAAATTGGTTGCTGTGTCGTTATGATGATGTATCTCACTCCTTGCTCCTCATGTCACTCAACACCATCACTCCCTTCCACAACAAGATATGGTGAGAAATACCCCCCACCCCCAAATATCGGTCTCCACGGCAACAGGAGTCAAATGACCTTGTCTCTGCCTGCTCTGCTGAGTCAGAAATTGAGGAATAGGGTGAACTGGGTGCAGAGATGAACAAGAGAGAGAAAGACAAGAAGATGTCACTGAGCAGTAACAGCAGGTACATGCTAGTGATAACAGACTGAATCTGTGGACAGTAGGCATGTGCTAAGACCTGGCCTCCGCGCTAATGTGCTATGAGGACATTCAGCAGAGTGATTGTAGGTATGTGGCATGAGTCAGGACTGCAGCTGGGAGCATGAGATTTCAGAGTCATAGGCTTAATTCACAGCATCGTGACTCTGCACAAAAGTATTTGTTAACAGTCAGGCTAGATGCAAGCATTCTATAGTCAAAACGGATAGCACCTTCATTCAGAATATTTTCTACCACACTCATCCAGTTAAGCCCATCCGATTTTTATTGAGTTAAAATTCCATGCAATATCTCAAAAGAATAGTGACCACCACTAGAAAAAAAAATTAAGAAAGGAGGGGGCATTACATTGAGAAAACTGACGATTAGTTAGCTAAATGAACTGTACTACAGTAAAATATTCCATTTAAGTACTATGTATGTTATCTTTGAATTAGGTAACATAGTTAATGTTAATTTATCTAAATCTAGCTTAACGTTACACGTGTAGCTTAATTAGCTAACTGACAAATTGGACACTTTAGATTTAACCTACAGTTTGTGTGAGAGTCAGAGGTGGCAAAAATATTCACATTCTGTACTTAAGTTACTAGCTAGAAGTAGGCTACCTGTGTTTAAAACTAGCCTACTAATTCAACTTTTTTACTCAAGGAAAAATGTAGTCTCTGAAATTTACTTAACTTACGTAAAAAGTAATTTTGCTGTTAAGGATAGGCTACACATTAACTAGTTACATTTCTGATAACTCCGCAATTTATTTTACATTTTATGATGCAATTAAAAGTAAGACCTAGAAGAACACACTTAGGTTAATACTTGGACCTGATTTTGACAACATAATTAATACTTTTAAAACTTTGGCGGTACCTTGTTAATGTTGTCTTCGTGGGCAGTTGATCTTCACTAACGTAGTTAACTACTACTTTAACGTTAACACAATGGACGTTACTAGCCTTCCTTCGGGCTCGCGACAAGTAAGAGCTAGCTAGCGCGTTAGCTATCAAATTTTCTCACTTAACGTTAGTATTGCTCACGTTGTAAAATGAATTACAGAAATGCAAAATAAGGTATGCCATAAATCATTCTTGGAACAAACAACCTCGAACAGTTCTCTTAAATACGGCATGGATGGCTAATGTCTTTCTTTCTTCACCCATATCATATGAAAACTCAAGTACAGTAACGGAGTACAAATACTTTGTTAACCTACGTCCCACCTCTGGTGAGAGTAAATAGATTTGTGAGCATTCATGCTTAATCACTTGTGTGAAGGTGATCCTAGCTAATCTGGTTTTATAAATGTCTGGTATAATCCATGTTCCACTCACAGAGTCCAGAACAGGGAGCAGGTCAAAACTACAAAAGCGGATCTAAAAGCTAAAGAGACAAGGAAAGACAGTTTGAAATCACAAGGGAGAAATCATAAAATGGAAGATGAGGTCAAAGACAATGGCACAATATGACAAAATGACAAGGGACACTGAGAAGAGGTTGGCAAGGACACAGGAAAAATAATCATTCTTTGGGGGATCTGGTATAGAAATAGTAGATCAAGTGTCTATTTTGAAAATGTAAATCTTGGATCACCAAATGAGGTAGCTTTCTGATGTACACACAAACTAGCAATGCTGAAGCAGTATCTCATAACAATTATAGCTATACCCTTCCACTAATGAGATATGATAAGATGGTTTGTGGGGTTTCATTCGTTCGTGCAGTTGCATTTGCACTGCAGCAAAACTCTGCCTCATGCATTCATCATTCTGAAACCCTGCATTTCATGACTTTCACACCAGTGGATATAATTAGTGACTTTGAGAACACAGGGCACAGGACATTGGTCTTTTAATAAACCCATGACATTTAATAAAAAATATTTACGATAGAAACTAAAAGACATTTAAATTTCACTTTCCAATTTCCAACTTACCGGATTTTAGTAGCAATTTATCTATTAATTTTTTTTAACATCCATTAGGTCTACACTCTAAACTAAAAGCATATCTACCCTAAGTGCAAAGTTATAATGTTACATCAATGGCCCAGACTTATACCTACTCAAAAAGGTTATTTAGTATGTGTAGAAGGTAATACTTGTTTAGGTAAGTCAAAGGTACGAAATGTTTATTCTTACCTGGCTTAATGCTACAAATTGCATATTTTATTATGTACTGCAACTGAAAAATTCAAGAAACAAACATGGTTAAGGAGGGTAAGTAATGATTGTGCCTTCTGTCATTCTACACATTATCTTTAACCATAACATCTAAACTAATTGCTACACTAAGACACTCCTCTTTTGTCAGGTGTTTCCTTCATGTTTTTGAATACCCTTTTTGTCCACATAACACATTTTAACTAAATTTGTCCACTCTGGTGGCCATTTTGCTGACTGTCTCTATCTCTCTCTGCTGTTTGCTTTGTGTTTTCAGGTCTGCTGAGTTTGTAGTGTGTCACACTCATTTATTGTAAGGAAAAAGGCTTGCTTGGTGTAGATGATGCTGACTGTCTATAAGCGTGGCTGAAGTGTTCCTTTGTAGACACTGTGTGCCTTGGCATATTTGCGGACTACAACCTGGGAAGGGTGTGTGATGCTGTTTATTCTCTACTGCATACTGACATAGTGTGAGTGGGAAATACAGTATACAGCCTCAAGAGTGATGAGAATGATGACAGTGGTGTAAGAGAGCTAGAGCTATGTGCTCAGGGGGGAACCGTCCCTTTAATATCTATCGGCCAATCAGACAGGGGATTCTGGGAGCAGGCTGTCCTTGGGAACGACCTTGCAGACAAGCCCAGAGATGGACAGGGTATAGGAGGGGGAGAGGGACCAGTAAAAAGAAAGAGTGACTGCAGGGTGAGCTGAGTAGAGTTGAGGAAGTATAAGACAAAATACATGTTTAGATAATAATTAACATACTTTTACACTTAAAATATGGCGACAGATGGATTAGATGTAAATGGATAGATCGTAGTTAGACAGATGATGTGAGATGGGTAGTTAGAACACTAAGAGGATTTACCTTCAGCTGCATAGTTCTGCCCAGCTGTACCTCTCTCTCTCTGTTCCCTCAGACAGACATAGACGTCATTCCATCCAGATTAAATTGACAGCCGGCCACATTCTTATGTTGCATAAGGACTTCTCTGAAAGGGTTGAAAGTCGCAGATAAGAATAGGGCTCTGATTTTAAAGTTGGAACGACATGAGGGCCTGCACTGCATCTGGAGGATATTGTGCTGTAAGACAGAGCGGATGTAGGCTGAAAACATTGCTCTATACTAAAAATGGCAAAAGCAGCCTTTGACTGGTCGAAAAGACACTCGGAAATATGCAGTTCTTTGAGAAAAACCTTCATCATTCACTTCTTTAGAGGTCATTTTATAGTTGGAGGGTGTATTGATTATGGCTTGGGAAATATTGGTTATTTGAAAATTGCTTGAAATTGGAGCCGACTGCGATACTCAATCAACTCTAACCATGACAGACGTTAGTTCAGTGACTCAGTAGTTTTGTTCATTAGTTTAGGTTACTAGTTTATCTCGCACTTCTTCAGAAGAAGAAAAAAAGAAAAAACAAACAATGTACAAGCAAACATAGAAACAAAAATTTAATTATGGTGTAAACAATATTATAAAAAAATGTTTTACTTGGCCGAAAAGGTGTTGGCTGAAGATAATGCTTATTGCGCCCTTTTTAGATTGGATTTGTTTTACAAACACGCAGCACCAAAACCTCAAACCCCAAAGTCATAAACATAAAGAAGAAGAAGCTAAATTCATTCAGCTTTGTATAATTCAATATTATACTTTTTAAATAATGTCTTATGGCTACCCTGTGGATTACATGTTTTCAGTTCATCATCGAGACTATTCCACAGTTTAACCCTTAACAGACAGACATCTCAGTCTGACGTTGGTTCTGATCTGTGGTTTACTCAAAATGAGTGTTCCTCTGAGCTCGTAAGGAATGGCTTTCATCTGAAACTTTTCTAGACACACTGGAAATTTCTTATTTCTTATTTAAAAAATGAATTTGGCTATTTTAAATTCTACTAAGTCATTACATTTGAACAAGTTAGAGTTTATGAATAGCTTTGTTGTTAGGTGATAAAATGCAGAAACGTGCCTTGGTTTTAATGTTGTTTTGTATGTATTTCCACAGAAATCTATGCATTACGAAATGTATGGCCCTATTAGAGCCTGGTACTAAATATTTAGGGCCTTTGAATCAAGAATGGGTTTTATTTTGGACAGTATAGCTAGAGTTTTTTGAGATTTTTGACATTATGTAGGTTATGTGAAATTTCCAACGAAGCTTGTGGTCAATAATGGCACCTAAGAATTTAGTTTCACTTACCATTTCTAGTTGAGTCATTTCAATTCTGATCTGAACATTTGTATTTATTTTGTATATAGCTAGGACTGATCCTGCTGGACCCCACAAGTGACCCTCTGTAGCTGTGACCTATTGTTGATGAACTGCACAAAATGAAATCTATTCCTGAGATAGTCCCTAATCCAAATGCCATGATGCATTATCTCATACGTTTAAAAAAAAATATGAAAGATGTACTTTAACTCTTGATTATAACCTTGCTAGTCTTGACAATATTATAACAATGTGACATAGTGCCAAGTAAGGTTTTTAGACCTCCTGCGTATGTGATGTCAGCAATAGGCAGCGCTTACAGGGCCCTATAGATGTGTTCCTCATTGTGGCCCCATTCTGTTTCTGGTGATAGAGTGAGTCAGTTTGTGTGGGGGCAAGGGCGGGCCTTTATGTTGTGAGAGATATAGAAACAAGCCATTGTGAGTTCTTATGTTGCTACCATGTTGTATAGCTCCAAGACTTGTATATGTGATACTGTTCCCAATTAGTCAGTGTGATGGAGTGCTAGCCTGTTGCTATGCTAGCTCAGCAGCATTATCAAACCGTTCACTGTTCCACTACACGGTCACCTCACACGCATTGCCTCACCCAGTTATATTTACCACATTACTGTAAATACACTGTCCACTTTGTGAGCTAATTTAGGCAGCACATTTGTCTTTTTACTTTGAGTGCGTTTGTGTGGGGGAAGTAGTCGTCAGTTCCCTGGTCTGCCTGATGTATGCGTATGTGCTCTTATTCTCTGACAGAAAGAGGCTGCTGTGTGCTTGTTACTGTAAGACTCTTGCAGACATCGTTCCCCTGGTGGGAGTGGGGAGTGTGTAAGTGACTGGGTAATTGGCTCTCCTCTGGCCACTACGTTGTCCCTATTGTGTGCAGTCATATGCGCAGGCACAGGCGACAGTCCAAATGTTAGCAGACAGGCGGTGAGTAGCTTGTCATGACAGGTACAATGTGCACGGCACTGATCATAATGGAAACTCTCTGAACTGAATGGTGCAGGCCGTCAGGGTCACTGCAGTTATGTGACCCTGGAGATGGACGAACATTGCTGTGGCAAATACCAGCATCCTCCCACCCCCCTTTTCACTCACTCTTCAATCTGAACATCCTGCATCATGACATGTTCCATGGCGTTTAGTGTCTAGAGCAGTATGATACTAACTGACAAATAGAATTTAAACTATGACCAACATCCTACAATCTGCTGCTTTGATATTACTGTGACCTGGCCAATTTCACCAAATTACAGCACTTCCACAACATTAATTAGAATGGATTAGATTTATATAGTCCTTTTCTTCCAAGTACTCAAGGGACTTAAAGCGCTCACAGGCCATTATTCTTTCACTCCACAGTCACACACTGGTAGTGGTAAGCCACTGAAGCAGACTGACGGAGACGTGGCCATTTTGCGACTCCAAGGCCATTCATACACCAGATATTCATACGTTCTGGTGGGTGAAGTGTAATGCCCAAGGACACAACAAGAGTATGAACTGGGGAACCACATTTCAATAGCCAACCTCACATCACATGACAAATCACAGATCATATGACCTTTGACTTCTGTAAAGCCCTGTCTGCATTATACTAGATACCTCACAGAACTTTTATTTGCTTAATCTGCAATTGTAAATGTTGGCTATACAAAACATGTAACAGAAAGTGCTGATGAAAATAGATGAAGTTGCACTTTTGTAGCTCTTATGCCACCTCATCTTGTGCCCTCTACAGACTACCTCATGCTTTACTCTCTCACGTTCCCTCTCCTCTGCTTTCTTCTCTTTGCAAGTAGATTTATGAATATAATTTTAATTGCTCTAACACTCCATTGTGATTTTTTGCCTCTTCCACTCTGTATGTATTTTTTTCAAGTTACATCTTGAGTAGTTGTATGTGCATCTATAGTGACCGTGTGAAAGGGGGATGGGTGGGATGCAGTAAGTCTTCAGGGTCATTTGACTGCAGTGACCCTAACATTTGATTGGCTAATTCCCTGTCCTCTGAGCCATCCTATGATGCTCAGAGGAAGGATAGCTCCCAAGGTTACACATGCCACCACATGGCACTACATGCTTCAAGATAACTGCACACAATCACATGCAATGTCAAGCCAAGCAGAACCATATGGTTGGCAATGCCTGGGATTGTCACAACTCTATTAACTACAACAGACACTGCATTGCAATAAATCACAGGTCACAGACATCCCCTGAAAAGCAAGGTGAAAGAGTGAGGGGACGTCAGTGGATGCAGCTTGAACTACACTATTAAACAGATATACACAAGAAAACACACTTTATAACACTGATTTATGTTGTGCATGTTCTTGTTTACAAATTATTTATGACAACAAAAAGCCAGAAGAGTATTGTTATGAACAGGACTGTTGAATTGCTGCAGCAACCTTATGATAAATTAAACGAGCACTGAAAATGTTTTGCTATATTATATAAACCTACACAGAACCTCCAATGATAAAGGTTAAAGTAAATCTGCTTTACAAGTGACAATAATACATAAATATAATTAGAATGGATGTTTTAGTGCCCTTGTGGCATCTGCTGTCTGGCTTTGTAGATTTCATTGATAAATCCAATCCTTGGCTTGTGGTTTTATCGAGGCTTACGGAAAACTGTGGGAGTGCCCTTAGGTCTGATGAAACTCAAACAAACATCTGGGCACACCCTGGCAACGTAACAGGCTGGGACACACACATCTCATTAACTTGAGTAGCTCAAACCCAAAAATAAGTCATGATTCATTAGATGTAGTGTTTAAGCTAGCACATACCAACACAATTTCTAATAAATCAAGGCTTGTTTACTCTGACTGATTGATCAGTTTTGTCATTCATCACTCCATAAAGTCATGCCATTATTCAAGTGTTTCCCTGGCAGCTGAGAGGCAAGGTTGTGAGTATGCTTAGAAATGTGATTGCAGACTGAATGAAAAGAGGGATGATGAAGAGGAGGGATTTTGGATGAATCCCCAAAAGGCACTCAGTTGTTCAAATTTGATGTCATCAGCAGCAAATGAAACATCTGGTGTGCTGGTGGGTTGTCCTTTACCACAGGGATTTTTCTGATTTGTAATGACTCACAACATACAAAATCAAAGAACTATAAATAGCTGGGTACTAAGTACATGTGGCGTTACAACTTTGTTTTTTTTATTATAATATTTTTTAATCATAAATATGTACATTTATGCCAAATAATTGGGCTAATAATGTCTAATCAACATAATTTTGTCTCATCTAATGTTCTAGTAAAAACATAAGCGTTTGTTGTATCTGCTACATTAAGGAATTAACAGAAAGCATATTTACAGAAACAGCACAATTTATCAATATATTATGATTGAGAGATTGCCATGCATGCACAATACAAAACAAGACCATCTTGTCTAAAGAAACTGAATTTTCCTTGCAGCATTATTTCTCTTTGCTTAAAGTAACCACAATGCAGTGACTAAAAGCTATTTTCCTCTGTTTCTCCTTCTCATCCTATGCAGGTGGAAAGTCCGCATAAGAAGGTAACAGGAACATCTAAATCTGTGCACACCTACTCCACGCCTGCATCTGCAGTGCAAGTCTAGTGCACGTGATTGGAGGACAGAGACAAGTCCCTGTTTTATTGGTCAATCACGACTCTGCAAAACGTGACGGGAGTAAGAGGAGTCTTGTGCATCTGAATTTAGTAACAATTACTATTGTTCCTGCTAGCACCATGGAAGCAAGACACTGAAATAGGAAAGGTTTGAACTGAAAAAGTAAGAGGTGAACATAGGTATAGGACACTGCAGATCAAATAATGCGTAACATCCTCTCCTTGTCTCTCTGTCACAGTATCCTCTCACACACATTGTATTACAGGATGCATATTACTCTGCACAAGTGGGAACCACACTGAAAATAAAGCCAACGGCATTTCAGTGGACTTCAAGACTCCTGGCATTCTAAGACTAACAGAGGGATTTGAGGTCATTAAAAGAGACATATTTAAAAGGCATATTGGACATCATATCCTTTCAAATAAGAAAATGTGGAGACAGTTAAAGGGAATCATTCGACAGGCACAGGAGAGTGATGCAACCTGAGCTGATAGCATTAAATATTAACATTCATTTAAAACCAGCTGGCCTCACGACTGCCCCAGGGAAACAACCATGCAGCAAATGTCAACCAAACCACAAATGCTCATTTCTTCTCATGTTTACTTTGATATTAAAGAGAGCAATGGGTAATGTAGGCCATGTTTTTTGCACATATAGCAAAAAAGAGGTTTGTTAACATTCTGAATAGTTACACAGTGTTCTTTACATTTTACCACACAGTACTAGCACCAATCCTGCCAGGAAAGTGCTATACCTCTGAATGATAAAAAATGGCAAAATATTTTGCCAGGATGAAAAGTACAAAGCAAATGGGCACACTTTAACATTTTGCTGATATAGTGGTGTGTCTAATGATAACAGCGACAAACCAGATAGTATTCTCCCACACCACATTACAACATCGACTGTATTCAGGGAGATTTATGTAGTCTTACAGCCTTGAATGGTTTTGTCAATATATTGTCAAAATAAAGTTCATTAAATCAAACTTGTCAATGCTGATTTAAAAAAAATGTATTTAATGCAACATCTGCTTTTTATAATTGTTTGTTTTAAGTGTCAAACATAAAGCACTAAGGCATAAACAAAGCCATTCTGACCTTCTTTATAAGCTTCTTCACAATGGCCAAACCCTGTCTATGTTTCTCTTCCTCATTCCTAGTCTGTGCAATTTATCTGTTCGACCCGACCAGTTCTTCTTCCCTCTTGTGACATGGATGTTCCAACTGTCACACTCACCACAGTATCGCTGCCGGCACTTACGTCGTCCTCTTGCGCTCCTCTCACACACTGTGTTCTTCTGGCCTGGTGGAGAATTAGCTCAAATGAGTCATTATAGCAGAATGGTTAAAAATGGGTAACAAAGGAGGAAAGGAAGTGAATAAAGATATAAGTATATAGTATAGTTTAAGTAGAAAACACAGCAGCAGTTCTGAGTGAGTGTTGCTCCATATTTGTGTATGTTTTATCATTCAAGTCCTTGTTTAGTTGAACCAGGTGTTATGATTCAGTCCATTGTGTGTATGTGTACTCACCAACCACGCCAAAAGCACACATCCAAACATACTCATCAAAGTTATACACATGTCGAGGCAGGGCAGTGCGTGTCCATCATGTCAAGCTGCTGGTAGTTTCCAGAGTACCCTCTGTGAATTACCAATGTACATGTTCTGCCAAAGGTCACCTGGTAAAGCTTGCCTACTTTACTTAGAAGTCAAGTCTGTCATTTCCTATTTCCCCCATCTTTTCTGTCCGCCTCAATTCTTTCAATCCTTCTCTCGGGCCTCTATTTTTAACCAGCTTAACAGTGTCCAAGGTATGAGAGGTTTATTTTCTGCCTTCTCCTTCACTCATGACCTGCCAGCCAATTCACAAAGGCTGCTAATCCCACAAAGCTACCACTACACTGAACGCTGCTAATCTGGGGAAGGGGCCAAACTAGTCTCATTTCTACCCTATGATGTTTTTTAAAAGCTCACAAAACCTCCCTGTCTATCAGGATATTTTAATACATTAATGCTTTCCTGACATACCATTGTTAAAGTCCTTTAATCAATACACACTGATCCATTAGAGTGAGTAACATCTACTACTCAGTTTCTAGATCATATCTATTGACCTTAGTAGGCACCTTGTCTTACAGTGCAAAGTCAGCATGCAGGAGGTTGCTTCTCATCTATAATTAGAGATAACACCATAGCCATACATGATTTGGTGTCTATAGCGGAGCAGTCATATTTGTGTATTCTATGCCTTTGAATTCTTTATCCTGGATGGTGTATCATACAAAAGTATAGAGCTTATTTTTTAGCCACTGCTAAGTCCCTACTGTAACCTTTTATTGGGTTATGGCCTGGATGACTGAGAATCTCCTTGGATACAGAAGCTATGCATGTAAGTGTTTCAGTAGCAGAGAAGTTCAGAGGTCCAGTACATTTACGATAGTGACTTTCAAGACACACTTTCAGGTTGACATGTATTAAGTAGTGTATGGCCTTCCTTTTGTGAAATAGCCACACTAACAAATTAGACAGCTTTATGAATTACAGTGAAGTCTAAGATCACCCAAAAATTAGAAATTGAACCAAGCCTCATACAACTAAACAGCCGCTGGTAATCTAAAATCAGCAACTGCATCTCGAACATTACAATATTTTGTAATAAAGTTATAAGGTTGTCGTGATTACAATATTGTAAGTGTCTGAGTCAGGCCTTACAATGTGCATTACATTATCTGAGTGTCAATTTGTGCTGCCATCGTGTGGAGATAAACTGAAATAACCACATGAAAAAACGCAATTTCTGAAATCCAAAGATGTATTTAGTTCATTAGTGTAGAGAGTATTTCCTAACGTTTAATAAATAGTTCAAAATCAGCATTACATGATGAATAAAAGGATACTTCATTTTCTCGGTAACGTGATGAAGAAAAAAATCTGCTGGTGGGCACAAAGGCACTTTCAATGAGAAACCTCCTGATGAGCCTTTTGTCAATGTTTGAGCTCCATGTTTAACCATTTAACAGAGATAAACTACAACAGATTTTGGTGACTTAATCCATTTAATCAATTTGATAGGATTACAAAAACAGACTAATTATTTAAAGTAACAGATATCCTTATCAAGTTGGTCAAAAAATACTATGTCTTTATAAAAAAATGGTTAAGAAAGTAAAAAAAAAAAACAAGAAAAAAAAAACAGTAGAAAGAAACGATACACCAAGAACATCCAACATAGAAACTCAGTTATGGATGTTTTTTATTTAAGAAAAGCTAATTGAATTTCAATAAGATTTTAGAGGCAATATTAAAATCAAATGCAAGAAAAAATATATAAAAACATCTTAGGTTAACACAAACACTCTGCACTGCGCCCTGAAAGTGTCGTCATGGTCTGTGAGTCTGGTCTTGGCGCCGGCTGATTAACTGCAGCTAATAGGTCCTCCACAGGAAGCCTGTTTTACACCGGCTCCACGCCAGCTGGCTTTGGAAACCCACAGACAGATGCAAATAGACAGAGGTAACTTGTTATACCCACACATTGTGCTTGTGCTACTAAACCATGTCAGAAGGCATAATGTGCGTGACAGCACAAAAATCAATAATGCAAGGCAGTTCAGTGCATAAATGCTCATCCAGATGCTCATTTAAGGCACTTCCTAAGATTTGACATTCATCGGTATCAAAACATTTCCCTTATATACAGTTAAAATTGACATATACATCTTCTCTAACAAAACTAAAGAAGTGGCAGTATCCTGATCAGGAAAAATAGTTTTTTAGTCTGTGTGCTGGTAAGGTTTTAAAATTCACAGTGAACATTCACACCTCACTACTTCTCAGTTAGTTATTGCATTCCCAAGGCCATCACCTGGTCCCCCCCACATCCTCAAACAATCATGGCAGAAGATATGAAGCTCTCTCCTCTGCCCACAGTGTGCCTGGGCTGGTAGTCCTCCTCATTGTGTGTCTGCATGTAGGGAGGGGGAACATCAGCATTCCCAGGATCATCCCATCCAGAAGGGGCAGCAGAGTAGTAATGCTCTTGCCCCGCATCGACATTCTCCTCATCGCAGTAGGTATCCAGGTCCTGCGGCATCAATGCAAAGCAGAAAACATATGCTCACAATGGACCTTTAAATTACTCACAAAATAACATTAATAAATACAAAAAAACTTTTTTTTCCAGTGATCCAATATCATTATTACTTCAAATCACTTTTGTTTTTAATTCATTTTATAATTTTGTAGTGCAATGTGATTCAAGGATGACCCCTGGATGATTGTAATACACTGTTTTACCGTGACAGGCTCGGTGTTGAAGTAGTCGTTTTGCAGTGCTCTTTCCTCTGGAACTCGGGTGTTGTCTTGTCTGATTATGTCCAGTTGCTAAAAACACAATAACAACATTATATGAATATGTAAGCTAATTGATGTCTATTTAAAAAAACTATTTCCTCATTGCACCATTGCCTTTACACAGTGACGTACCCTGTTAACAGAGTTGATATTCTTCAGGGGGGGAGGGGGCTTGTGTCTGGGTGGACCACTAAAACGAAGAAAAGCACTGCTGTTAAATTACAATTCAAGACATTAATAGTTATCTGAATTCCCATACAAACATTACAAACAGGCACTCACTCTCCATTGAGGTTGTTGCGGCGCTTGCGGTACATGGCAATGGCTGTTCCAATGATGGCCAAGACAAGGACGACTCCAATGATGGCTCCAATGATAGCGCCTGTAGTAGCACCATTCTCCGGGAGACTAGTATCTGGAAATAGACACAATAAGATGAGGTTGTTAGGGTTTACATTCTGAAATACTAGAGAAAACAACATAAAGCCTTGACTTGACAATATTCACTGTATATACAGCTCATTATCATGAGTCATATTGTTGCTGATCATGCTTCCACTGAAAGGAACACATCTGACATCCCAGTCTTTTTAACATCATATTAACAATGGATTTACAGACCAGCTATAATTATGTCTGCCTAATCGAAGTGCTTCCCTTTTTGCTCAGAGCCGTTAACGTTAAAACCTCACTGGGTGTGTGTTGCAGGATTTGGTACAAGGATGTTACCAGTTCTGGCATTCTAGGGGTGCCATGAACAGTTGTTTATGGTCTAGTCCAATCAATTTTAAGAAAACACAGAGAGCGATAAAGAGAAATTATAATGTTGCCACCTCTTCGATTTAGCTTGTGACCTAACTAAGCAAACATAATTGGACAAGGCTGCACATCAGACAAGTGGATCCTCTTGTCACTGTAGGACTTAAGACGCAGGGTAGAGTTGGAATGAAAAAGAATTAACAGACTGAGCGATGAGAACGTGCGCTGCTATATGAGCAGCCGTGTACTCTTGCACAGAAAGAAGCTTGATTAAAGTGTCGCGCCACATGGGTGATTAAGACAAACCAGAGGATTCATGCAGAGGTTTCACTAATGAAGCACGATCACACTGGAGACAAACACACACACATACAGGACACACATTGTGTTGACTGAAGGTGCTACCCAGCTCATTATCCCCGTATTCCCACAGGATTATGCTAATGAAGGGGTGGAAAAGGGCAGAGCGGATGGAGCTCATTTGATGAGAACAACCCTCAGGTCGTAGTAATTGGATAGGTCACAATTGAATGTTGTTAGTTATGATTCTCCTCTAACAATAGACCGCTATGAATATCTCCTAAAATTATTTTCATCTCCTTGGTGCATACAAAAGTGTCCTATAACAATCACATCCCTTTTCTGCATTTCATTACAGGCGCCAAATTACTTCTTATCACTAACCCCACACACTCTCCCACGTGCCCCGACTTTTATTAAGAACTCTTTCATTTTGTTTATTGAATTATTACAAGTTAGAAGGCCTCATTGTAATATAAGACATTCTCTGGATTTTCTAAACAACATTTTGTGAAGCTTCCACATTTTATTTGTGTGTTTGAGTGATCAGACACAGTGATATTTAAAACAGAAGCCATTGCAATCACAAAAAAAAGAAAGAAGAGAAAAACACTTTGAACCTAAGCGTTAAAAGACTAAAAGCACAGTGTGTGTCAGAATCCAGTGAGTCACAGCATGTAGTCCTTATTGTTCTTATGTCTTAAAAGAGGCAACAAATGTCTGCTGTTTCCTTTGTATTATTACAACAACAATCAATAGAAAAGCCTTTGGAGTTGAGTTTTGTTTGGTTATATATGGTAGACTGTAAAAAAAACATGTGAGTGCAATATGTGGTTTGACCCGAAACAATAGATACAGACATTTAATTTCCTATTATTTAAAGTCATTGTGTTTTGGAATTTCCCCTTTTTAATGCAATTAATCTTCATATAAGTTTGTCATATAGCGTTACTAATGGCATCTGGGCTAATAAATACGATCACATTTGGGACAAAAGGTAATGGCAACTCTATGCTTTATCAAACAAACTTGTACTTAACATGACTAAGGATTATGTGAAGCAAACTGGTTCTCTTTCACACAAACACTTTCAGAATCATTTACAAGCTTCCACTAAATACTGCAATGTTTTATCACTCGACTAAAGACTGTGACAAAAATAATGCTAATGCTAAATGCGTCAAATTATCCTAAATGGAACTAAATTTGCTAAATGTATTAATATGAAAATGTCCTGCTTTTTCAATTTTCTTCTCCATTCTCCCATAAAAGCACAGTGAAGTTCACCGTTACTTTGTAAGTGTCAAATTCATAAGACATATTACTACCATCAAAATTTCTAAAATCTAAAATCTTCCTCAAAATAAAATAATAACATATCTAGTAAATAGAAAAGCCTACAGGGCAGGGGGGGCTTAGCCCATCTAGCCCAATGATACCAGCCGCCCCTGATTGTTACTCCTTTTCCGCCGTCACTTTTAATGGACATGCCATCCTTGTTTCTTTATTTGCTGTTAAATGTTGTGCATCTTGCAATTATTCATGTAGCTGTCAGAATATTTAAAGCGTTATAGGAGAAGCTTGTAAAACATGTTTTAATGCTCCTATAAAAACACTGACTTTGAGCAATAAAAGGACGAGAATGTGAATGTTAAATGAACGGTAGCAAGCAACAGATTTTTACAAGGACTATCATAAAAGAGGGAATATTTTAACATCACATTTACCTTTGCACACACAATGGTGTTTTCCATTAAGGAATTTCCAAGAGATTACCTGTGTAGATAAAGACTAAAAGGGTGGACGTGTTTTCACAGTATTGTCAAAGATACAGCCTCAACACGACAAGTCTTTGGTGGTAAATGGTATTCAGGTGTTCAGCCAAACAAACTGACCCCATCGAGCACTTAATGCCGCCGAGCACCTGCTACAAACCTGCACTGCACCAAACAGCCGAGTCCGCTTTCACGCTTCAGAACTATGGCAGAGTAAAATTCCTCGGTGGGACAGACTCAATGAGGCCTGTTACTGAAGGGTGTGAGCTAAGGAGCTTACACCACAGTGCAGTCTGGAGCTGGTCCAGTTTTCCTACCAGGAGAAACAAGGAGTCATGTATGCTGAAATTCTATGTCATGTGCTTTTCCTCTGTTTTATTAAAAGTCAACATAACCACTCGATGCCTAAAGGAATAACAAATCCAAAAGTTAGAGTGACTGGTGTAAAATCCAATTCTCTCCTTGACAAAACCTGAGCTGTCCCAGATCACAGGCTTGCTAGAATTGAACCTAAGACCAGAGGGATGTAATACAAGGTGGTAGAGTGTGATACAACATACATCTCTGTACTTAAGACTTAAGGAGAGACGGAAGATCAGATACAACTATGTTGGTTCTTTAAATGGACACTGCATAAGCCAGTATAGTATGTAGATGATTCACATGGATGAGGAAGTATATTACATCAGAGCAGCACATGTTGAATCAGTCCAGTCATTCAACACTACATTCCTCTACACTGCCCTTAAAGTCTATGCGCTGTAGTAGAATTAATCATGTACTCATCTACAATCACTGCAATACTGGTACATCACTGAGGATTCGTCTTTGCAAGGCATTTCCTGGTTCCACCAGGCTGCTCCTTTCCTGCACTACTTCCACTGTGGCATCTTGTTTAAAAGGTCAAACAGACTGTTGCTGTTTAAAGTGGCTTTGACATACTATTTATTTATTTGTGACACTACAGGCATTTTTACTTTGAACAACTTTAAGTATGTTTATTTGCTCCCTGAGCTTCTAACTGTCTATTTATCTATGGCTGAAATAAATGCAATGCTTGCATATTTGAAAGACTGAATAAAAACAATGATGTGAAAAAAGACAGCGCATGAGATTTGTCACAATCTCTAATGTCAAAATGACAAACACACAAAATGACAAGAAAAACCACTGCAGTGTCAGTGGCCGGGCACATGGTGGGGCTGTGTGTCTTCAGCTCTGTCACATTCATAAGGCACGATTGCCAAACAGTACCTGCCCTGTCTTTCTAGTGTTCCCGTTCCTCATTCCAGCGCTGTGTCTGTTTATTATCTCTTCACCCTTCTCTGTTTTGGCTCTGAAGGGGGGTTCTTTTATATTAGCTGTGTAGAGCTCTCCTCTTTTCTGCTTGCCTCATCTTATGAGCATTATTATCCAAGCACAATGTCATTCTCACTCAGCAGGTTCAGGTAGAAAGCTTCCTCTCAGATAACCCCAGGAGCACAGAGAGCTGCAGGAAAGAGCCCATTTCATGAATGACTTGACTTGAGCGTGTGCCCTCTGTGTTGGCCCTGATTGCTGGTCGTGTCTTGTGCTAATGAAATATCCTGGACAGAGCAATGTGTGAATGTGTGTGTGTGTCCATGTGTGTGTTAGACTTGTCCAAATCTCTGTATCTCCTTGGCTGGGACGTGCAAGCAGAAAGAAAGTACTAAACTAGTGTTGTAGTCAAGACCAAAACTTTGAGGAACTGAAACCAACTCAAGACTAAGACCACTGCACTGCAATTGAGAGATCATAAGCAGTTTAAAAACTGCACCTCCTGCATACACTGACACACAGGCATGATTACAGACGCTTCTATTCAGAGGCAGCAGCATCCTGTGTCTGCATCAGTCAGAGTGACATATTTACACAAACACTAGTCTGCACAGTGCCCTCTGACCTGCTGCCGTCCCATCTCAAGGAAACATCACATGCATACCCACAAATATGTGTCCTCCATATCTGAATACACATGCACAAATAAAGTCATTTATATGAGTTGAGACAAGCCCTGAGGCCAGTGTAGTTCTTTATCTGACTTAAATACGTTTTTTCCTTCACTGTGGATAAAGAGGTGGAGCACAGCTCAAACTCAGTTAAAGGTCAGTTTTTTTCCTCTGAGCGGATCAATGCATTGAGTGTCCAGTCAGACACACATCTGTTTCTATATGCTGTCCATGGATCACCCCTGCCTGCCTGGTCAGCCAGTCAACCATAGACCATCACTGTCCCACGGGGCGTGGGGGAGGAAGTGTTGAAGAGATGAATCTGGAGGCTTGGCTGAAACTGTCTAAAATTACCACAGAACCACTTGAGCAAGTTGGAAATACCAGCCGATTTCTCTAGAGCTTTAAGATGCATGGCTGAATCTGTCCAGTGCCTGTGTATTTTTTTAAATGTTACAGTTTTGATTTCTCTTTAATATGTCTTCTTTAAAAACTCTCCACATATGAGTCACTGAGAGGAATGAGTGGAGAGTAGTCAAGCAAGGAAGATTCGGAGAATGATTCAAGGCATGAGGCTGAAACTGTGTTTTTGGGGGAAGTGACATTGATGAGACAGGAGGTGAGAAGACAAGTAGTATCACAAGAGAAAAGACCAAGGCAGTGCAAAAAGCTGGGTAAAGATGAAGCCTGTGATTAAGAGGCTAGCGCTGGATAAGTATGCTGGGATTTCCTGCTTCCACCAGAAACTGGCTGATCACACACTTAAGAGATGAAGAGCTGAAAGACAAAGATCTCACATCTCTCTCTTTCAATCCCTTGTTCTCTCTTCTTGTGTGTTTACGGCTCTCCCTGAAGGGATTAAGGTTAACATGCTGCCCTATCCTCAGCCTCCCCCCCTGCCGTTCAGGCCCAGGCTTTGCCGCTCGAATTTATCTCCGCCTCCTCCTCTCTACTCATCATCCCTCTTTCCTGTCATCCCACTCCATCGCCGGTGTAATTTGGGATTCGCTGGTTGGCCCAGTAATACGACAGCCCAAATCTGCAGTGTCTCCTCTGCATCTCTTATCTCCTGTGGCTAACGAGTAGAGATAAGCCTGTTTTTATTACCCTCTCTGACCTCTACAGCGAGGCGCACATGGAATGCGCACATTCACACCCCTGTACCTACTTTTCACTAGGCCGAATGCTCACTCCTGAGAGCCGGCAGTGTTTGTCTGTGAGGAAAATGCTCACATTCATGTGTTTGGACTTGGCTTAAAAGATTAGTAAGACGGTGATCACAAAAACATTGAATTCATCCTCAATGGGTCAGCTGGACTTCTAAAAAGGGGAAGGTGACCATTGTCTAAAGTTGCAGCTCTTCTATGACATTACAACAATGACATTTAAAGAGTTTATTAGTCAGTCTGGACTTACTGAAAAAGAAAATGTACTGTACAGTATATAGAAACATAAGAGGAGAATATTGGATGTCCTCAATCATAACCTGTTGCTCACTCTTTTCCTTACTTTGTTGTGTAACACTGGTATAATACCACACTATTTACAGTATTGTTGCCATCAACAGCTGCCTACACAGACACAAACCAGAGCAGGATTGACTGTTCCAACTCTAGCCATAGTGTGCTGAACTGAGCAGTACGGCTTAGTAAGAATATAGGTCAACATCTTCAAAAGTTGTCAAAAGTGTGAATGCGTAGGTTTTTAGATAAAAAATGTAAATTATGCTACATTACAATGTCATTTAGAGTTTTGCAAGCTTGCCGATAAAGATTCATATGCAAGACTGTGATCCATCCATCAATCATCTTCCGCTTATCCAGGCTGGGTCGTTGGGGAAGCAGCCTAAGCATGGACTTCCATCTCCCCAGACACTTCCTCCAGCTATTCCGGGGGATACCAAGGTGTTCCCAGGCCAGCCGAGAGACAGTCCCCCAGCATGTCCTAAGTTTTCCCCGGGCCTCCTCTCGGTGGGACATGCCTGGAACACCTCCCCAGCGAGGCGCCAGGTGGGATCAGTAACAGATGTCCAAGCCACCTCGGCTCCCTCCTCTCCTGAAGGCTCTACACTGAGCTCCTCTGGAGTGTCAAGCTCCTCACCCTAAGCCACCCTGAGAAGGATTGTCATTTTGGGCTGACTGTAACTGAGTTCCTGTCCTTTCGGTCAATGACCCAAAGCTCGTGACCATAAGTTAGAGTAGGAATGTAGATTGGCCCGGAAACTCTGACTGTCATGTGTTTTCATAAACAGAATGAGGTTAAATCTACACATTCATTATAATCCCTTTAATTAAGTCAGTTGGTATCATGCTTTTCAGGAACATCTTAAATGTCTGTAATCTAATAAGTCTGCAGTGTTTGATCAACCCTTCTACCAGTCTTTGAAGATACAAACATGTTTTGATCTTATATTCCCTTTTAACATGGCCCTTATTTCTGTACATAACGTGTCAGTGGAAATTTAAAGCTTCTTGTCAGCGTGGAGTTTCAGACAAACCGGTTTCTGCTGAAATCTGAGCCTAGTTGCAATTTTTCTTGTGACCTCTGGACAACACAGCGACAACAGCACTGGCCAGCAAAAACACAAGTCTGCCACAGTCACAGCAGAGTGCCTCGAGATGAGATTAGGCCAGAATGAATTGATGGCCTCTGAAAGAGATTAAGATAAAGAACAGTACATGTAATCTCATTGCTCACTAAGAGAAAAGAGGAAACCTAGCCTTTAGATTGTGAGGTTAACCTGGTAAAACATACACCTTGTCTATCCATTGAAGGATTCATCAGGATAAGAAGTGCAAGCAGCTCTCTAATGCTGGTAATACAGTAACCTGATAATCAACTAAAAAGACAACTGGCCGAATTGAGAGTGGAAAAGCGAAACCGTCCATAGGGGGAAGGTAAGAGGAGGCGACTGGATGACAACATGATGAAAAACAGGAAAGTAAACAAGGAGAAGATAGTGGTGAAGAAGTAAAGGTTCCAGGCTACATTCTGTACATGGCTCACAAACGTCTACACACTTAAATTATTCACAATCAATGCAAGTGCTACAGTGTTGAGTGCAGCTACCTCCGACAGTCATTTTATGGCAGCCCAAGAACAGCTACATCCACCAGCACAATCATCGTCTCCATCACCGTCATTTACTATTCACAGCACTCACAGAGCCATTACAATTCATTTCAGCACAAACAAATCACCTCAAATTGATTGTACTTGTTCGAACAACCGGCAAAGAGGACAGACGCATAGATAAAGTAAATGCTGACTGAATTTTGTAGGTGTATTTTTCAGTCCAAAGAGATTCTATCTATTTCTGATGAAATATAGTAGTAACAGATGACACCAAGCCAGTAAGCATCACAAATGTGATATGAATGACAGTGAGTGTCCCTATTTGTAAACAAGTAATTTTTCTGTCTAGTGACTGTGCTTTAATCATGTTGGAATCAATGGAAACATTCGCTGCCTGCCACACGTTTAAATGGGTTTAGACTTTTTTTTTGTCTCAGTCATATGAATATTTTACAACACATATTTTTCTGCAGACAAATAAAGATGGGATGAATTATTTTAGCCAGAGCAAATCATATCAGTCATCATTATACAAGTACACCTCATTGTGGCAAATATTAGTAATTTGTTCTTTTGTTCTGGCTTCTGAGGATAAGACTAATGTCATGACCATTAACTGGACATACATGCTTTCTTAGAGTTCATGTACATTTTGACATTTTGAAAAGCCATGTGGACACTCTGCACGGTGCATGGTGTGTGTTTTGTGTGTGATGCAGCTCTCTGGGGAGACAGTGTGTTCCCTGCCACACTGCATCAAAGCACACTCACATGCCTTGGGAGGAGGCAGAAACGCTCCCTCCATTGCCTCATGCTTCCATCTTTTCCCTCTCCTCCTCATTCGCTCTTTGTCTTTGACAAGGTCACTGCTGGCCTCTCGCTGTCTCCCTGTCAATATTTACAGTCCACTTTACACTGGCACTGAGGTGGACGGCTGCAGCCAGCAGTAAGCCGGTTTGCATTAGCCAAATGTAGCTGTCCACTCCGGACATGAATGATCTGTTGTACTACAAGCACTTTATTTCTCTTTGGCTCACAAGAAGCTGGATGGGGAAACAAGGCATCATTTGGAATGAACAGTACAAATAGCAGTACTGTACCAAAATTGTAATTGCACACATTACTGTCCTACATAGTATTCTTTTATGCAGTCAGTCAGCCCATAGTTATGTTCTATTATTCTATTAAATTAGGCTCCAGCAAAAATAGTTTGTAATCAAAACACTAGGCTTTTCATCTGCAGGCAAAAACACATACTCACTGGATAAATAAAGGTTAAAATTATTATTATTATTAATCAATACTATATGTAAGGCTCTGATTAAATCTTCTACAAAATTAATTTGTAAATTAAATTTTAAATCCTCATGACAACCAGGTTATTATTTGAAGTTGGCTGAGAAATAGAAAGCCTAAAACGTGAAGTCCTTAAATAATAAACAAAACAGTAAAAATTAACTTTCATTTGGGGTGCAGTGGCTCAGTGGTAGAGCGGTCGTCCAGAAGGCTGGTGGTTCGATTCCTGCTCTCCCCACAGTTCATACTGTCGTTGTGTCCTTGGCCAAGACACTTAACCCCCCTTGCCTCCAGTGGTGTTCCAGCTGTAACACTGGTGAATGGAAGCTTAATGAAAGTTACTTTGGATAAAATCACTAAATGACTAAATGTAAATGTAAAGTCCTTAAACAATATTTTGTTTATACTGTAGTTTATTTAATGGTGATAAACACGGAGGTGTACATGATGATATGAATATTGATTATTGCAAAAACAGTAAAAAGAAACTTTAATTTGACCAATGGGAGCACAAAGACCTTTGAAAGAAGAACACATTTAAATGCAATTCAAATGATAAAGTTTGCCAGAATGAAAGCTTAAATACTCACAGCCTACACACAGCTGTTAACACTGTAACTTACCCCAAATGTTACGTTCTGTGAATATGCCAGCCTATTTTACCTGCGCGTGCCAGAGGCATGCCATCCATCTTTTTGTCCTGCTTTCCTCTCCCCTTGCCCCACCCCCACTCTGCTCCTGTAGTGTCACCGCGGCCTTGGGGCCAGGCACGCGCAAGCAGCTGGTGTGTTTACCTGGCCTCCTAACCAACACTAACCTCTGGCAAGAAAGGACTCTCACCTCATTACCCACCACTCAGCTCCACATACAACCTGCTCTCCTCCCTACAGCCTTCTGCACTACTGTAATCGAGTCTG
Organism: Neodontobutis hainanensis; assembly: GCA_024349245.1. Lineage (NCBI taxonomy): Eukaryota > Metazoa > Chordata > Actinopteri > Gobiiformes > Odontobutidae > Neodontobutis > Neodontobutis hainanensis. Next base: position 400,936 of record JALDNG010000028.1, read on the forward strand.
CAGCCCGCTGCGCACAAATGCTACACTTAATGAGAGGGTAAAATATAACACCTAGGTTTTAGCTTCTTTCTTTTTCTCCAAATTCTAGAGCGTCAGCTCGTCAGCCCTTAAAGTCGCTCTCCCACCAAGTTCCTCACAAAGTCTGCCATAAAGGAAACAACGCACCGAGGAATAGGCAGCAATGGAGACGGATGGAGGACAGAGTAGAAGATAGAGGAAGGCACATGGAGAACTGAGAGAATAGAAGATTTGAGCTGGAGGGTGGAGACGGAGGAGGAGAGTGTAGGAGGAAATGCAACCACATTTAAGACAAGAAAAAGTCTGGGGTGACACAAGAAAAGTTGTCTCTCTTATTCAACTGGAAAAAAAATCTTCAACTAATGATCTATTTGCTCAATTGATTGTGTTTTTAAGAAAGGGGATAATGATTTTCTTTCAAGTTTTGTTTACCGTGCTTTGTACCTGGCGAATTGTTTGACCGCCAAGTTGGCAATGTCTCACATGGCGTCCTTAGAGTGCCATAGTGGTAATAGGCCCCATCTCTGCCCCAAACAGACTCTCATCAGCTGCTGATTAATGGCACACAGAGCCATAATGGCCCTGTGCGCTCTCCACATTCATTCACTTCCCTCTTCAAGCCGCCGTGCCCCTGGAGAGAAAGCAAAACAATGCGGGCTGTCGAGACATCCAAAGATACACTCTCGTCTTGAGTTGAATTCAAGCGCTCATTAAGAAAGACGTCTTCCTACATTGCTATTCAGTTATGCATCGCCACTGGGAGCAGGTGGACACAGAAAAGGTATAATACAGAGGAGTGGAAGGTGGAGGAAAAAATATGTTCAAGAGTCAATTTATCTGGATGTGACTAAAGAATGGTTTCATTAGTTTCTAAATGTGGCTGCTTGGCATGAAGCACAGGTTATTTTGAAATTGTTGTTGAAGGATGCTGCTGATATTCTGGAAGAACATATACACCCACACCAAAAAGGCACATATCCTCCAGTCCAAATCTGCTCAGAAATGTACAGTTGATTTAATAAAGAACTCTTTGGCGCAGAATGTGTCACTTTGATTTGTCCAGTTCTGTGCATGTGTCGGAAATCTCAGCGGTCATTATGGAGTCTGTATGGAGTCTACATCACTCTACAGTGCCAGTGTAGATAATGCACAAATGAAAGAAGACGAACTACAGGCACAATCTTATTGGACTAAAGTCAGCAGTCTATTGACACACCTTTTCTGTAGCAGAGTCCACATTTTTGACTGAAAAGACTTTTTTGAGGTCTTGCCAAAGTAGAGGCTTGAAAATGAACTGAAAATTTGAAGTAAAAAGCAGGATAAAGTCTAACACACAAACACCTCGTCATAACTTTTACAAACATGTATATTGAGACATAACAGTCCCATTTGAGTTTGAAGCAGAGCAGTTACAGTTAGTGAGAGCAAATCCATAAAAAATATGTGGGGAAGAAGCATCTGGACTTAACAGAAGAGCAAGTCAAGGTTACTAATAAATGTGTGCACTTGCAAATATTCGGTTTTAAGCCTCAAAAGCCACAGATGAAAGATATCTACTACCATCAAACAGCATTACACCAAGTAGCTGCAGTTATAATCCCTTGCAGCATCAATAATTTATAAAATCTACAATCTCATCCTCCGCTGTGTTTTGGATGCACCGAAGGCAACTGATCTCATTGTTCTTCCACAATAATAAAAAAAAAACACGGCTGGAGGCACCATTGCTCAACTTATTATTTACATCTCAATATCTCGTCTTTTATCCAACTGCCCAATCTACAGATTCCCCGAGAGGGGAGGGGGAGTCTGTTTACTGCTGCGTGTGTTCGTGCGTGTGTGTTTTCACAGCGACAGAATTTATGTTGGGGAGTGTGTGGGGTGATCAATAGCATTTCACTGAAGGACACTCAGGAGCAGATTGGAGCCCAAATTCAAGGCAGCATGAAAGACAACATGACAGAAACACTTGCTGCTCAACCTGAAGGGGCCCAGCATGACACCCAGCCTGAATGTTAGCAACACAAACACACTTAGACACGCCTGTGAGCCCTTAAGAGCGTCTTCAGATACAGCTGAAAACATTTACCCACTGCTACATCAAGGCAGGAAAGCTAATGAGTTATTGACCGATGATCCTGCCTGCACGCACACCATTGCGATGCATCCATTCCCTCGCATTAAAAGACGTGACTGGGGTCCCCGTCACAACCAAATGCTGCTCGGCTATGTCTTGTCTATTTGCTGTGTGTGTTTATGCGTCTGTACACAAGTCATTATTAGAGGTTTAGTGTGTGCCCACCAGTCAGTCAGGCTCCAGTCAGAAGAGTCAGCTTAAGGGCTCATAGCAGCTCCCTGAGGAGACACTAAATACCATCAGCCGTTTAAATCCATCCATGACCAGTTTAAATATGCAGCACACACTCACTCCATTTTTAATAAGGGCTCTGAGCAAGACAGAGGAAGAAGGAGAAGAAGAAAAAAAGAAGAGACAAAGTCAGACGGGGCGAAAGGAGAAAGAAAAGAGGGTAATATGAAAAAGGGGGGGTCTGTTGCATTGATTTCCTGGCAGTTTGGCACCGGCCCTGATTCGCCTGGAAAAGCCACAGATGTGTCAGAGCCAGTTAGAGATGCATGAGGAGAAGGAACGCACATACGCAGCCGGCAGTCACATGCACTCATACACGAGCATATGTGCAGGCATTAGAGACAAGGTGAGCTCATAGAACTAACAGAGACTGGGAGTTCCACACACAGCTGTTTGAAAACACCAAGTCAAAGCTGGGCATGATGCAAGGGGTTTTGATGCCTTTCAGGGGAAAACCAGGCATTCTCTCTGAAGGCACAGTTAAAAATAGCGACTATTACACACACCTAGATGGGCAGTAAATTTCTGCTTAATCCCCAGCCCAAGTTAACTCCAAAGGCTGTCCGCTCTGCTCAGCTTTCAAAGCACACCTGACTGACTGTGTGCTCGCACAACCCAGCGCACCAGCAGGAAAAGGTGGGGTGTATATTTTGATCAGAGGGAGGATGAGGCATTACGATCAAAGTCTTGGACTGTGGAGAATCAAATGATCTTAGTTTGAATCCATGAGCAACCTCCAGACAGGCTACCTGATTAGCTAGGCATTTATGGCTCATATCCAGGAGAAAACCAAGGGAATATTGATGATAAAGCCTGGGGCAGAACAGGATATGGGTGCTCTTAGAGCTTAAAATGATACGGTTGTGTTTGATGTAGAAGCTACTTCTCCATTAGGGTCACCTTTTAGAGCTGTATGAAAAATTAACTGCAGCTTTCTTTCATCCATTGTGTAGTGTATTTAAGGAATCAATATTTATTCCATTTGCAAATGGAAGACTTACTTGAAATGTGTCTCTTAATAGTCACAATAGATTTAAATTGGAAAATATTTTTAAAGATTTCTTTTGGACGAGTTATTTATAATCAGAATCAATCTTACCATGCACTGATGTCTGATTTTGATGTTTGGAGTTTAAAGGAATGCAGATAAGGAAAAGCCATAAACCCTCACATCCTCACAGCAGTCTTACTTGACAAGATGACCCTGGAAACTTGAAGGTGCAGTATGTGGGATTTAGTGGGATCTCTTTGGCAAAATTACTGTAATATTCACTACTGCATTTTTATTGAGACAGACTTGATTTCAGTCTTTAAACCCAGGAATAAGGGTTAGGGTTTTTAAGATTAGTTAATTTGGACAATAAAATCTAAAAGCTAAAGAGAGCAAGCAAGGGAGAAATTTCTGCAAGTGCCCAAGACTTGTTTGTGTCATGTCAGTAATTTTATTTATTTATTTTTTAATACAGTGTCCACTGGGGTTTGTGAATAACTTTTGGATCACTGCAGTCAGGTTAAGGGTTAGGGTAAGCCTTTGAGGTTAAGGTCATGCCCATTCATTTCATGAAACGATATTTATTTGAAGTTCCACTTGGTATAAATGCTTTTGGACCACTGTTAACACCGTTTATTGTTGAAGACAGTATTTTCTGCATGGTCAAAGATGGAGTCCTCAGCTTATTTTCATGACTTGTGACTTGCTTTTTTATGGCTCGGTGTATTCTCGGACACAAGAACTTGAGACATGACTCAGACTTGTCCAGAATGCATTCGCTAGTCATGCTCAGCAACAACGCCACACAACCGCTGCCTGTTGAATGTCACTCTCATTTAACCTCCCAGACTCTAAATGTGACCCTCTGGTGAAGTAGCACCTAAATAAATAGAAAAATATAGACCTATATAGGCTATAGCCGTAATTTATATACCATAATCAAAATTCAAATAGGCTATAATAAAGTTAAACTCTCAATCAGTGACTTTATTCAGATTGATTTTGACTCGACTTGGACCTTACTTTAGTGACTTGGACTTGTACTTGCAGTTCAACTATTGATATTGAATTTTTTGAATGACTTGGACTTGTACTTTGAGTGATGATTACTTGACTCGGACTTGTCTTTAGTGACTCAGACTTGTTGGTACTGCCCCCTGTTTTCTGATCGCTCATGTAATTGCGGTCAGAAGTAATTTAATCTGCGGCCAAGAAAGCCAACTCAAATCCAAAAAGACTGCTTCTTTGTAAAGAATAAATAACTGAATTGTATGACTGGTCAGACTAACAACAAGATATTTTACTGTTGCAGCCACAAATATAATTCGCACACATTTTTCAAAACTTTCTATGCCTTTTGCCATTTCTTGACCTGAAGATCCTGGGACAGGTGCGAGGTTGCAAGGTGCACCTGTGTTTGAAAAACTTAACACCACTTCACTTGTGTATGTCAACATTAAGTCCTCAGCAGGAACAATGTCATGCTCAGAATAATGGCCCAGTGGCTTACCCAACACCACTACCTGCTCCGGACAAACACATACACACAGCATAATGAGATGGTCTTGCTGCAGGTGACAGGTGTGTCACAGTGGTCTGGCAGGAACCTGGTGATCCCCCCGACAGGCTGAATGACCAGTTAGTCTGCTCACCCGGTGACTCACTGGGCAAAAGGATAAGAGCTCACTCACTGTCATGCAGACTGCTTTGTATAAACTGTTTTCAAGAGAAGATTTGGGTGAAAGTGTCACAGCAAGTTTGCACAGACATTCCTTCGCAGACACTCACACAGAAAGGTATGCAGGCGCTAGATGTAGATAAGACATAGGATGTTTATTACCCTCGGAGCCACAGTTGAAACCAGCCACAAGACCTCCGTTCATCGGGCTGTCAGTAAAGACACAATAGGACAGTCAGACTTTCTTTGACGCTTCACTCTGCAATGTTAATCACCACAGAAACCTATTATCTTCACATCCTCTTCCTCCCTCCCTCCATTTGTCTTCCTCTTCTTTAAAAAAAACCTGACAAAGCCATTGCTCGCTACTAGAAAGTGCCATTGTTTCAACTGGCGCACATGTACGGAGAGACAGAGACATGAGGCAGAGGAGATAAGCGCCAAGGCAGCACAGAGAGGAAGAGACCTGCCTGAGCGCTGACATCAATTGGGGGATCATAAAAAGTGGCGGCCCAGAATTAATCAGTGAAGAATGAATAAAGTGAAGTACCACGGGGAGCGGAGCATGTGTGAGATTCATGCAAGTGTGAGTTTGTGAATACACAAGTAGGAGGTTCTCCCTGAATCCATAATGAGACTTAAGAATAGAGAGAACTGTGAAACATGACTTTCAAATGTAATCATAAGGTTTAATAATAGGTTCATGAATACGTGGTTCTGTAGGATATAAGCCTGTGCGTATAAACAGTTGTGTGTGTGGGACGGCCTGTTGTCTACATGTGTGTAGCCGAGCCTCAGCTGTGACATACATCTCGCACCGAAGCCAGCGCCTACAGGAAGTGCCACATACATCATGAATTTTATGCATAAGGCTGAATGTCAACACCAATGAATAATTTTCTGTAAAAACACTAAATGTCACCAAACACCAGAGCCTGCTTCGACTGACAGCGCATCACCAGAGGATGTGCCGTGGCAGCCGTCACACCAGGACTAAAGGCTACAGCTGTACAGTGCGCCGCTGTGGCAGGAATGGCCAAGTTGGCGACAAGGAACAGTGCGGGGACAAGGAGGGTAATGAAGGCATAGTGCAATGACAAGGAAGTGAGAGGGACTTGACTTTTTTACCCCCAGACACAGATGCAGATCTAGGCCAATAAGCACAGACAGCATAAAAGTGATATTATTCAGCTGCGACACAGTTTTTATTGCAACATTGTTTTATATTTTTCCAAGATATAGGTTATATTATAGCCAGGCCTCTCAGTTTTGTGACTTAGGAGACAGAATGTAGTAAGGGACATGAACACAATCACATCTGCAGAACAGTTAATAGACCTTCTCTTCTGCTTTCCATTAGTACCATACCTCAACAGCATCTTCAATCAATGCCGCTGATAACAATGTGACTGAATGTGGTGCTGAAAATAGCCAACCACCAGATAAAGCTTGGTCACTTTGAATGAACTCTTGCCAAAAAGTTCAAGCAAATTCAAAAATGGTGAGATGTTTTATGTAGGCTCTGGACAAAAGGAAAAAAGAGCCAGACTTTCCTTGACCTTTCATTTTGTGGACTGCTCTTACACTGTGCAGCAGGCAACATTTTATTTCCCAGCTCAATATAGACTTCTCCTTTTTGGTTCTCAAATATTTATTTATATAAAAGGTTTAACGGTAACAGCTCAATTGTACATTGTACAAAGGACATTTTTCTTTCTTCCTATTTATCTTATTTTACCATAGCACATGATCCACAGATTACCCCAAAGTCTAAAGTAGAATACAGAACCACAAAAGAGGAAATTACAACACAACCTAACTTCCCCCAAGAACAGTAAAATGCTTAAGAAGTTATATAGTGCTACTTTCCCTCTTTAATCACAACTTCAGAAAAAGCAAAGACAATAGCGCTCCAGACGTCATTATTGTGCACACTGGCAGGAAAAACAAGTAGCCTAAGACATGATCAGGGCCAGTGTAGCTCCCAAACAAACAGACTTCATTAAGCAATTTAATTCCACAGTTATTGAGCTACACTTCATTAAATTAATTTCCCTGAGCCTTTTCATGCACCAGTTGTGAGTCAAAACCGATCACACAAACCTACAGCTCACAGACATTAATAACTATGAGCTTTGACCAGCACTTTACCTGTAGCTGCTACACTCCAGAGTCACTGAAGCAGAAAGACATACATAGACCTTTTATAAGGCTGTACGTCTATCAATGTAATACAAGATACAAACCAAAGGAGTTGCATTGTTTGATGTTACCTGGTCCAAACCTATTATACAGTGGAATTACAGTAGGATCCAATCACTGCTTTTTCCTTTGTCTATATTGTTTTTTAGAAACATAATAAAAAGAACTTTTCACTTTTCTGCACTAACAACTGTCTACAATGTCACAAGAGGCAAAGGTATTAACCTCTTCACCTTTAAGTCTAACAACAGTAGTGAGTAACATGCTGAATTTATTTATGCCAATTATGTAGTCTCTGTTTTTATCTATTTTCTTTTGCTATATCCAGGCAGTTAGTCTGTAGAAATCCATTTCTGGGGCCTCGGTGGCAGACAATACAGATTTACAAATGAGTACTGTGAAAAGGTTTTAGGCAAGTGTGTGGAAATGCTTTAAAGTAAGAATGTTTTTAAAAGTAGTTTGTTAGTTTTTTCTTTATGTTTTCAAAATGAAAACTTTACAACTCAAAAATAATATTAATAAACAAAAAATAAATTCAGTCATTGTCATCTTCAGCATTAAGAAGATGAAGGAGCCCTGGACTGAGCCTTGAGCTCAACATCACGTCTGTCTGAGACTGCATGAAGAGGCAGAAGGATACGAGGCACACTATCCACAGTTAATCTATGGTTAGACGTTTAAAATGATTTTACCCATATGCATCCAGTAAAAAGTAACAGAAGATGGTAGATGCTGCATTTGTCGTGCTGAATGTAAATTGCCTACGCAGAAGCCAAACACTAGGAAGGTCAGCAAATGGAGGTCACCCACTATAATTACAGTTATGTGTTTGAAAATACTTCGGAGTTGGCCGTGGCATTTGCTTTCAAATTCTGTAGCATTGAGCAAAACATTTTGAAGCTGTGACACAATTCAGATTTAACACTGGATTGATATTTCACCTAAAAAGCCTTGTAGGGACTTTGTCCAAAATATGGAATCTCCACTTTATTAATATTTTGACTAACAAGAATACAGACACAGTGGGGTTCATAGCAGCTCTGTACAATCGATTGTCAAGAGAGGGGGATCATACCACTTAAATGGCACTTTCATTTAAGCCAGTGTCATTTCCAAGACCAAATATGACATCTACATAATCACGGCTAAAAAAAAAGGGGGTTCTATATTCATGTGTGCAAGTAAATATACAGTTAAGGCATTAGTTAATGTTTTGTATTCTCAATGCTATGCAGAGTTATTAGCCAACGCAGTCCATTGAGATTTCACAAGAAAGAAATTTTTTATTTATGCTTACTAACCTTGAAACATTTTTCTAATATATCTTGCTGTCAGCTGTCCTTTCTAATCGTCAAACCCATAGGGGCACTAAAACACACACACACGGACACACACACGAACAGAATGTGAAGAAGTAGCCAGTCAGTGATGCACATATTCCGCTTACACTCTTCCTTGGAGGCACAAGACCACCAGCTGAGATCCCCAAATGAAAAACCAGCCGTATTAATATGTATGTGGAGTGCTGCCATCAAGCTTTCTCACAACAAACACAACAACAGACGCCAACTCCATGAAGCACTTTGATATTATTGCATTTTAAAGTGTTGGGCTCCGGCGGATGACCTTTAAGGTTGAAAGGGTGAGTAATGAGGAGCGGGGGTCCGCCTCGGAGGAAGTCGGATGAAAGACAGGGATGGAGGGATGGCCAAGATAGGGCATGGAGGACAAGAGTGAAAGAATCTGTTTCCGTCTTGAATTTCCTCCCCGCAGCTGTTGTTCTCTGGTCCACTCTCGATCGCTTTTCATTGTCACTCATCCTTCCAATCACCCCTAACTGCTTCTCCCCCTCCTCTCCCTTATTCTTTTTTTTTCTCCTCGCTTTCTCCATCCACACAAATGACTCAGTAAAACAGGTCAAGTGTTACAAAATTCCCCCTGCAGCTCAACCTGCCTAAAACGAAGCCTGGCTCATTGCACCAAGACAAGTAATACGCTGCCTACTCATTCTGGCCCCGCGCATAGACAGAGCCTCCACCAACACATAATAAAGAGAGGCTCGTAATATGCCTCAAATGTGCATTCATGTACATGTTAACTACCAACTAAACATCAAAAGTAATTCAGATTAATTTTTTATTTTGGATAATATTGTGAAATTGAAATGGAAATAAAACCTCCACAAGCCACACTGGAACTGCAGTCTCTGTTTACCTCTTCCACCTAGCCACACTAATGAATAGCAATTGGGCAAAAGAAGACCCCGAAGCACTGCAGTGAAAGTGGTATTAAGAGGACGACAGCAGAGCAAAGGGCCCTAAAATAGGATAAATGACCAAGAAAAAAAAACAACTTAAATACACACACTTGGCCTTTACCACTGCCTGACAAACACGGGGAGGTGCACAGCTCCGTATGCAAGTGTGTCTCTCCAGACTCCACTGTCAGGATATAGAAATATAACAGCTCCATATATCACTATAGAGGAGACCTACAGAGAATAAACGACCTGCGGGTGCTACCTGGACAGTGTTAGTAATGCACACAGAAATTGGCACACACAAGTGAGAGCCATATGCATGATGGCAGACCAACTCTAAAGGATAGATACAACAAAGTGCAGCTTCTTGAACACTGATCATGAAAATGTACTTGTTTTCAAGGAGTTTTGTCCAAATGCCACATACAACAACAGTCGTTTGGGAGGGTAATGACTTGGACAAACTGAAATGTAGTGGAACATAAATTAATCACAATGTGAGCAACATGTAAATTATTCTTTTTGGTGCCATTTATTTGTTCTGTTTGTACACAAAGAAGCCCACACTATTACAAGAGATAAACACAGAACTCTTAGAAAATCTGCTTTGATCTCCAGACTCGCATAAACTGGTTTTTGCTGCTCAGGTGGAGATCACATCGAGTTTTTGTGAGAGTGATAATCGAAGGTGTTTATAAACACTTCACGTAGACTTCCTGCGGTGCCAAAAGGCAAATCTGAATAACATTTAATTTCCTCCTCTAAGATAAGGTCTTTTGTCCGTAGGATACATTTTTTTTATTCCTTCACGAGTCTAAACTGACAGTTAAATGGACGGCGAATGGAGCCGTATAGCTGTGCTTCGCATGGCAATGCTGTTCTACTTTCTAAACTCTGTCTCCCTTTCGCACAGTTTACACTGAAGTGCACTTCAACTGTGAATCGGGGCCATTACCCATGATGCTGCAGAAGTGAGCTTGAGTGACGGGTGACAAAGCTCAAATCACTGAGGAGCCTGAAGGACAGGAGAGGTTAACAATAGGCCAAAGACATGAAGGAGACTCACAGCAGAAGCAACACTGGTCTGCTCTTACACGTAAACACACATGGGGATAAGTAAAGGCTATAGAGATGTGTGACTGGTGTCAGAACACTCATGGCAGTCTAAAGCCCACTAGAGGTCTTGGTCTCTTCTTGGAGAGTTGTGTTGTCTTAAGACTATTTTTAAAAAGGTCTTTGTCTTGTCATGGCCTCGTACTCAGTTTTACTCAGTCTGGTCTTGGACATACGGCATATTTGTATCATCTTTGGATTGATTGAAATAAAACCTCAATAATATATATTCCCCCAAAAACTAACCTCCATGAGTTTTGAATTGGTCTAAAACTAGACTTCAACAGTTTAGATTTTTTGACTGTTCTCTTATTACAGTACTCTGGTTTTTGTCTTGATTTGCTCATGACCTGATCTCGCCCCTACATGGTATTGGTCTTGACCTGACAGTCTTGGCCTCATCATGGTCTTTGTCTAAGGACTATTGAGTCATGTTACTGTTAATAAATCCTTGAATTGGTCAGTGTATTTCTTTCTATGCATCATGCACTGCTCTTGATTTGACTCACGTTTGCCATGTCTTGGTCTTGACCTGTCTCGACTCATTCTCTGTCCCTAGTCTTATCTTAGTACAGTCTTGGTTAGTCTTGACTACAACGACCTTTGCAGGACACACAGTTAGAGCACGCAGGTTGAGTTTCATACAGTAATAATTAATGGGCCAAAATCAATAATTCAGTCTCCCTTAAAAAATATATACCTCTGGACTGAATAGTGATAGGAGAGATTGTTCTCCGATCACAAAAAAAGGGGGGAAGTGAAGTAATTAGTGAAGACATTAGACATCTGTATTGGCTTGGTGAGTTCGTGTGTGAATAGTAAAGTAGAGTAAGTTGCAGACACACACTTAATGTTCCTTCAGATTGACAGTGCTTTAACATTTAAGCAGACGATTAGACGATAAGAAAGACTGTGGATGAGGAAGTGATTACAGCACAAAAAAAGATGTCGAGATAAACTGACAGACGAGTGAATGGGATGGCCGTATCTAAAAGGAGAGGCTGACACGGCCCACATGACAAAGACACACACACAAGTCGGTGAAGCTCTGACAGTCGACTCCCCACCACGGCTGTTATTTTATGTCAAACAAAGAAAACAGAGAAGACTTGAGCCCCAACGGTAAACCTGGCTGGAGCAGATAACATCTACTGCACGATGGATGAAGACCCACAGTTAAGTCCACTATTATTTACTTCAGACAAACAACTCATAAAAGGCGTATCAGGCTATGAATCAACGGCATCACCTACGGACACTTCTTAAATGTAAATAAATCTGCTAATTAAATATATTGCACATAGCATAAGTATTTAATTCATTATTATGTCTGAAGGTTCTCAGTCAACCAGGTCATCTTGAAGAAAAGGTTAAAGCAAAAGCATCTAGACTCAGTTTTCAAGGTGAAGATGTTTTGTCTCCAATTCCAAGAGATTTTAATTCTGAGATCAACTGGTAAGAGAGTTTTTGACGCAGTGTGTTCCCTGTTTTGAAGTGGACTGGAATGTTGTGTTTGTAGAAGATCCTTTGTTTTTCAGATAAACCAGACACATAAAGGATAATTACACCCTTCCCTTTTGTCCCTGGTTCCTGTTTGTTTTCTGGATTGGTTAAATGTCCTTCAGGGATATCCACAGTCTCTCAGGAGACCACCTCTTTGATCAGAGGAGGTGGCCTCAGAATCATGTGGCCTTTTATGTACGACAGCGTTTTGAAACCTAAATCGAAACATTTTCACTCTAGAAAAGCAACAACACCTGAACGGAACAGTGTCATTAATGACTCTCACATCAGGAGTCACACTGCCCTTTAACGTAACGACTGTGAGACCAGAACAGTCGAGTCCAATCAGGTTTAGTTTCAGGTCAAACCCCTCCCTCTAGAGATAAAGCTCAGCTCTCTTACCAGTTTAGCTCAAAATTGATAAAATCGCTTGGAATTATGTCTGTGAAGGTTCTCACTCTTCCAGGACATCTAGAAAAATAGGTTTAAGTAAAAGCATCTAGACTCAGTTTTCAAGGTAAAGACGTTTTGTCTCTAATTCCAAGGGACTTTATCATTTGTGACCTACACCCAGTAAGAGAGCTGAGCTTATGTCTCTAGAGATATTAACGACTCTCACATCAGGAGTCACACTTCCCTTTCATGGCCAATGACCATGAGACCAGAAAAGCATGGTCCATCAGGTTTGGTTTCAGGGGAAACTCCTCTCTTACCAGTTGAACTCAGCTCTCTTATCAGTTGAACTCAGAATTGATAAAGTCTCTTGGAATTAGAGACGAAACGTCTTCACCTTGAAAACTGAGTCCATCTGCTTTTTCTTTAATCTTTTCTTCAGTTCAATATAATGTTCACATATGAGCATATTGTCAGTAATTTAAGTCCTATAGACAAAACCCAGGCACTAATTATGATGAAGTCTCTCATATATCCACCTCTAAACTCTTTCAGAAGACTCATAGGAGCTCCAGTGACCCTTTTAGTAGTCTATTTCTGTGATCACTCAGGTTTAATATTATTACAGCATGCTCAAAGTTGAGAGGTGCCATATTTCATTGATGTTGTAATGGTGGATTGAACTCACCTCCAAGGGATTTTCCTGTCTTGTCTCTTACAAGATGTAAGAGAGAGACTATTGCATCTCAAATTACATAACCATTCAAAACAGTCTTTTACAAAAGTTTTGTTTTCTGTTTGCGAAGTTGAACAAGGAAACAGATCAACCAGTAATTGGACCTTCTGGTTTTACAATCACTACAAAGACACATCGAGTGTGCACCAATCAACTGGGCCAGTGTTGATTTGTGAGACAGTACATCTTTGAAGGCAATGATTCTTTCACATTCTGTATTACTTGGATGAAATCTGTTTTCACTTTGACACACGTTTTATTTGTTTGATTTACGTCAAAACATTGGGATTAATCTGGCAGAGTAAATTAAATATGGCACCTGTGCTACTGCTGTTTTGATTCTAGTCATAATCACATGAAAATAAGGGCTCTCTTGTTTTTAGTTTTTAGTGAAGTTCCTAAAATTGGGAGAATAGATTCCACTCAAATTAATTTATTTGTCAAATATTTCAAATGAACATTGTATTAATGGACACACAATAGAAAAACAGCAGCAACTAGATCCTAACTGAATGGGTCTCAATGTGATTAAAGTCAGATGGGAAAATAAAGATACAGTACATTACAGATACAGATACAGAAAATATTTGTGAAGCCTTCCCTACACAAAACATATATTAGCTTTCACAGACTCCACTGTCAAACATCTGCCCAGCACAAATGAAGATGAATGCAATCATCTACAGTTTACTATAGACTTCGCTGTCCCGACAAAAATCTCAGGAGCCCTATAGTGCCAAACATTTGAAGTCCCGCACAGATATAATTTTTATCTCCGTATTCAACTCTCGTCCTGTATGTTTATACGTGCATGTGTCGGATTGCGCGTGTACTTTGTACGAGCTGCCTGTTGAGACGGTGAATTAAACAGCGAGTGCATTTGATCTGCAAAGCACTCCAGGGCAAACACACACACAAAAGTAAGAAGCGCACACAGCATCAAAATCATTTCCGTCACAGAATCTATTCTTAGGACCAGCAACAAACCATTCTTTCACTGATACAAATCTCTTTTATTCACAGCAGAATATAGACAGTGGCTCAGAGCTACACTCCCTGGTGGTCAGAATGCATTCACATAATACACTTTGTTTTTGATTCGACAGGATTTGTTCCAGGTAAGTCGCAGCGTGAAGACCTGTTTGGGGCTTTTAGAACAAGCACACACATCTTGGAGCTTTCATCTTGTGATTGTAGGGTTTGTGTAGGTGTGGTAGGGTCAAAACTTATTTCCCCTCTATCCTTCTGCAAGACCAGAGCCGAGTGGCTAAATCAACACAGCTGCAACAACTCAACCCTCCACGTCTTGCCCACTCAATCTTTAATCAGGCTTCTCCTCCCATTCTCTGCTCACATTTTTGCCCTCTTGCCCTCTGTATCCACTCCTTCCACTCTTCCTCCATTCTGTTCTTTTTTTCCCCCTTGTTATTCAATCTTGCATAAGTCACTGCTAAATTTATACCGGACTGCTCTCTCTAGTGTTTGCCAATAATCAAGGCTTCACATTTAGCCGTTATCCTGTCTTGTCCTCTTCCCATCCCTCTCACTCAGTGCCCTTCTCTGGCGTCCCAGCAGTTGGTCAAGCATGTGCCGTCCCGAGGGAAGACAAGGCTCATCTGCCCGGCAGTGCCCCGTTAGCCGCAGCCCTGTCAGCAGCATGGGACAGGAAGAGTAAATGCTTGAAGGGTCCAGAGGGGAAACAGGAGCATCTACTTCCCCCTTGTCTGCTCTGCCTGCTGCGTGTGCACCGATGAGAACACATATATCCGTTCAAAATAGTTGGAAGATCGGATGTTATCGTTTACAGCTTGAAGAAAAATGATGCCATTTCCAATTTCTTGCGATTATTTACAAATATGACGTCCTCTACACTCTGATTGCACTTTCCATGACATTTACCAGCAACAGAAATATAATAAGAGGCCCACTACTTTAAAAAGGTCCATCTTGTTGATTTGATTTGCCAAAAAAGGTTCCCTGTTGGGATGTTTTGCAAAAGCAGCTCAACTATTTCTCTGTTCTCGCCTGGTTCCACAAGTAAATAATGCATTAATGAGTGACGCCCAAAGCTCATGTTGCCAAAGTAACCGCCGAAAAAATAATCACTACAGAAGTTTACCAATACAAGAAATATTTTCCCACTGGAGTGAAATTGTCATCCTAAGATTTCTAATCTGTGCCAGTGAAATGCTTCCAAATCCAATTTAGCTTACAGAAACCTCTATGTCAGAACTAAATGGAGTCTGACATGCTCAGTCTCAAATTGTCAACCACTTTCAATTTTGAACCACAATGGCTCAGACAGTGTGAAATTAAGGCACTGCCTAAGATAGACAATTGAAGAGAAACAGTGTTAAGAAGTACTGATCGATTTTATTTTAACAAACAAAAGAAATAGTAGTGTGTGAGTTCTGGCACAGTGAGCCGACTGTATTAATCAGGAAGTGACTTTTTCGACTCTTTAAATTCACATGAAATAAACAAAGCCATATTTGCAAGAAGTCACATTTATAACATGACTTCAAAGCATGGTTTTCAAGAAAAAGAAACACTATATAGTATAGAGCCTATAGAGGCTAATAGTCAAGTATCTTCTTACCAGAATTGTTAACCATTTGCTCTGTTCTCAAGGTGAAAGACCAAATAAAAGCATGTAACTGCCCGTAAAATGAAGTTTGAAGCAGGATCTGGTAAGACAGGCCTCGCCACAAACGACAAAGAGGAAACTAGTCTTGTACAATAAATATACTGAAGGAGCTCCTTTCATAATTGAGGGCAGAGGCGCACACATCCTTTAATCCTATGAAGGCCCAGGTCACTGCGTCAGGCCAACATCGCGCAACAGGCCAGGCCACTCATTACTCACAGAGGGATTTTTATTAGTCAGGTCTGCTGCTGGAGGGTAAGAGGTTAAAAGAGGAGCATTGTGTTTGCTCTTATCAGCAAAGAACCTAAAGTGTTTGAATGTGTGCTAATCCCCACACAGACACACAGTAGTTGTTATTAATCAACACTGGCTGGAGCTGCCAGAGCTTCGGGTTAAATATACATCAGACGGACGCTTATCACAGTTATGCTTTACACATAATGGTGCAGAAAACAGAAAGACATATACTCATTTCATTTGGATTCAAAACTAATACAGCATCTTTAAGAACCCAGCTTCATTTAATTACATGGACTATTAATTCTCAAAGAACTTTCCTGTATTATCTTAAGAGCCACGGGATTTACAGTTACAATATATTTCTATATCATCTTTGTGATTCTGCTGTGCATTTATGTATATAGATTTAACTATGTTGCACTCTTTATCAACAACCTTTTTTGAACCAAGACGGTGGGTGTAGAGGTGGAACAGCAGGTTGTCTGCTTTGTGCATAGGACCTGGTTCAAATAAGTCTGGGTACATCTCCAGGGGCCTAGCTTCATCAATTGAACAATTACTCTCTGCTTACAAACAAACACCCAACAATCTGATGAAGCATACAGCAGCACACTGGTCTCGATGTGTAGCGAAGCACATAAACATGCTCCTTTTGTAAACTGTATGTCCTGGTTACACACAGTGGCCTTGGTACAAACAAAGGCACTAGTAGCTGTCCCGTCGCCCAGGGGCACTGCACCATGTCTCATCACTGTAAGCTAATGTCGAACACAGCGGCGGTGCTTGGCGGAGCGGCTGTCACTTTGGCTTCAGATCCAGGTTATTTGCTTGGAGCTCAAATAGGCCAGGTTCTGTAATATGGGGGTCACTGCTTCCACATGAGACGCATACCTTTTGGTGAGGAAATGACTTAGACATGTTTTATCGGCTTTTATTCCTACAGTAGCTACAGTTAAAAGGCTTTCTGCGGTGCTGAAGTCTTTTATATTCAGCTAGGAAACCAGAAGAATCAGGAGTAACTGTTTGAGTGGGTTACTCTAAATGTGTGTGTGGGGAAGAAGTCACTATCTTGCCAGCCTCAAATCCAAAGCAATTAGAGAGGCCAGATGGTGGGCAGGACTCGCAGTAAATAGCTGTGCATTGACAGAAGAAGCCTGCAACAAAAATGAACTGTGACAAGGAGCCAGGATGACACGCACAGATACATGACGGCATCAAAAGCACCAGACAAATATAGGAGACTTGTCGGAGACTCAACCGCCATAAACGACACTGCGGCCATGTTCACAGCCCTATTTAAGCACGACGTTTTGGAGGACATAGAAGGGTGCTTGTTTGTTTCTAAATGTGGCAGGTGCACATGCATGCTTGAACAGTTGCATGCCAGCACGTTCATACATAAACCTGGAAACACCCTGCCTACCCCAGTCTTGGTTAAAAATTGACTGAACTAGTTTTGCTTTACACAAAGTTCAAACAATGCAGCCTTTGAGCGGTACTCCATTTACCAGGTTTCAGCTCGACCGCCACATTCTCAGGTTTCCACAATTACTACAACAGTGGGTAATATACATTGTAGATTATTCTTCTCAAAACAGCCCGTAAAATTGTGAGCTTTTGATGCGATGATCTAGCTAAGGAAATGTGAGATATTTTTAAGTATAGGACATAAACAAAAGATTGTGCATATATGGTCAAATAAGTAATCTTCACACAAAATATTGATTTTTCTCTTTGTAATATTCACCTCTACAAAAACAAGGTGTAATTTGAGCCAAGGTAATGTCGTGGAAAGTTTATTCAATTTCTGGTGTGTTGTCCCCCTAAAAGCACTTTTCTGCACAGTGGAAGTAATGTGCTTTTATTGAGAAAATTAAGTCTAAGTGAAATGTTTTCTACAAATAAATACCTAGTGTCACTTTGAAATTGAGAACATTGCAGTGCACAGTGCCCGCAGAAACAGACTTTTGTTCCAGACTCATTTACAATTTGATTATGATTTTTGAATTTTAGTGTTGTGCTTTTGTATTTCTGCAAGTGTCTCAAGGCTACCTCACATTTCTTTATTTACATGTCTAAGATGAATTTATTAGAACAGATAGTCCTCTTTTCTGTTACCAAGGCAGCCTGTTTACCTCTGCATATTGACACGTATTGAGGAGGCGGAGCTTGTGTACAGGACAATTGTAATCCACAAAATTGCTTCTCCTATTCCTGTGCTCAGTTCCCATAAGCCTGTTATCACACCCCTGTTGACACACACAGATTTATCACGAGCAAAAATGAGACAAACAGCTAGACCAGGAAATGAGAGTTGGAGGGAAAAAAAAAAACAACAACAAAAGGAGGCTGATGTGTCTGGAGTGTGTGAACGATGGGCGACAGTTGACAGAGAGCCCACTTCATATCTCGATCAATTAATCTATAAATCTAATCAGCGAGAATCAATGACTGCCGCCTCGTTTCAATCTAGCTCCTCAGTCATCCGACAAGTGTTTTAAAGAGACAGAGGAAAAGAGACCGAAGCAACACATTGGCACATTTCAAAAATCAAGAAATCTTTAATAGCAACAAAATACAAAAAAAGAAAGACATGATTAATGCTGACAACAATTCCCATTCATTTTTCCACTGTTTTTTAAAAGACACAAAAATAACAATAAAAAAATAAAAAGAGAACAACGTTTACACAGTAGTCAAAAAGAAAATTTAAGAAAAAAAAATTCAAAAAAGCACTTTTGGGGTCGGTTAATTTCATGTACAGTTCATTTGTATTAGCAGAAGCAGATTTTGCCAGCAATCACAGCGCAGCAGTCAAGAATAAAGCACTCAGAGACATAAATTATAAAAGCACGGCAAAATAACAGGGAAGGAGAATCTGGAAAAGGAGAAAATAAATCCTTCATGCTTTCCGTCACAGAGAAATACACAAACGTGACACCATAAATTAGTAATTCTTTTCGCTGCTACATATTTATATATTTATACTATGTACACAGAAAGGGGTTCTCTTTTCTGATGCGAGTGAGATGTTAAGGCTTTCATTAGTTATTAAGTATTTGGAGCCCGATGAAGCTGCAGTGTGTGGCTTTTGTGGAAAAAGGAAAACATTAGATAGTTTGTGTATTTAACCTTGTGCTAGACCCACACCATGGCCTGTGATTTGCTATAAAAGCATTTGTCTGACAAGCCGCACTTGGATTGGGGAGGTAGGCGGCGACAGTGTCTGTGTCTGCGGAGGTGCCGGCAGAGGTTGAGTAAAGTAAGAGAAAGTTAAAAACAACATTTTTGGGGAACGAGTAGGAAGAGTTGCAAGTCACTAAAAGCTTTTAAAAGCGACCCGAGAGGAGGAGGAGGTCAGTGCTGTGGCATTTTCATGAAAGCTAGATTTCCCGCGCTGAAGAAATAAACGTAGGAAACAAACAACTTTCTAAAAAAGCCTGTTCTTCTGACACAGACAAAAAGGCATATGTGTAGCTCTTTGATTTATGTTGTCATTGATTTTGGGTAAAGTATGGATTTGTTTGGTGTTAGAAACTGTAAACATTAAGCTACCATTTTTTTCCTAGGTGGACACAGTATTAATCCTGACCAAGGGACTGAGCAAGAAGAAGAGCAGTAAGCAAACAATTTTTGTGTGTGCGTGTTTTGGCATGTGCTGTGCTGGTGCATTTGTGTGGGCTTATGTCAGAAGATGGCAAAGTTGTCAGGTATGAGGTGTCTTCTGCGCAGTTTGGTTGTGGGAGTGAGCATAATGAGTGTGACTGAAAAGTGTGTGGGTGAATATTTCTCTGCATTCTCCATATATAGTATATACTGAGTGTTTACAGTTTGTCTTTGAAAAATGCACAAGAAAGTCTACATTTTGACAGTTTCTTATTGTCGGCAAATTGGTGGTTTAGCAAGCTACAACCCCTAATGGCAGTGAGAGATGTCCCGGGACATTACAAGTTAACACACCAACACTCATTGATCCTCCTATTGGTCACAGACTCGCGGGTGCATCATGTGCACGGTGTGCATCTTTCATTTGGGACAGGTGTCAAGGGAAGGCAACTGTGCCAAATAAAAGTGTGCTTATTGTGGGAGAAAGCAGAGAATGCCAAAATAATTGTCCATATAGTATTATATAATATCCTCAAAAACACAATGGATTCTTAGGTACACTAAGCTCCGATAGTTCAGTATGTTTTGACAACCAAACCACCGAGGTAATCTTAGAGAAGAATTACATTCTGAATCCCCTGAAAGACATTTAACCTTTAGCCTTACCCAGCCTATAGGTTGTCTTCCATTTCTAAAACACTGGTTCCATCCACCTGATATTTACATTGTTATAAATATCCACATTTTGACAAGAAAAATAAAGTTGCTTACATTTATAGTACACAAATACCTCACACCAAAATGTACATACAACTGTTTGTCCCTTCCGGCCGTACAACCAGCTTATTGCACTCTTATTTCACTTTGTAGCAGTGACACAAGTGCAAAAAGTTTTTTTTTCCTAAGTGGTTGTGACAAACCTTCTGTGTCCAGTCATTTTTGTTGTACCCCAGGTTCTCAAGAGTTACATTTGTATACAAGCTAAGGCCATTATATGACTATCCCATTTCTTTCTTCCAACTCTTTCCTGCTCTTTCTGAAGGTTAACAGCCCTCAAAACGACAAACAAAGACTAGCACTGTAGAGTTCTTCTTACATCTTATTATGTTAAGAAGTGCAGACAGCCACCTTTGCACTTAGCAATGGGTCACACATTTGACCTGAGATGGTGCAACATTGACCTGACTTGGCCTGAAAAGCAGTCAGTACAATGTCACATTCGGTCAAAAGGAGGTTCTAGTAAAAGGCCAGGAGAAGCATCATCAGACGGGCTACTAATGCATCTAAAAATGTCACAGCTCCTCAGTGACTGGTTTCCACCGGTGATGCATTCAAATGTACACAACGCATTAAAGACAGCAGTGTACAGTACAGGTAGCCTGGCTCCGCCCTCCTACGTAAATGAAATGTACGAGAGTCTGGTAGAACCAGGCTACAGTACAGGAGCCACGGAGAAGGAATAGTTGCTAAAGTGGATCTCAAGTGGCTTGTTAGAAGGATAAATGATCAGTCAAGAGACAATCAACCCTAAAGCTGCCCCATAAAGCGCCCTGTAAGCCTGTTAGTCAATATGACTCCCGTTGCTTCACTGTGACTGAAACGTTATAGTGCTCCCGACCAATTAACTACCTTTAATAACATCTGCTAATGGAAAGAACTACAACATCTCTTATTGGAAATGTAGCTCTCCCATCCTTGTCAAGATGGGGTTCTGTTATACCTGGTCAGAAGGATGTAGCGTTTCTCAAGTGACACAGCTGCCTGGCCTGTTAAGTGGGCATGTGCAGTCCTGGTGGATTAGTCAGAGCTGGCCTGGCTGGAATAGAGTAAGTGGGGCATTTGACACATCAGGTGCTGTAAAATACTTCTGTGCTCTCCATAGCCCTGACCTCCACGCTAGCCTGGATAAATCAGAACCCCCCCCATAAACACTTGAAAAAAAAGAGATGAACAGCGAGGAAGAGAGGGATGATGGAGAGACGGCAGGGGGAAGAATCGCCACGTCATAAACGATAAGTGGTGGCAATCTGTTGGTCCTGGCTAAGCGAGCGACTTCACGGCTCATTACCAATCAAGCTCCTCCTGTCAGCGGCACTCCAAATAGACAGCCGTGAACGGAAAAGAAAAGATTAGATGTGCTCCTCTCCAGCTCTAAACTCCTACACCCCTCTCTCCATCCCTTGACCCTGTCACATCAGCTACACCTCATTCTACTCAGATCATAACCCTTCAGGCTCAGCACCAGAAGTCTGCATGTAAAAAATCTTGTTAGGGACTCTGAAAACCTGTTCAATTTATGCCACTCTTGTGTGTATGCAACACTTGTGTTTTTAGTATCTTTCTATACACTCACTGACAGTTCACAATGTGGAGTTTTGAGGTTTGAGTGAAATGCACAGACAGCACAAACTACATTTGAGTACTTTGTAGTGAAGACGTATTGAAATTTAGTGTCCCCACTCCAAATCACTTGATGGTGACTGACTTTGAAACTTTTTTTTGTACCCACCCATCACTAGATGCTACCTATCAGCTGTGACAGAACAATGGTTACCCTAAACAAAAGGTTTCCCATTGGAGGATTGCTCCACACAAACAGCCTGACAGCACAAATACATCCATTGTTCTAGTGAAGAGTGGAGATACAAGAGAGGGGCTTCCATATAGCCAAGCGTACATCATGACGTCAGTATAATCATCCTCCTACACTACAGTTTCTCTTTTAGTCCATGAAAAGGTCCCAGTAATGGCAATAGGATGAGCAGGTTCTTCTCTGTTTGAGTTCTTTTTTTTAGGGACAAGATATAGGCCAAGCTCCAATAAAAACATCCTGCCTCACTCTCCTGTTCATTCAGTCCATTCTGGGGCTGCACTGTGATTATTAATAGACAATTTGAAATCAATTGAAAAAAATAAAGTGGTTACATTTCTCTTTTCTCTGACACCCATCAGCCATAAATTCTTAAAAGGAATCCTCTGTGCCTCTTTTTTAACTTTCCTCTCATCTATACGTAAACTGCAGTCCGTGAGATGACCGAGCCATCTCTCTGGGACTCCATGTCGTCATCCATGTAATCTCCGATTATATCGCCCTGGTTGTGTGGGCGTAGCTGGAGGATTGGGGCCCCTCCGCTGAAGTGGTCATACCGCTCGTCCTCCTCCAGCTCGTCAAACTTCCTCCTTTCAGCGTCGTCCAGCTCGGCGCTCAGCAGGATGTCCTGGGCCGTGGGTGTTGTGGCTCCAATGGTGAGCGGCTGGTGGTGGTTGTTTTTCTCCCCTAGGCCCTGATGGGGTGAGCTCTCATTGTAAACGTATATAGGGCCGTTGTTGTTAGCCCCTCCTACTCCGCCGCTGCCCGCTCCTCCACCCGTCCCGTTCTTGCTGGCCTTCTTACCGCCTCCGAATATGCGAGTCTTCATGTCGCTGCCTCCGTTGGCGCGATAACCCTGCTGTTGCCTGCGGCTACGGGTCACGAGCACAGCCACCAGAGCGGCCACCAAAAGAAGGGCCAGCAGGGAGCCAATGACAGCCCCCGCCACCACACCGGCATTGGACGGGTCCACTGAGGGCTCTGCAGGGAGCAGGACAGGAGTTAAAAAGAAAAGGGAAGAAGAATGAGAAAATCAAAAAGTGAAAAGGGCATAGAATTAGGGACAGTATAAAAAGGAGAGAACACGAAGAGGCCAAAGTCAGAAAAAAGAGAAGACAGAAGGAAGGGGATGGATTTTGTCAGTGATCGCAAATGTTCCCAGTGAGAAAGGTTGAAGTGTCAAAACAATCCATTATCTATACTCAACAGAAACATAAATGCATTTTTGTTTTTGATAAATCTTTCAAGAAACAAACTAGGCATGGGACAATAACTGATTGAGGTGTACTGCAGTTTCATGATAATCGCCGTATTTAAAAAAAAAAAAAAACAAATACTGCGCCAGACTATTAATGTAAAAGAAGCTGGAGAGACAAGACCAAAAAGTGATTAGGTTCCCCTTTTGGAAAAATTGTATCTCGATTATAACAACCCAAAGATTTGACTATGTCCAATTTACCAGGGAATTAAAACCATTTGAAGTTCTATCAGCAATACCTTGAAATTTTTATACAAGGTTATCATACTGTCAGAATCTCATACCGTCCCATGCCTAAATTAAAATATGTTAGGTTTCCTACATGCAAACTTTGATTATGTGGTTCTCAGATAGACTTTTGACTGGTTCCAATAATAGAAGAGTAAGATGTGCACCTCATATTTAAGAAAGACCTTCATTAGGCACTGAACAAATGATTGGGATAGCATGGATCAACATATTTCCACCAGCCTAGCAGCATTCCACAATCATCTCTCTTTGAAATCGCCTATGACATTTACGTTCAGCGCTGAAAAGACAGTTCTGGACATTTTAAGGTTGCCTTTTAATCACATCTGTGCAGTAATTGTGCTCTTTGGTTATAGCAAAAGTAAAATAATCAGATTGTGAACCATGTGAACCAAGAGAAATAAATGTTTTGTTGGCATATAGGAAATCTTACACTGTTTACAATAATTCACAAGTAAGCCAATCTTTCAGAGGAGCAATTATGTTTTTGTTAAGTATATGTGTGTTGCTGTGTGACATTTTCTCCTTTTCCTCAGAGCTGCTCTTGTCCCCATTCCCACAGCCATGACAAAAAACGTCTTCTCCCGAGTTGCCCTTCCACAGTTGGGCTCTTTCTCTCTGTGCTCACAACAAATCACAAGGCAAGGCAGTATGTGGGGGGGGTAAATAGTGCGAGCGGCGTGCACTTTCTAAAGGAGTGAGGAGAGGTGCATGCAGGGCAGAATGGGTGGAGGCCATGCAGAGTGAGATAAATGATGGATTGGAGGAGAGCTGGAAATGATATGGAGGAGATTAGCAGGCGGAGGCGGAGGTGGCAGCGGAGCCAGTGAGTGACAAAGTGACACAGTGGACTGACAACTCCTCCTGGAAGCCATGAGCATAGAGCAGGGGGCAGTTTGGCACCCCTTTCTGTTTCTGTTAACCACAAACACCGCTTCAATGAATTCCAGTCCTAAACTTGTCACCATTTCTGCATAAATGGCAGATTTGCACACCAAGTGCCTCAAATGATACAAGACCTTTTAGAAAAAAATTGCCATTGGTGGGAAAAGCCGGCTGATTCCGTTAAGATGTATTGGGACAGGTAATTCAGAGTTCTGCAACATAGTGATGGTGCTTTGACATGTTAAAGTTTGAAATGCTCAATTTCTTAAGTAGATAAAGGCGTTCTCAGCGCACAAACAAACTAGCACAGCACCAGCAAAAGTTCTTTGTGAGCTGCAGTGCATAGAAAATCCAGGCAAAATATTGATATCAAAAAGAATGTTATAAAAGGCATCCCTTATGACTTGTCAGCCATACACTGTTCATACTCTGAACTCTCCCTTTCTCTTTGGTAGCTCTGCTGCGAAGCCATGTATTTGAACAGCACTCTTTTAGCAAACAAGACAAGGCTGCATACTTTTGTTAAATATGGCAGGAACATTCCCGGGTTCCAGCACTAGGCACCAAATAATGTCTCACTTGATTGTTTGATTTTTGAATTAAATAAACATGTTCTATTCCACAAAATTCACTGTCTCCTTTTTTCTTGATTTATTATGAGTTGTATACTGATAGATACACTGAACCCCTAATGAAGCTTTCAGTGTTTTTCTGTCTGCCTCTTAACAAGAGCCTGTTTAAAGTTGAAGGCAGTTTAAGCGGGGTGTAAAGAAAGCAGGAATATGCCAACAATGGTGACTGCTATGCACAGGCTTTCTGGGGTCATGAGTCTAGGGCTCTAAGTGCTTTTTGACACAATGATAGCTCCCCAAAGACAAAGCCTCTGACCGCTTCCCCATCTGGTCACCCTCTTAAAGTCCAGGGCAGGGAGTATGGCACCAACTCTGCTCAGCTGACTTTAAGGTCAGCTACACCAATGCTGACTACATACACTGTACTGTCTTACACTGGGGATAAAAAAAATAATATAGAGATGCAAAGATTTAAGGCCACATTCTTCCATGTTTAAACTTTATTCATGTAATAATTGCTGCTCAAATTGGCTTACTTCCTCCCTTGCTGTGGACAGGTGAGCAAATGACTTTTTAATTTGAGCCCCATGTTGAAAGTGATCAAGCAGCCTTGGCTAAGCCGTGCTGCCTTTCTGTTGCTTGAGCTCGCCTTTCTGCTCGCTGCACTCTCCCCGTGCTGCTGCAGAGGATTAACCGGTAGACTCGGCAGCTGAAATCCCTGTCTAAATTTGAAAGTGGCGAATCAGCCCTATTCCTATTGTCGTTCCCATTTAAAATCCAACACAAACCGTCCCCTCTTGTTAAGCGCGCACAGAGCTGACAGAATTACTCTTTTAACACTGATTCTTGTCAAGAAAGGGAAGAGGAAGTAGTCTGCTGCTGTCTACACCTGTGCACATCCCCGCTTTCCCTTATTTCACCATCTCTTCCTACACTTCAGCAGCTGTCTCCTGTTTCTACACACTTATCCTATCTTGTCCAAATCCATTTCCATCCAATCTCTCCAATTGGCCGTTTTATTTTCCTCAAACGTGACTTCTCTCATGAGGTGCGCTTATTTTAAACATACGCCTAGGGAGGAAATTTATTTTGTGCACTTATTCCGTTCTCTTTCAATTTTTCCCACCTGTCTCCCAAAGCGCAAACCTCGTTTTATTTTTTTTGTTTCTTTTTTCAGCACAGCACTGTTAAACTTTCCTGTTTGCGAGCACAAAAGTGAGTGCCGACCCACAGTGTCCACCCGTAACGGGAACACAAGAAATGCATTATCACTTCCAGCTCTGAGGCGCTGGGACACATCATGGCAGCAATCTGTGCTCACAGGCACTCGCTGTACTCACATCAAAAGGAATGCCTGTTAGAACTAAATATGACTTTGCACAGAATCCGTCCCACCAATTATTTTAATGTATTGTTTAAGTTACTTATAAATTGTCTTTACTGAGGCATGTTAAATCCTTTTGTGGGAGGTATTCATGTTTTATTCCAGCCTTCTGGTGATAACATTTAAAAGATTCAGGATGAAATGTAAAGGAGCTACCCCAGGCTCCCACTTCAGGCCCACTACAGTAGACGCAGCCGAACGCAGGCTCATATGAAATTTACTTCAAGCAGGACAGCTGGTGGATGAGCCAGTGGGAAAAATGTAATATGCATGTTGTGTTAATAACAGAGGCAGAAAAAAGGCTACAAACACAGCAAACATGCAAAACTAAAGTAAGTAGTCGGCAACTGATCCACACAAAACCAACAGTGGATTCATTGGACAGAGTTTATGTAGTTAGACAATACTTTAATGGGAAAAAAATTGCAAAAATGTTAGCTAGTGATGCTAACATTCAGTAATAGTAGAACACAAAAAGCAATGCTAACCAAAATATGCTAACTACAGTCAAGGCAGAGCAGGATGATCCTTCTTTAACAATCATTTTAGGCTTCATAGAGGAAGCTGGCAAGCAAGCTGTCAGACAACACTTGTTAATTGTTCTCCGTGTGGGATACTGTCATAGCTTCAGTGGGAAAATGTCCCACAGATGGGCCTCCGGGAAGTGGGGGAGTGTTCAAATGCATACAAGAAGACAAAATTCAAAAACTGAACAAAAGTACCGACTTAGTGTCTTGTAAAGTTGAAGCCATGCCTTCCTTCTGTCCACTCTTGTCTAAGGTCCACACTCAGACCATACTGTTGCAGCACGTTGCTTATGAAGTCACGTCCAGTCTGACCGTACGCTCCAAGTGACCGCAAATAATGAGAGCGATGGAGTGGAAGTAACATGCGGCCTTTCAAAAACATGCATAACATACCACTCACTCACACACACAACATTATGGCCATCAGTGTGACGCGCTGATGGGAAGGACCTTAAGGATTGCTGAGTAATGTTTTTGAACAGTGCGTGTGGTTGCATGTGATTATGTGTGTGCCAGGCTGGAGGGAGTCGTGGCGCTATCCAGATCTGTTCTCAGGCTGTTCTCGCATGGCCGCAGTCGCAGACATACAACAAAAATTGGCCCTTGCCCTTGAACTTGTCTTTTTACATGAAAATAGCAAGAGTTAAGAATTCAAATGAAATTTCCTTTTCAGCTAAAGTGAAGAGGAGAAGAGAGAATGTTTTTAACTTCTTTAGGTTTGGCAGGAAAAAAAAAAAACAAATCTGGGTTAGCCACACACAAACTCCCCTTGAGAGGAGCCCAGGATGGAGGGATGGATGGAGAGATGGAGACTACTAAGCTGTGATTAAGGAAGAGCTCCTGGTATTTAAGAGTTAAGCTTGAGGAAGGAGAGAGGAGGAAGAGAGGGGGGAATGGCTCGGGGCAGGAGCGTCTTCTGAGCAGGGAGATCAGCGGCAGGCCCGAGCCGGCTGAAAGACAACCTGAGATAGATAAGGAGGATGAGGAGAGAGCATATGCTAACTGAGAGGATGAGAGATGCAGTAAAAAGAGCTGAGATGGAGATGGTGAGGGAGAGATAAATGTAGAGAAAAGCAGAGGGAGAGAAGCTGGTGGGGTATTTGGGAGTGACTAAGCAAAGGATCGAAGATGAGACCAGGAGTGGCAAAGAAAACGAGAGGACATCCTTCTTGCCTTGTCTGTGCCTTCAGGTGCAAGGACAAATGTAAGAGCAAAGGATATAGACAAACAGACACAAACTAGCACACAGTAGGCCCTGTTCAGACCTATCAGTGATACCATTACTGCATCCCTGAAAATGGTCAGTGCTCTAAAAAAAAAAAAAATCACAGATTTCTATGTTGATTCTATAAATATAAGCATACATTTGAATTAGTGTTTTCACAATTTATGACATTTACCTGAAACAAAAACTGAGGATTTTTAAGACTACACTAAATCTTAAGCCAAACCATTGCCCCGATCGTTCAAATTAATTATAAAAGCATGTCACTCTTGATGCAGGTAGGTTACACTAGGTTCAGTGACAACATAAACATAGCCAGTGAAAGATTATCTAACTGTATTAAAGCAGACTGAGATAGGCATTGAATAAATAAGCTCAAGTATCTCTTATAAGAGTGTGTTAAATAATTTAAATGATTAGTCTGAGAGAAACTTCCTTATTCTATATATAAAAAAGTAACATTTGGTAAAAGCACGCTCAGCTCAGTTAATCACATCTGACTGAGAGGTCTGAACAGGGCCTATGTGTGTGTTTGATGCAGCTGTGAGAGAGTAGAGGACATGCTACGTAGCAGGTGCTGGCCATTTCACGCCTGTCGCCCCCTCTTAGCCCCGTTTGTCTACACACATTCACATTAGTCTCTACAGGTCTGCTTCACACGCCCATCTGGACGTGGCCCACATCATCCCTCCTCCACCAAGCCTTTCGAAATGTCTCTGCTCTGACACATGCGTCAGTCACCTTATAACTGTGAGCAAATCTAACTCCCATTTCATCCTTCGCCTGTGAGTGTGACTCAGACTGCTGTAGTGGGACGGAGGGAAGAGGTGGTCGGCAATGAGGAGAGAAAAAAAAAAAGAAGAGGGTAGTCGTGGGAAGAACAACTGTGGAAGAACGCAAGGTCATGCAGGTGAGGGGAACAGAATGTAGGAAGAAAAGATGGGTATGTTGGGATAAAAAAAGACAGAGTGAATGGTGGAGGGAAGCAGGCAGGAGCTGAAGCAGCAAAGGGTGACTGATCCACTCTGAGAAGCTTGGAGACACACACACACAGATAGTGGAGTCCAGCAGCGGTGGAAATAGCATGCAGTGGCACAAGATTCCAGTGTGAGTTTTAAATGGTGCCTTTTTGGTTTTTCTTCCGCCTCTATGGGTGACATTCTGGCACTGATTTATACCAATTCATCCAGTGCATGTTTGCAGCAGCCTTCCTGTTTTTCATCTTCTTTCACTTCCCTAGATCTTTCTGCGACATGTGCTTGTTGCTTGTAATACACTGCAGGTGATCTAGCAACAGGTTTTGTGATACTTATGCAATGGTCCCAAAAGAATTGTGATGTGTGCTCTGGTGCCATAAGGAGCTGAGGGACTTGAAGAAAGATGGGGTAGAGATAAAATGAATGGAAAATAAGAAGTAAATTGGGGCAAGAGGGTGCTGGGTGGCTCTTAAAAATGGAGCCATCAGAGAATTGCACTTTTTTTTAGCCATTATGGGCAAGATTTCCCCCAAGTCAGCAGAAAATAACTTCCGGTTAAGTGCAAGCATGCAGCAGCAGAGAGTAAAGTGGATGTATTTTGTATGAGGTGAGCTAAAACTATTAAGGGGAGTGCAAGCCTGGACTCTTCATCTCAACTATTCAGGGTGGTTCACTTTGAGACTTTGAGGTGGGTACACCACTGCAGTGCTGCATTTTATAACAGTGTCTGTGATAGTTGGTTATTTGGAAGATCTTGTGGTTTTCACATTATGCAAGCGCTCACCATAGGGGTTTAAGAGTACAAAATATAAAATCCACTCGTCACAAGTTACATAGGTAATGACACAAAACCCTGCGAGAGGAAGTTTTGTTTTCATAAAAAGTTTTTTTTTTTTTCTGTTGTGTTTTTTGGTTTCTGGCTCAATGTTGGTCTCTTATGAAACCACAGTGCAAGACATGAGGACATAAATACAGGATTGGATGTTGTTCAGGGAGATGCTGTGAAAGAAGAATCTAATAATATTTTTTTTTATCTTATTAAGATTATTTAAGAAATGTTAAAAATAGTGGAACGAAGGATGTGGATCCCATTCCTACAGACAATTGTTTATCTATTATTTTAAAATTACATAGAAAGAGAAAGCCATGTGTCAAAAAGTATTACTTATGAGCAGATTTGTTTTAAACCTGGGTTTTTTGACTTCAATGTGTCCACAGTGAACAAAAAAACTAAACCTATCTTTAGAAACTCCAAGCAAGCGCATACTCAGGATTTCGGCGTCAGTCATGTCCTCACTAATTACAAGGCTCCAGTACGATCCACTTCATTTCAAAGTCAACAGTGTCACTTTAATGTATCATTATTAGTAACTGCAGCCTTATCTTTGTGATAGAGCCGCTAATGAACACTGCTCATTTTCTCCGCTTTAGTCTCCCCTGCCATTACTGACGGCCGAAGGTAGCCTTGACAACTCCTCACTCGCTTTTCTCACTTTAGGGTTGAACTGCTTTCACAAATTTTTGAAAAAAAAAAAAAAAAAAAGTCTAAAAAGAGGAAAGGAAATAAACGCAGCCAGAAGGTTGTCTCCATGTGCCACTCACAATGTGAGCGACCACTAAAAACCTTGTGCGAGACGGCTCTGTAAAAGCCATCGCGTGTGTACAAAGCAGATGGAGAGACCTTGGCCACTTACTGAGGAAAATGGGACCTTTCATAAAACCGCATTATTGAGTGCATGCAAAGGAAACTAGAAAAGTGAGATGCATTACTAAAAGCACAGGAGAGAAAGAGCCGAAACTTGTGCCCGAATGCACAGGTAGACCTACACCAATAGACCACGGACAGAGCAGCTGGACCCTCTAGCCCTACACTAACCCCAAGACAGTCCTGAACACCAACAATATGTGTTTGTGTACGTGGCATGTGGTGCGGAACAAGCTGCATCCCTGGGGACCACCTGAGAGCCTTGTACACCAGCAACATGTAATGAGAGTGCACACAGTTCAGGTTCAACCATTCAGGAGACATCAGTGTTTAAATACACAAGTCACAGTAACAACCCGCTGTAGGGCTGTAGTTATTATAATAGCACTGACTGACAGTTTACCAATCATGCTGCTTTACTTATTTATGAGCAGCCAAGATGAGCCATTTGCCAGGACTCAAAGTAGGGCTGAACACATGTTTGACAAGGCTACAAGTGTACTTGTTCTTGTGATGGAAATTTGTTCAGCCATTGCTGTGTCCAATACCTTTTCAAGTTTCAAGATCTAATATTGCCAGATCCTGACCGTGTCAAAAATAGAAGATATTTTTGATATTGCACCAATGAAATGTTTCGAGTGTTTGTGGTGCCTGGGTTTGTTGCAGACCACTCACCTCTAACCAGCACAGTGACCTGATCCTCGCCGACCCCAATACGGCTCTTGACCTCGCAGACAAAAGTGACGTTGACCCTTTCATCCACTTTCAGCACCTTCAGCTGATTCTCCATGACCTGCACATTGTCTGGCATCTCTCCCGACATCCTGTTGGAAGCGAGCGCATGCACATCAGAAAAGGACCAAAATAGGAAATGCCAACAGAAAAAATGTGATTGTAGAAAACCAAAAATGCTCCTTATTGTGCAAAGTCAACAAAACCCACTAATCTTGATGGGCAGTCGGAAAACCAATCAGTTCCCCACTTCCTCAAAAGACAATCCATTATCACAGGCACAGTGGAAAAAAATATATGAGGACTTGCAGAAAAACTACCAGATCCCCAAATCTCATCTCTCACAATTTTAAGTCCAAGACTAATTTTTCTAAATTTTGTCACAGTCATGTTAATAACTGATAACGCTGGAAAAATAGAGAGAGGGAAACGAATTGTGTATCTCATTATGCGAGGGTTAAATCTCAAGTCACAGAGTCCATTATGAGAAATTATACAGCTATCGCCACAATCAGGGCACAGAGCTGTAGTGGCAATAATAAAAGCGCTGATTGCGGCTCTGTGAGGATTGGGACCTGGGAACGAAGGGTAAGGATGTGAAAATGAAAGACAACACACAGTGAGAGAAATAGACTAGAGGAGTGCAGAGGTTCTACTCACGTTCTCCATATGACACCGGTAGGAACTGGGTTTCCGCTTGCCCGGCAGGTAAGGATTACGTTTGTGCGGCCTAAGTACCAGTTATTGTCATAACCCTCTATCGACACTTTAGGGGGGTCTGAGAAGCAGTAGAAGAAAAGACATTAGGTCAGGTTACAGCTGAGTAACACGGAAAAAATATATTATTACCACAGTATTTATTGCTATATTTGCCTGATTCTATCTTTGTACAAAGATAGAATTTATGATTGCTGCTGGATTGATTAGAATTTTGATAATAATACACCCATCACCTCCACATGGGATTGGAACCAGTCTGAATGCTAATGATTAAAAAGTAATTTGATGTTTTGAGTCTCCTCTCTATTTGCCTTTAGAAGAATTCAAGAAAAAGAGCATAGTTAAAATATAATCAGTATAAGGTTGTGTAGAAAATAATAAAACGCTAAGAGGGTTAAATCTGTCCACATACAGTGTAAAGTCAATCATCAAATACAATATTGACCAGCTTAAGGTCAAGTTATTCACTTTCTGTTGAGTGTGAGGAGTATAGAGATGTGTGAGGAAAAGGCTGCGTGTGTCTTACACTGCACTTCCAGCTTCATGGGGAAGTTCTCTGGATTGACCTGCGTCCGGTGCTCCACCACACAGTTGATGTCCCTGCCATTATCTTCTGCAGTGGGGTCAAGCAGGTACTCGCTGGTTATGGACACTGTGTTGTTAGTGCCAGTAGTGGACACAGTGGTCGCGTTGCCTTTTGCTGTGGTCACCCAGGAAATCTTGGCAGCTGGGCGACCGTTCAAAGATTCACAGCGCGCAACCACGACCTTCTGAGCCCCTGCATCCGCTGTCACAGTGGATGCCGTATTCTGAGGCTTAGCTGATGGACAGAAACAGAGGCAGAGAGATTAAAGGATGCGGAGATAAAATGGAAATAAGGCAGTTGAGGGGAGAGATAATGTGCACCATTATTGACAAACAATTTAAGTCTAGCTAAATCAAATCCCAAAAAACATAAAACAGTCTCTCAAAGTTAGATTTTTGAACTATGTCACTTCAAAACACACACTATAATGCAACATTACTTTTGTCTTATTAATTTGTCTATAATTATTGACAAGCTGTTTGCACCATTTCTCTGTCACATTATTATGTCAGTGGGTCCTGACTTCCTCCTCTGCTGCCCACTGTGATACTGTAGTGGGATCAGAGCAGTGCAGGCAGGACAGGAGCTGACAGCGGGCATGACAAGCAGCTAGATCAATACGCTGCCTGAGGGGAGGCAAGAAGCATGATGCGTTGGAGAGAGGCATAAAGGCATACAGGCTTTTGTGGTGGGCCAAGGTTAGACCAATGGTTCCATTGCATTAACAAGAACACAATTGATCTGACAATGCCAATTAAAATAGCAATTAAGGCAAGCTGGACATGCTTTTAACCTGCATGCTACCTTTGGGGGAGGAAGTGAACCAGAGAAAGAGGGGTAAGAGAGGTGTGTTTTGCATATAGATGGTCGATGTTTAACAGCATTAACAGCTAGAAAGAGAAAAAGCTTTTTATCCTTGGCTTATTAAAAGGTGAGTCCTAAAGCTTTAAAGATTTAGCCTTTGTTTCTTTGGTCAACACAGAGTATGAAAAAATATATTTTTTACATACCACTGAAAAATATTAGTACAATTTTGTGATTGTGTGGATAAAATATTACTTTTACTAAGACAAAGGGGATTTACACAGACATATAAAAATGAAAAGCTGTCTGAAGTCATTCTCACTGTGACAGAGGGTGTATTACGCTCTAAAACTGCAAAGACTGATCAAGAGGGTGATGAAAAGATGACAATTGTGGAAAATAATTTGCATGTGAAGCACAGCCAAAATGCTCTGTTTACAGCTCTAAATGAGATTAAGTGTTCTACCAGAGAGACTTCTCACTTGTTCATTAATAAAATAGCTGCTTTGCTTTAATAATCAAGCAACAAAAAGGTTGTAGACGGACACGTTTGGTTAACCTCATTTCCTTCACATGTTGCTGAAACCTTATACCATAAAGAGTAAGAACATGAGTCCAGTTGACCTACCAAGCATAACCAGGTAAGTGATGCCCTGTTCGTTTCCACTAGGGTACGTAGCATACTCGCAGATGTATTTCCCTTCGTCGGTCATTCGAACATCAGCTATCTGGATGGAAGGACTGTTCATGTTGGGGGGGCTGGGCGCGAAACTGACCCGGCCCTTCATGGGGGAGTCTGGATAGTTTGGGTCAAAGTTGGGGTGAAAGACAGCTATGTTTACCCGCTCCCCGTCCTTCGGCTCGTAGATCCATGTGACCTGAAGTGGGACAGATGTGGGGTCGGTCGTTAGAATGCGTGCAGTCACAAAGGACAGAACTGAGAAATGGCAGCGGGACTCATTCATCATGGCACAGATAAGTAACACTTGGGAGTGTTTGAAAACATCCATATTTTTGCACTAAAGTCCATGGGGCAGTGTACACAGAATCATAACTACAAAAGTGAAGCAGGTATGAATATGGATAAGGGGTTTTAGGAGCTGTAGTTGCTTCATCTCAGAAGCTCATTGTGGATCCAAGCGGAGTTGTGCACTTTCCTCTTCGTTGAGATGAGTCTAAAAAGTGCTGCCATTACCATACTCAATCCCCTTCAGCAAAATGAAGCTTAGTATTGTTTGTTAGCAGTAATAAAACATTAAGCTTAAATGTGATAATGCACCTACTAGCCCTAGGATTATTTCTTTGGGCTATCATTTGTTCAATTAGGGTTTAATGTGAAAAGTAAACATACACCAAAAGACATTTCGTGTTTGTTTTGACTAAAATAATTTTCTACCTTTCTGATTATGTTACAAAGACCAACAAAATCAGAAATATGAACTGACCTAAAAGCATATATATGACATAATCACATGCAAACTAAAAGGTAATGCATAATTACCATTGTGAGCTGAATCCCGGTGGCATCATTAAAGGCACAACGCAGACTGACTGCTTGGCCAGGATACGACAGCACCTCTGGCTCCACCTTCACCCGCTGCCCTGAAGCTCCTACAAAGAAAAAAGACAGGTTAATGCGAGTTCTTTCCTACCCTTCTTTTTTTTTTTTTAAACAAAAAAAAAAGGAAACAAGAAAAAGGGAACAGTAATAGTTTGGGGAGAAGGCCCATGATGATAAATGAGGACAGACTGGAAGTGTCTGCTACAACAGAGGATGGAATTAGTGAACTTAAGTAGGCCAGCAGTCTGGGATGTGTCCATGTCTGTGTGTGGACCAAGTGGACATAAAAAGAGACAAGAAAAAGGGAAAGGCAGTTCTCTTTGCACATAGGTCATAAATCATGTGGATGGCTCATGCTTTTCTCTAGACTGCCATTTGCTGTGCCGTCACATTCCTGTGTAGCAGCAAAGAGTCTAAATAAATATGCTTTTCTTGGTATGTTGTTGTCAGTGGATGTGTGAAAAACAGCATGAGCGAAGGAGCTTAAGCACGACGATCTGTTTATGTGTGTATGTGTGCGTAATCCAGGCCTCTGCAAAAATGTAATTACTTGTATGAGTAAGCACGCATTAGTGTATGTCAGCAAAGATGGCACCTGTTTTAAGTAAGAGTGGATTACCTACGAATACAGAACTTCAAATGTCTGGAGCTATGGCTAAATGTGCACTCACCACAATACTCCACAATGTTTCACTATTTCCTCAAAGACAAACCATTACTTGCAGAGGTAGTTTCACTGGTTTGTGCTGAGCCAAACCACTTGTGCTGAAACATGTATGATCTGGAGTGCTGACGGAACAAACGCAACCTATTGGCAGCTAGATAAGACTAAAGGCTGGCAGCGACGTCGCTCTCTTCTGACGAGCAATAAACACCTTTCTTCTCTGGGGAGATCTGACATACAGTAAGAATGCAAAAGCGGGAAGGAAAGTGAAGGAAAAAAACCCTCCTAGAAAAAAATGGCAGCTCTCTCAGGACCAGCCCAATTTACAACCACAAAACAACCCCCTCGTAGCCACAGAGGAACCTCTGGACAACCACTAACAGCCCGTGGGAGCAGCGCACAGCCTTATTGGGCTGAAAACAGGAGTAGCTCCCTCTTTTCTTTACCCGACATTCTATGTGCACAGGCTTGTGTGTGTATTTTAACACACACAGACAGACACACACACACACACACACACACACACACACACACACACACCTATATGCAGGCATTAGACACATATCTTATGACATCTCTTATTACGAGAATGTCTGGACCACTGAGCCCTAAATTGACCAGAGCATTTAATAAAGCACAAGCTACAAGCCTTGTCAATCTGACTGAACTAACCAGAGATTAGCTTTGGGACAGGGAGCTATACTCCAGTTACTAAGTGATGTAGCAAGGCTGTTGAAACACTTGATTACTTGATTATTTAGTAGTATAGAACGACTTCATGAGTCATATGTTAGACTTAATTACACAATGTGGCACTGAGGAAATGCTTTTCCAACTCACATTTGACTTGCTTAAACATATGCAAATAAGCACACAAACATATGACGACATCGATGCTGAGGTTGTGTCTACACAGTGTGGGGTGGCAGAGCCTGTCTGAGCCTGTTGTCTGTCATTCACAGGCAATAAGAGGAGAGGCAACACAGGTCAGCTCCTGCCACTGCTTAGATGAAAGACAGGCCGGCCTTATGAGACCAAGCATTGCCACAGGGAGATGAATATTACACACAAGAGATAGACACGACTAGCCCACCCCCATCCTTCCAGAGGCCCAGGCCCAGTCTGAAGAAGTGCAGACCAGTCTTATTTAAACAGCATAAATGTCAGTGCATACTATACAGTTTAGAAAAAGGCTGCTTTGTTACTCATTTATTTTGGGGAAAGCATTCTTGTTACTATCACCATTGCAGTGGATTTGACTTCTCTTGACTTGGAAATGACAAAAAAATGAAATAAAAATAAAAGGTCAAAATGCTTACTATTTGATTGTAGCTGTGACAGACCACATGAATGCAAACTAAAAATGAGCAAACAGCTGCAAAGGCAAGGACTGATCAGTCATTTGAAATCACTGTGCACATTTCAAAACTAACTTGTGTAGGTTGTTGCTTAAGTTTTTATTCAGGCTTAAAAACATTTTTTGGGACCTCTGCGCTGCAGCTCCAGTTGAAATAGTAATTGTCATTATATATCGAGAGCACAGGTCATGTTCAACATGAGAGTTTCAGGAAGGAGGTGCACAGAGACAGGAACTAAGGGAACTAGAGAATAAAAGGCAGTTCAAGGATACAATTCAGACAAAAAGCAGAGAGGAGGGAAAAAAGCCTGGGTTGAAGGAGGGGGGTGCAGAGGCTGAGAACAGAAGCCCTGTGCCCATGCTGCTCTACTTTACAGTAGCTCTGCTGCCTGCAGGTGACATCCAAACCATCAAAACCCAACATGAGCACAAACCAACTGTCCTCTCGTGCATGCTCAAGTAGTCAGATGTCGCCACGATAAGTACTGTCACCTATCATTATGTCTTTGACACCCACACACATATATGCAGCAACAGCCCTGCCATATTAACGCAGTCCACACTAATCCCCGCCTGGTCATACTGACATTTACATATTTCCCACCATTCGTCTGAAGAGAAAACCCGAGAGACAGCCTGGGCATGCCATCGCTATGGGGGATGAGAAGGGGTGGGGTTGCAAAGAAAAGTAGATGAAAAGGTGTGAAGAAAACACAGTGTCAGGAACAGAGAGAAGAGAACATGTGTCGAGAGAAGAGAGCAGCAGATACAGCTATAAACAAGGTTAATAAGAGACAGCTGAGGAACAAAAGACCAAGACATGGTCAAAAGAAATAAGTTTGAGAGGTGGAAAGAGGCAAAGAATTAAAGTGTGAAACATTAAAAATGCCACGGCATTGGAGGTTGGTACAGGTAGAGAAACAGAGCGAGGAGAGGCAGATGAAGGGAGACTCAATAACTGACCTTGTGAGAAAAATGGAAAAGAGAAAGAATATAAATACTAGACCCTTTTGTTGTAATATCTTTTCAGCTTCTTTCCCTCCATTTTTCTTTATGTAAAAAAGGTTCACTTCTGAAAAGGATGGGGTCTGACTTTTATGTTTTCAGTTTTTTTCCACAAAGGGAGGTAGAAAAAAATAAATAAAATGTCAGATGGTAAGATGTAAACAGACTTGTTCATAATTGTGTCTGGTGGCATTGGACTAAAAAAAGCAACAATGTGTAATTTCATCTTGTTTTCCTTAATTAAGCTTATTGATCTTTTTACAAATTCGTCACGTGGAGTTACAATTTTACAAAACACCACTGATCCCATTTGATCCTTGTTCCTAATTTGGGTTGTAAAGACTATTTATGGTCTGTTATACATAAAACAATAGAAGCACATATGTCAATATGCATAATAAACTACATACAAAATACATCTTTAACTACAATTTATGTTAGGATATTAGATGAAAAGAAGACATTAACAGCATATAGTTTTTTCAACAAGTTTTGCTAACCCAAATAAACATTTAAGTATTGCAAATTACTGTATTTATTTATTAAATTAAAATACACAACAACAAAAGCCAGAGTTATTTTGTCATAAGACATAAGATTGAAAGTAGCTACTTTCAGGGTAAAAGGAACACAGCCAAGTGAGAGATGGCTGGTTGCTAAGCTAAATTACCACTAAAATTCCAGAATCTCTGTAAATGTAGCTTTTGCCATAAAGCAATGTGAAAGTGAGGGAAGAAATCAAAGTAAGAACTCCAGATCTTAATTTTCCCTGCCGCCCGTCTGAGCGTGCACTTGCCAGCTTGCATGTGGCTGACTAGCTCACTGTGGCGTCTAATGGGATGCATGTCCTCGGCCTGATCCCGGCTCTAGCACTGCGTCAAGAGGACAGGGAAGTGCAGGCCATCACCTAAAATATCTAATGGCCTTCAAAGCTCACTGACTCTTAGCCACTTCATCAAGCTAGTGGCTTTGCGCTGTCAGGTGCGCCCGAATGAGACTTACCCATTCCCCATGTTCTTCAAGATTGCTTCCACGTCAAACTATTGTATGTCTGACTGCTTGGAAGAATAAAAAAAGCGAGAGGAGGAAAAGAGGATGTTGCTTTCCCTTGGCCTTTACCAGAGTCTCAATAAACATCCAACGCTTCCATTATTCTCCCAGCTCTGTGCAAATGTCTCTTTTATTCTGTTATTCTGGCATTGTTATTATTGTTGTGCCCACCTTTCCATCTATCGAAGAATAATCGTCTGGATACAATGCAGTATGGAGTGTCGAATAGTACATGACTGGCCCAATCAAATCTCTTTCTTTGCAGCCTTTCTGACTTTTTGTGTTTGAATATAAACCATATTCAGCCAATCTCAGTCCAATTTTATTAGTGACTACAATGGTTGTGTTGGTTGGAAAACTCAGATGAAAGAGCCAAGGAGAAGTCCAACAAACGCATTTGAAAGAGTCCCTTCTTTATAAAATCATTACGCACTGTCAGAGATTGAACTGTGCTTTTACCCCCAAAAAAAGTTATGAATTTCCTTTAATACTAAGACACGCTGGGTTACCTAACTATGCTTAAACTGTTCAAATGTTATTTATCAAATTCCCCACATAATCTAACAGTCTATTCTCAGTGTGACCTCACTGACCTTAAATACAAGTGATTTCAAACTGAAAGCACTGACAAATACCAGATTTGGAGACTCAGAATGTGCTATTTGGAATCTTTTTTCAAACACAGTTGCAGAAGCTCCAATTGAATTGCGCCATTATTACTGGGATTGTACGTTTAGGGTGGTGCAGCGTTTAGTTGTGAGGACAATGACACATTTTCTGCTGTTTTGGCTCTGGGCTTCAGCAAATGGATTTGAAACGAAACACTAACTTGGAACAAAGTGCTGACTTTGAGCTTAAAAAATAGTGTGGGTATTATATTTAATACAGTTTCTCTCCTCTGTGGGTCTTGTCCTGCATGGGAAAAGTCCAGCTTAGGAAGACAATGTGGCTGCCCTTATAATTTCACATTTAACTTATGTTATGTAAAATATTTATAAAAAACTAAACTGTATGCTTTACAGTTCGGCTTAATCAGAAGCAACAGAATTATTTATTGTCATTTTTACTGGCTGCTTGGTTTGATAGTACGTGTCCACTTTCTTTGATTAGATTTGAAGCTCAGCGAAGTATACAACAAGCAAGGTCTTTATTGCATATGATTCCCAATAAACCTTTTGACAAGAACTGGTAACAATGTGTATTGCTTTAGCAAAATGTTTCAGAGAAGACCATGATGCACTGTGGCCTAAGTGTTAATGCTATGAGAAAACTGACCAAAAGCTATACATTTCACAAAACCAACAGTGGACATAACCGTCAAGCTCTAACATATCAAACCATTTAGGTGCTTTATTTGATATTTTGGCCAGTAAAGTGCATCAAAGTGGACAAATACTATCAATCATTCCACAAAAAGATGGCCTGGCTTCTATCTGTAATTCATGGGTGATTTTTTTTTTTTTGTCCAAAGCCAGGAGTGATAACGCTGTGCCGGCTGTCTGCTGTAAACGGCTGCCGCTCTGTGCTAATAGCTGTTATCAGCTGGAGCAGCAACAGCCTGAACCTGCTGTCGTCTGCCACTGCCCGACACTGTCCAGCCACTGGTTTTCCTGACCTCCACACACAAACAAACAAATGCAGACACACAAACAAAGAGAGACACATTTGTGGCTACTCTGTTATGCATGCAGCAGTGTGGAAAAACTGCTTAGCTTTGAAAGGCCAGTCAGTTTGACAAGCCAAGAATAAAACCCGGAAATTAAGACCTGAGATACATTTGTCATTGACCTTTCTGCTGGGCTCTATATAAGAGGCTAATCAATAGCACATGGCCAAGCTACATTTAGAGGGAGCCACAGGTATTATGGACTTCTCCGATGACAACCTATTATAATCCATTCATGCCATTGGCAAGTGTAGAGTGCAATCTGATCGAAAACATCTCGCTTTGAAAAACAAGGCGGCTTCAAAGGCTTCAAGGTTATCACATGAGATCTACACTCCAAAAGCCCTGCAGTAGCTCAAATGGCTTGGATGTGTAACAAAGAAAAGGAGTGGTTAAAAGGTTTGGTGTTACAGTGAGGTTGCATGCAGGAGACAAGAGGTAAAAATCCAACCGTGATGCAACAAGAGCCCAAGAAAAAAGGCACCAGAACTAGTGAGTGCATTCACTTTGTTCACTGTGACATGATGAAATATTTGATAACTGGCTCTGAACACTGAGCGGAGATACAGAAGAAATGTCAAATCCACAGCAGAAATGAGGAAGTAACACATGAAATGCTCCAAAAGGAAGTGTGGAGCAGATAAAAAAAAAGGTGGTGGTTGGTGGAGGTGGGTTGAGGGAGGGACGCCAGAAGACACAAACAGGCTTCAAAGTATCACAGCAACATGAACAGCTGCAGGAAGGTGTGTGCAAGTGTGTG
The DNA here is from genome assembly GCA_024349245.1 of Neodontobutis hainanensis. NCBI lineage: Eukaryota > Metazoa > Chordata > Actinopteri > Gobiiformes > Odontobutidae > Neodontobutis > Neodontobutis hainanensis. Next base: position 442,968 of record JALDNG010000028.1, read on the forward strand.
TTTACGGATGCATTTTTTTTGGGCTGTATTTGTTAATCAAACATGCCCTAGGACTTGACTGAAAATAATTTGCAAAAATAAGCATTTGCCAATTCAATTAAGTGTTTCGTCTTAATGAAAACGACCCACCAGGGAAGATTCAGACTGGCTTAAAAATTATATTTTATACTCTCAAATTTACTTCATCTTAAAAAAATAAAATAAAATCCAGAACCTCCCGCGAATGAAGACGAACAATGACCTTAGCACTGTCGTGAAACTGCCTATACATTATGCATGCTTTTCAGAGTAAGTGGAAACTGGCAAAGCGCAAGAATTCACAATGGGATATGCGAGCCATTTAACTGCAGGGGCCATGATATGAAATTACATACACAATAGCCCATGCGTAGCTCTCTGTAGACCTCTCTCACTTTCCCTGGCTTTTCATTTGCACAAACAGAATAATTCAGGTCTCGTCGGGTCTGCTGGTCAAACAGCTCTTCAATAGGAACCGGGCTTGTCTGAAAGAAATTGACAGCAGGAGTGATCAAACTAAAGTGTTGGTCTTACTGTAGTGTAGCATGTGTCACAACAAGAAAACCCCATAAATATACACAACATACTGAATCATTTAGCATTCGTGCAGTTAAAACCATTCATCGGAGGAAAAAAAATACCATGTGCAAAGTAACAGTGAGACAGAACACATTTCCACACATTCAACCTAACCACAGCCACTCACAGGAAGAGGTACTCTTCCACACTGGGTAAATTATTCATTCCTGGTTAGAACGACAGCAGGGTGTGCTCCTCCTCCTCCTCTTATCTTTACATTATTGATAAACACCAACATCTACACTGCACCTGACCCAGGAGAGCGGAAAAGGAATGGTCAAACAGAAAAAGAAAAGAACTTCGGCACTAAATAGGTGCAGTATATAAAACTGGGAAAAAATTAAACGAGCAAGGCCATAAAAGGTATACGCATAGCTTTATGATATTGCATGTTTTTATTTGGCATGAGGCCCATTTAAGGTCAGTATGGTCTTGCTTGTAGGAGCCACTTTACTGTGGACAGAGAGGACACTGCTCTCCTGAGCCAAACAACTGCTGCTTCTTTACTGCCGTGCTAGCACTATCGCGGCGACCCACTGAATAAGTGACTGAATAAGTTACAGGCTGTGTGGCTGACAGACACCCAGTCCCCCTGCGGCCGCTGGCTCGACTCAGTCAGCCCAGGCCCGCACATCATTCTACCTTGTCTTCTCTCACTTTCTTTTTCCCTCCTCGTGCTGTGCCACAGCCCCATCCTGTCTTTTCATTTTGGAATAAATCCTTTTTGTCCCTCTGGCTCATTCTTGTTTAACTGTGCTAGTTCTTTCTGTCTGTCTTCTTCATTGTATCTCCCTGTGTGCCATCACTTCTCATCGTAATTGTACTCGGCATGTTATTCCAGTCCCACTTGTAATAGTGGCTTCTTCTGCCGGGTGACCACACTGACTGATCTGTAGTCAGTGTGCCACCACCATAGACTTGTAAATCTGAGGTTTTGGTAAACATTTTTCAGACAGGTCTAGGGTCAGTGTCTGGAGACCATCTTGATCTTTTCTTTCATTATGCATGCTGAGGCCTCGCAGCTCTTTATCAGCCTTCGCAGTAAGCGCACCAAAGAAATCCTCCGACTTTACCCTCAAACTGACTTCAGAATGGATCAGTATTAATCAGTATTTGATACATGTCCTCCAAAGGATGTAGGAAGAATCCCTACTGGACTTAGACCTGCCTCAGACATACAGCACAAATAAGGAGAATAGCTGAATGACATGGGATCATATCACACCTGGGGGAATCTTCCAAGTGGTTTACCTCAAAGACAGGGCATGTGCAAACTGTGCAGGACGGGAGTATACTATGCAATAATGTGTATATGCCACAACTCTGCCTTGATATGATATTACCAACAGTAAAACGGTTAAAATAAGGAAAAAGTCAAGACTAAAACTATTATTTTGTACCAGGGTAACAAACATAGAATTGTTATATTCCTCTCCTCAAAACCAAAGCAAAGTCTAATCTATAACATTCAAATACAAAAACGTCTATATTATATCTATAACCTGAAATCCGTGCAAAACAACAGCTGTAAAGCTTTACAGAAGTCACAAGTACTTTCAAAACTGTTGTTTCTGTCTGTACGTGTATCTTTATCATTCCGAGTGTATATTTATGTCCCCTGGTATGACAGTTGTTAACATAATGTGATTATGCGTCCTATTTTCGCTTTCCTAACAACATGGAGGTGGGAGTCTACGAAAGGGTGTCAAAAGAGGATATTTTTGGCATGGTGTGATCACTTCCCTGAATCAAATCCCCAAGACGACTGAAAAAGTGCGAGGAAACCCATGTCATTCTCCCTCTGACCCAAACACAGCTGTGCATTCAGTTTTTTTACATCACCAGCATCATTCACCTTTACTTCACCTTGGGGGGTGGGGGCTTTACACAGTGTCAGGGGTTAACAGCACGATAGGCCACGCTGCTCCACTGCGTCGTCATAAACCAGCTCATTCAAACAAACACAAGTGAAGTCCAATCCAATTTGAAGTGTACGTTAAAGGATTAAAAGGCAGCGCACAGATACAAGGCGATGGCTATTATCGTATTCAATCTGTCACCGAGGATCACACAGCATGTAACCAAATCAGGAACTGCTACAAGGAAGACCACATGCAAATAAACAAGTAGGGTACTAATATTATGATAAACCCCTGAGTCGCCGTCACAACAACACCTAGCAACAAGCAGCTGGATCCGTTTCCTGACGGAGCATGGGAAATTAATGCACCAAGAACTGAGACACGTGACAGCCACCACATGCCAGATATCAACCGTGTATACAATCTTATTTATCAGTCTTTCACTGAACTGCTGTTGTATGTTCATGTTGTTGTGCATTTAAATTTGCATCACTGCTTAAGTTGCAATATTTCTTAGCAATTATTTCTTTTATTTAGAATGAAAAACACCCCTGCAGCTAATGAATGAGACGGATGGTGCTAATTAGTAAACATCAGGCAGGTAGAAAGAGAGAAAACTGAAGAAAAAGATAGCACCAAAGACAATAGATAAGTGAAGCAATTAAAACCCAGAGAGAGTGGGTATTCTAGTGAAAGAAAGCCACACTCTGTACGTGTGAGTGTCTCTCCCTCAGGTCTGCAGCCAGCAACAAGGGTGGAGGTGCTCCGGCCATTGTCTCAAGCCACAAGGCAGGTGAGATGAAACTCCTCAGCACATACACCCTCTTACTGGCCCCATGGCAAAGAAGCAGGGAAAGGTGATACTGAGGATGGAAGGTGAAGGAAAGACAAAGAAAAAAAGTGAAGAATTTCTTGAAAACAATGCAATAAATAAGCTGTTTGAATTCATACAAAAGGCTGGAATTGGGGATGGAAGCCTCTCTTGTGCTCTCCCTCCACCCTTCCCTTTGGTACACAATGTTTAGTTCAACTTTGATTATTCCCTGAAGGACAGTCACTATGACAACCTGCCATGGGAACACTGTGCATTGTTTTGACGCTGATGGATGGATGGAGGAGGTATTAGACGGACAAAAGTGCCCAGCTCAAGGAGACAGTATAAAAAAGGGGGGAAGGGAATAATGTTGAACTTCCTGAACTAAAAATTTTAATTAAATTAAACAAATGCTGCAAGTGTTGGGTTGCTCCGGTGAGCTCAAAGTCAAGGTTGAAGTTAAAACAACGGCTATCTCAGAGGAAATCTTACAATGCAAATAACTTCAAGTAAGCCAAAGCCGCAGTTCATGCACACAAACAAAGTCTACAAAGCAGTTAAAAGGGAATACACCAGTAGAAGAAAGCATATGGTTTATCAGTAGATAAACACATTCACTCAACTTCTTCAAATGCTTAAAATAATTCACTGGAGCATTTTAGTTTTTCACTCTGCTACCCACATAGGGATCTAAGCCCATGTTTTAGTCTATTAAACTTCTGAAGAGTCTTCTACCATGCTGTCCAGGCTGCTTCTGTTCTTTAGCAACATGCTATGAAATCAGCAGTTAAAGAGAAGAGGTTGAAAAACAGAAAACTGTCAAGGTAAACTCTGTGGAGGCTCATATACGACTAGCTAGGACTGTGTGCATTTCACTAAACATGTATTTTCAGTGAGCTTAATTAATGAGGTTGATCACAGCCAACCAAGAGGCCAAAAATAATCTATGAAAATGTTTCTCTTAACTAACAACGGACTCAGAGCCTGGAAGCATTTGTGCTGAAGGAAAAAAGCACTGTCCTGCACAGACTCAAAGGTAAACAGTGGCAGATTATGTTTCCCATCAGTAGAAGTGTTCGATGATGGTGTAGATTAGGGGTGGGCAATTAATTTTCCCCAAGGGCCACATTAGAACATGGGACTCCTGTGGAAGGCCGGGCTAACACAGTGAACTCATTTGTGCTCAATAAAAACACATGTCTTTTGCCTATAGTTTAAAGATTGAACTATAGGCAATAAACACTGTATATTCAACGCCACAGTCACACCTGCACCTGCTCAGTTTTAGATCCACTTTTTACAGTTTCCTCTAAAACTTCTGAATACTATCCCTCACTGTGAGTAGAGATGCTAGCTTCAGGAAAAGTTGTTACCCTTTGTTGCATGTTGTAGTGAAATCAACTGATCACTGCAGTATATTGAAGGAAAAAAGGAAAATAGATGCAGTGGTAAATTATCAAAAAATTAGTAAACGCTCAATGGGCCGCATTAAAACAGCCCAACGGGCAGCATGTTGCCCCCGGGCCTTAGTTTGCCTACCATTGGTGAAAACTGCAATGGCTGGACACACAGTGATGCTCTACTGATCTGACAGTTAGAAGATTGGGCCACTTGACAGAGATCATCGTCACACCTGCAGACAAAAGCCTGTGAGCAGGCCCCTGTCAGCCTGTCATTATATTAGCTAGGTAAGCGGCTCTGTTTACCATCTCCCCCTTAAGGCAGACTGACAGATATGGGATCAGGAAGTGAGGGCCTGATAGATGGGGGATCTAAACAGGCAGAGATGGCCTTGTCATGCTTCAGTGGCCAGCTTCAAGGACAGACAAGCCCTTTAATATCACAGCCTCAGTGTAATTAGACAGTGCTGTGTCACGCACCACGAACTTGCTCCTATTTATGTCATATTATACGCAGCATGTATATCCCCTACTGTGCTTTGCCATTGAGACCTCATGCAAATGGGGAGCAAAGGGGATTTGTATGAATTTAATTACATTCATAATTCTCCGATCTTCTGCTGTAATCACTCGGGGTTAAGTTAAGTAAATCCAATTCTCTGCTAGTCGCCCACGCCTCTGTGTTGCTTTAATAAATGCAATGTAACATTTTTTGGGGTAATTTCATTGACAGCCTGAAACTCTCCAAGTGAAAGTAAACATAGTTCCTGGTATGCAGTAGTGAAATATTAACAGCTGCAGTCTTTCTGCCTAAGAACTGCATGCTTTAAGTATAATGCAGCTTGTATGTGTTTGCGAGTGTGGAGCTGTCTGCTGGTGTATGATACTGTGTCTCTCAGGCCACCTGCAGCGTCTCCGAAAGGCAGTAAAAATCTGCGACTGTGGGTTTCTTTGTGCGTCTGCATTTGTGTGTTCAGTGCACCTCTCATCCAAATCACGGCACCGGCAGGCAGTCTTTCCACGCAGAGAGGGAAGAGTGGAGCAGATCAAACACAAGCCAACTAATCACAGACGCCGGCTAATTAGCGCAGTCCTCAAAGGGGAACCAGGAATGAGCAATGATTCCCCTTATGAATTTCCCAATAACACTGCCGTATGCCACCATGAATAGTCACTCAAAGAGTGCTGAGGGTAAAGTCCAAATAAAAACGACACTGCCCTGGCCTTGTAATCTTATCATTTTAGAGCACAGGGGCAAAGTAGGAATCAATATCTCTTATCGCCGTTTCGGTCATGTGCACAGAATGCTCACAAACATCACCATTCTCACAAGCTCCCAGACACACAATGTTTTTATCTTGACATCCTTAAATTACACTGCATGTAACGTTTCCCATTAAGGGATTTCTGGAACTTTTAAATCCCAAATGTGCTGATATTCCAGCCTCCAGAGTGCTGTGTGTGTCAACTTTCCAGCACGATGAGCTGATTACCAGGCCACTCTGATCACAGATTTCCAGCAGATCAGAGAGTCGAGCTGCAGCAACCAATTACAGATGACACACACACACACAAAAATCAAAATCAAAATCCTTCAACCCATCGCTTTTTTCAGCCATGAGGGCACATGTCATAGGATGCATAGCTCAGCTGGTTGCCAATTCTTACTTTTAATGAAGATAAGTCTGAGTTAATTTCATCTTAACACGTCTCACTCTAGTGCTGTTCTACCTCTGGACTGAGCTTTCAACAACACCATTTAAAATGCATTCTCTCTTGTTTTGTCAGATTTATGGTGAAACAATATGCTTCCACTGCAAAACTGCCAGCATTTGTTTTACATGATTACAGTGTGGCAATTGCCATTCGTTCAACACATTAACACAGAGTATCCAGTTATTATTGCTCTAAAAAGCCAAATAGGCTTTGAATGTTATCAGCTGCGCTTGCCTTGGTGTGCTGAAAAACCAAAGCGAGAGTTAAATTAAACTCACTAATTTACTGTTGAACAATGGTGTTGGCATGAAACAAAAGCATATATATATATATATATATATATATATATATATATATATATATATATATATATATACACTCACAGTGCACACACACAGTGCACACACACACACAGTACACACACACAGTACACACACACAGTACACACACACAGTACACACACACACACAGTACACACACACGTACACACACACACACACACACACAGTACACACACACACACAGTACACACACACACACACACAGTACACACACACACACAGTACACACACACAGTGCACACACACACACAGTACACACACACAGTACACACACACAGTACACACACACACACACACACAGTACACACACACACACACACACACACAAGGGATGAAAATGGGAGGAACTGAGGTGGCTGGGAGTGCATCTTTGGAGTAGTACACACACACAGTGCACACACACAGTACACACACACACGTACACACACGTACACACACACACACACACACACACACACACACACACACACACAAGGGATGAAAATGGGAGGAACTGAGGTGGCTGGGAGTGCATCTTTGGAGCAACAGCTGCCGCGCATCACATCTGCACCAAGTGGAGTCATCAGCAAACAGACAGACTGGAACCAGCCCACTAAGGCAAGCCCCAGGGAGAGTGAGGAACGGACACAGGAAGAATGGTGGTGGAGGGCTGGGAAATGAGAATTCAATTACATAGATGACAGGAATATGGCAGTACAGCAAGAGCAACCTGTTACTCCCATCCCTTTAGGAGTGTGCTGGGACAAGCTCGAGATGCTTCGCCAAGGACACAATGGGCTTCAGGAAGCTCAACTCATCATCTGTCCTCATCTTTCCCCTTTCTCCTACTCCTACTACCATCTTTGACATCCTTCCTCCAGCCTTCTCTCCCTCTACAGCAAGACTGACAGAACAAGAGGAGCCTGTGAGAGTAAAGATGAAAGGGCTAGAAGGGAGGTGTGTGTATGTGTGTGGGTGTGGATGTATGCGTGTGTGTGCCAGATGAATGAATGACCCCTCTTATCCCACATCCCCCACTGGAGCAGTTCTGCCCTTAAAACAATAGCTAAAAAATACATACAATGAGCTACAGGAGCCGCCTAGGGTCATGCTGCAGCAGACATGCTGTGATTTGATCATATTTCCCCGTTTTGTCCCTCTCACACTATGTTCTTAAGATAAAATTTGGAGATACAAAATATCACTAACAAGGCTGCCCAGCATGACTATCATCTTGTGCCTTGTCCAAGTCCTCTAGTTCTACCTATGGCCTGTGGAGAGGCACCCCGAGTAGAGGCAAGGACCTTGAGAAGCACATTGTAGCAGAGTAAGCAATGTCATTTGGCAGCAAATGAAGGGGAATGAGCAAAGCAGTTTATGCTGGCCTTTCTGAGGCTAGCGTTAACATTAAGTTAGCCTGGGCTCGGGACAAAGCACAGATTGTGTTCACATCTCAGCATGGTGGAATAAACATAGCCCCTGCCTCACAGCCTCCTTTAGCTCGCCATCTCCTTCCTTCTTATCTCGGTCACCCGCACTGCCTAAAAAGAACAATCCACCAACGCAGCATGCCCTTCCAAAATATTTACCCACTCACTATTGGCTGAAAACAAAGCCCATTCTCTGACTCTGTAAGATGTCTAACATTCAAACAAACCATGCACTTGCTGACTGCACCTGCTCCAGATCACACGTTCCTCTCTCTATAGATGCACGCCTGCTCACACTTGTTAACTGTGGGAATTCCTGTCTTTCTAAAGCTCTCCATCTGCTCTGTGCCGTTGACTTGAATTTTCAACTTGGCTACGGGAAAATAAGTAACAGTAGTCACCCCCATTGCCTACGGCACAGTGTGTATCTGCAGCTCGCATCCTCACACCCCATTCTTAATGCCACTGACACTGCCATAACACCTCATCCGGTGCAGTTTGAGCACTTCTTGCTGCTTTTATTTACATTTTCTCTGTCTCCTATCTCTGTCTGTCACCTTACGTTCTCCCGTTGGCCCTCCTTAATCTTGTGCTTATTGCATCCTCACTGCTAACCAATTTTCAGAGCTGCTTTTCCAACTAATCCAAAAGATTTTCTGTTTTTAGCGCCCAAACATAAGTTTATTAACAATCATGTACTAAAATCAGTTGCATAGCAGTGTTTTTTCCAGACTGCTTATTCATTAGCATTCGTTTGAAAATCAAGTCTAAACGAAACAATCAGAGTTGATAATGTCAATAAACAAAGACGCAGAATTATTTCTGTGATAAGGTGTGTCATGCCCATAAAAGGTGTGTGTTGCCGAGTGATCATTAATGTAGTCCCCTAAAATGAATACAAACAAGGAGTAGTGTTTTGTTCAAGAACTACACCAGGGTTACATGCAAATAACTAATCATGTTGTATCAAATTAAAAGGTTTTTACTCATAATGCGACTGATTGTTTCCCCATTCTTCTTTCTGACCTCTGTTCTGAGATGAGCCTATGTCATTAGGGTGGTTCAGACTTTCCTACCTCTCTACCTTCTCCCTCAGCAACAGTTTTCACAAATCTGGCCTGTATTCTCCACTTGCCCTGACATGTTATGCACTTATTATCTTGTCTTATCTTTTATTGCAAACAAATAGCTTTGATAACCCATTACATGATCTAACCTCATAAACCCATCAAAGCCTTCTTCATCTGCGGTTTCTTTTTTAACACCCTCTGTACTGGGTAGGTATGCAACCACCCTTCCCATCGACATAATCTAAAGTTCATGTAGGATTGTCTCATGTCAAGACAAATTTGTCTTCCACTTGTTAAAAATAAAAGTTGCCATGCTTAAAACTGTCTTAATTATTTTATTGTAGGTTTAGGGAAAGCCAAAAATTAACCGTGAGTCAAAATAATAATTCAAAGGCTTAAATTTAATGATTGGTTAAAACAAGATTATTGTAATTATTTTTGTTATAATTATAAGATTATTAATTAAAACAAGAGTGTGTTTGGTTTTAAGTTGTGTCCTTATTCCACATAAATAATTATCCATATTGTGCATTTAACTAGAAATATGACTCTACTAAAATATGGAAATAAGGAAGCTATGGAAATAAAATAAGTATATTTGCTTCTGATAATTAGGAATGTTTTTTGCTGCACTAGCATAGTAAAAATAATTTGGTTAAAGAATAACAGACTAAAATATGTAGCTGGTGCCAAAACCTCACGAGACTCAATCTAGATGATGTCTTATATAACATAATTTCATTTCAATTGGAAAATTGAATAATCAAAGTGGCCTAACTATAATATCATATCCCATTGTAGCATTAAATCTTCAAGAAATCACTCATTGTACTTGACAAATGCTTGCAATAGCAGTCGAGATTATATCACTTCCCAAGACTAAATGCCGGGGAACGAAACAGTCCAACATTAGCTTTGATGGCTTCAGAGATTACTAGCTCCAAAGTGTGATGGTTTCTGAGATGTGCACAGGGAATTGAGTGGATATAAGCACTAGAAGATCACGGACAAGCTCCCTCCTACGCTTTGCATATTAATTCTTTCAATGCAGCTAAGCTCAGCTTGTCACACACTGAAACTGCATAATAATGTCATCTGCGATACACAAGCTTTTTAAAAAGGGCAGGCTTGCTGTGTCAATGAAAGGATAACGAAGAAGCCAATTATTTGAGTAGGATCCTGACTGACTGCAGTGTCCATCAATACCCTCCTTACCTGTGGCCTCTGCCATGAACCAGTCCATCTGACAGAAACACCTCCAGCTCTCAATGTAAATAAAACACAAGGAACACAGGCAAGGAGCCGAAGCACAGGACAAAAAAAACAAAACAAAGTAGGACGATTGAAGCAAAGACATGCAGGAAAAGTCAGGTGCAGAGAGGAAAAAGGAAAGAATGGGTTGACCTGAAAAAAAAAAAGGAAGAAAAAAAAAATCAGAAATAACATGAGGTGAACTCATAAAAGGTCAGAGTGTGAGGAGAAGTAAAGAGTCATGAGGAAGGAATGAGGAGGGAGATAAATTAGACGAGATTACAGGATCTGTCTGGTAAAGGAATGACAAAACAACTGCAGAGCACATTTTCTAATCGATGCTAGATAAAGCAATCCTGAGTTGAAGAACCAAACAAGGAGAGGGGATGAGAACTAGAAAAAGAGACAAACTCAGGAAGCCGGGGGGATGGAGGGGGGGGCTTCTATTTAAAACCAGAACAATTGAGAACATTTGTGTTAGTTTATACAGCAGAGCAACCACATCCCCTCGCTTAGCTCTTCCCCAGGCAGTGTCTTTCTAATCACGGCTGGCATCATGGAGCAAGTTCCCTCTCTACCTTTTCCCCCACAGTGTGCAGTCTCCTTCTTCTGTCACTCAGAAAGCACACATAAATACAGCCTGGGCTCACACACTCATGCGTGCAACCTGCGTGATTGTGCCATGCTCAGAATTCATGAATTATTAGCGCACGAATCAGCCGTGAGCTTGTTTAGGGAAGCAAGGTTAAATCAGTTGTGTTTAAAAGCTTTAATATAGAAAAAATTAAAAAAAATAAAAATAAAAAACACAGGAAAGGGCACTCAGCAACTTGACTAGAGAGAGCACACACCCAGAGGTGAGTCAGTGACAAGTGTTAGCCTCTCTCCCCTGACTGCCCCTCCCCTCCAGCTCTTCAACATAGAAAGCACAGTAATGCGTTTGCATACATTTTCAAACATGGGAGTACGAGTGGTGCTAGTCATTTCTTGTGCACCCGAGTGGCTCAGAATCCCTACAGCAGCCCCTCTACATGACAAAGAAAAGGCCATCCATCAGGTTCCATTTGAAGAGATGCTCCCCAATCATCTCTAGTTACAGAAGCACTTTCCTTCCAGGGGCACTGCTCAAAGGCAGGTCTGTCCTCTGATACAGGTGTGGCGGGGGGAATACAATGCATGGCCTTTCAGTGGCTTCCCCCGCCTCACCTTGGATTGAAAGGGGGACACAGGAGGGGGAGAAGACTTTGGGAGGAGGGTCCTCTAAGCTTCAGCTCAGAACAATAGTGGCTCTGTTTTCGGTAACACCAAGTGTATCATTGTGTCTGGCAGCTGTGAGTTTACCGTCTGCGCAGACTGAAAACAACATCCCAAGGTTGGACTAACAAAACATTATGACACGACTTGTCAAGGTCTGCATTGTACAAAAACAAGGAACATGCACCGTACAATCATGCATAAATTTATGATGGCTGATTTCACATTCGGAAGCTACACTTCTATTTGTCAATAAATCAGTGACTGTAGTTCCTCTCAAAAAAAAAATTTTAATAAAATAAAGTTACATCGTGGATTTATAAATTAAACCTTAAACTGACCTACCAATCAAAGATCTTTGCACAGTTTCCTCAGACTGGTACTGAATTTTGGCATAGACAAAACCCTTAGACCAGAATAGAATGTTAATAAAAAAAAATAAAATGCATTCTGTGCCGTCAATAAATACAATAACTAGAAGCAGAAACTGCTCACTTTTAGTGTGAGCAAAACCAATGTTGTCCCATTCTTTGAGTGTACTATAAGGCACTTCACAAATACCATTTTCTGTTTTAGTCACAAATTTCCCTCTTCACTCGGAATTAACCCTTCAAATGTAATCCCATTTCAACTTCAGTGTGAGATTCTTGTTAGCCGAGTCAAGCTTTATTACTGGCCTAGTGGCTGCCTGGAGGAGGGGGATGAGTGTGACAGCATCTAGCAGCAGGGGAGTGGACACTGTCAGCCTGAATCCAGCACCGCACGACAGGTTAGCATCGCTCCAAATGAAATAAAACCCTGCATCTGTTTCCATTTCTACATCGTATACCACCCCGCCTGGCATGACTCGCCGCATAACTTTGTTCCTTCACTTCCATTCCAGCATCCGTACAGTAATCAAGTGATTCAACCATCAAATCAGACCGGGGGAATTGTGTGCATGCGTCCGCAGGGAGTTAGCAGTTTGCGTGAGAGGTGGTGCTGATGAGTGTCATTCAGAGGCAAGGGCTACGGAGGGGTGGTGGTGGGTGCGACATTCAGAGGAGTGGGGAGACACACGGCTAAAAGTGTCACAGTGACTTAACCTTCAAGAAAAGCCTACTGGCGGTGAGTGGGAGGTGTAGTTCTTGGCCATTAGAAGAGCAAGAGGAAAGTCGAAAGAAAATGATTGATGTGTGGTTGCTAAAAGAAACTGAGGGGCTCGTTAGAGGAGGTAGGAGGGTACCGATGCCTGCAATACAAATGTCCGTAGGGACTGTTGAAGAGATATGAGGAGAGAAGAACCAGAGGCTGTTGACACAACCAGTTTTTCTAAAAACAGATTAGGTGTTCTTTTATTTCAGAAAGAATGTTTACACCAAGTTAATCTATTGCAAATGTATTATTAAGAATATTTAAGTATATACACAACACATATACTACTGTATAGATCTACACTGATGTCTAAACATGAAGTACACAGGTGGCATTTCAAACAGATTATACACAGGAGCCTGTTTTCAAATGTTTGGAGTTGAGGCCCAAGTAAATGAAGCAAGTAAATGAGAGCAGGAAAAGGAGAAAGCAACAAAGGCAGTTTAGAAACGGTTTGGGAAGAAAGTCTGGGGTTGACATAGGTGGAAGAGACAACTGGGGAATTGGACAGTGGTACAGAGGGGAAGAGCACTGAGGAAGAGGAGAAGAGATTAAGGGGAAGGAGGGAGTAAGAGGATGGAGGAGAGCAACAGACAACCCAATTACAGAGAAAGAAACGAGGGATTGATGAGTGAGGAACAGAAAAGAAAAAGAGAACAAAGAGTAGGATGACTGAATGGATACAGTAACAGACAGCAGTTTACTGAGCAGATGGATCAATTATGCAGACCAAATGACAGCAAGAGGGGAGAGGGAGCATTAGAACAAAAAAGAAAAAAAAAAAAAAAAAAAAAACAAGGAAACAGTTGAACATGATGCACGAGTGGAAGTGGAGAGACGCGAGTGGTTGATTAGCGAGCACACAATCAGTCCAACGGGTGACTGAGACAAACAGCCGGGGCAACGAACGGAGCTGCTTCCGCTAAGTAGCCACACCAAACAAGCCTGGCACAACCTTTTGACAAAATACCAGTCTGATAACTGAATTTACCAGCTGCCTCCTTTTGACCTCAAAGTGCATTTGCTTCAGGGGAGGATTTAAAAGCTCCTGCCATTTCAAGGATCTAGGGACTAATGACAACAGCAGTGCTTGTTTATCAGCAGAGCAATGTGCCATATTTATAAAACAACAAGCGATATATGATAGATAGCATTAGACATTTGAGGCACAAGTGAGCTGGAACGATAGGCTGCTTTTAAGAAACACTCGGTGAACACACTGATGAAAAATAAACCTGTTGTGCATTATCTCAGCAAAGACGTGTTCACTCGCTTATCTTACATACCCAAGACCATATCTATGGAAGAATGGAACATTTCTTCAGTTTCAAAGTGTAATCTTACACTGTTCCTCAGATAAGTCTCCTGGGATCTCGAGGGAGCCTGACTGAACTGAAAGCATTTTTTTTTTGCTACTGACAAGGCCCTGTCGCACCAAATTCAATTTCTTCCTGTGGCCAACCTGTACCATGGCTCTAAGTGTGAATTTGACATAACCTTGTCAAAGTCAGATAAGCTGTAGACAAGCACATCTAGGTCTTGGTTTATTATTAGTAGTAACAAATATGTCCTGGAAGGTAAGTAAATGGACAAACTGGCAGATGCATTCCAAGGAAAGGGCACCGGAGAAAAGGAAAATGGGGTATTAGGAGGAAACGTAACTGCCGACAGAGCAGGCCCTAAATGTTTTCAATACCACATAAGGGCACTGCATCATCCACCATTCAATACTGGATCAATAACGCAAACCACCTTCCACCTCGCAAACTACATTTAGACAGATTAAGGTGACTGCTAATGAGCACCACTGTATGTGTGCGTAGGGACAGGCTGAGGACACCGTCAAGGGCTTAGCTCCATGGATATCTGCTGAGCACACCAAGGGAAGGTTGTAGAAATAAGAGAATGAGACAAAGACAGAAGAATTAGGAGAAGGGATGACAAGCAAGAAGCTGTAGGTTCGCAACCAGAAAAAAAAAAAAGAAAAGGTTCTTTTAAAGTTCAAAATGAGCTTCATGCTTGTGAAGGAGGAGAAGAAGAAGAAAAGGGTGAGACAAAGTTACAAATGAGCTGATCATTCTTGGCCTCCTCGGTTCACTCCCTCACATTTTTTCCAAAATCCTCCTTCGTCGACAATGCCAAGACACTACGGAGTGGAGTTTGAAAATGTCGACATCTTCAACCTTCATTCGGCTGTACTTTAACTATGGCAGGGTCACAGTGAGACGCACTTCCCAAGTCTGGTTAATTAAGTGAGTTTGGCTACATTTCAATGGCTCTTTAATTGGAATTAGCGCTCATTCTCCACATTGCCTGAGCAGGCATGGGTATGACCTGCATTTGCCTAAATTCCATCTGCGTTTTGTTTGACAAATCGAAGTGCTGATTTGGCACTTCGCATCCAGACTTTATACAGAAGAGATGAGTGTGTGAGGAAAAAGTAAAATAAGCCACATGCCTCGTAGTGTATGAGATAAGCTGCTGGCATGCTACTCCAGCAAATTGCACTAAAAAAGTCAATTATGCAGAAGCATTTGGATGGTTAGCGTACATTATAAAGTGGTCTCATATACACAGTTATCAGCATGCAATTAAAGGCACAGATTTGATAAAGATAGAATTTTGTTTCTAAATACCACTGCCAAGAAAAGCAATTCACTTCAGCACAGTTATGTTTTTGGAAACCTTCAGCTGCCCTATTCATTCCAAATAACATTTGGCATCCCTTCTAAGACAAGGATTTCTGCTCATTTTATTTGGGATCATGATGGGATTGACTCCAGAAATCTGGCAACCCTCAGAGCTAAACACAAACATCCCTGCGGGGTGCTCTCAGTGTGACCTTAACACTGTCCCCATCTACTCAGCATGTCCGTGTATGCAGGGGGCAGGAAATGAAGAGATCACTGTTGATTTGGGTTTTCCTACTCGAGGAAAACCACTATTATTAGTTTACAAGTTGTACAAGGAGACAGTTAAATGAGCAGGCAGCTCAGTTAAAAAGGACACTCTTAGATCTGTGTCGTTAGAAGATAACAGGGTCGCTGATGAGGATGATGCACACCGCTTCCTGAAGGATCCACACGCACGCACGCACGCACGCACGCACACACACACACACACACACACACACACGACAGCTCCTCCCCATTATTGGAATGTCATCTAACTTGCAGCGCAACCTCGGGTTACGGCCCCTATTCATCACCAGCTGTGTGCGTGGATGTGCTTGATTGTATTTGTGGTCCACTTCTAAAGCCAAAAATGCAACAAGGTTCAGTGACGTGTGTTCATCGACCCCTCTCTCTTCAGAGCCCTCCAGCCTGTCTAATAATATTTGTCAAGTCAACAATAAACCTGATGGATCTTTTGTGTTACTTCTCGTGTGTAATGAAGAAGAAACTTAACCAAAACCCATTTAGATATATATATTTAAAGCATATTCTCGTTAAGATTTCAACAAGCACTCACTTTGTGAATCTTAATCCAAAAAGACAGAAACATAAAATATCTTTTTGAATTTTATTGAACAACTTATAATCCACAAAAGGAAAATAAAATTATGGCACGGTGTATCATCATCTCAGCAGTAAAACAAAATGATACATTATTAGAATACTAATGTCAATTTCCTGGCATCTTTACATATAATATTTGTTTTTTTATTAATTGGTTAAATTGACTGGTTGAAATGTTAAAAGCATACCAAAACACTTCTGCTAAGCCTTAATGACTTTTC
The DNA here is from genome assembly GCA_024349245.1 of Neodontobutis hainanensis. NCBI lineage: Eukaryota > Metazoa > Chordata > Actinopteri > Gobiiformes > Odontobutidae > Neodontobutis > Neodontobutis hainanensis. The sequence continues at coordinate 459,555 of JALDNG010000028.1, forward strand.
TCCCAAAGGCATTAGGTAAAAGAAAAAAATACAAGGGACAGAAAGACGTCAAACTCATTAAGCTTGTTTGGTAAAATGCCAAATATTAGCTTTAGTCACAGTACAATTTAAGTTATTAATGGGTCTGCTTTCCCACAACAGTGTCCATTTAGTGTCTCTTACTCACTCAGCATCACTTTCACATTACCATTAAGCAGTAAATTCAAGCACACTTTTATGTCTGAATCGACAGACCCTTAATGGTGATTATAAGGGGAATGGGGGGGGGGGGTGATGTGTCATTTAAACAGGAAGGCACTGAATAATGGTCTGCGTCCCGGTGCTTGTCAAAGCTTGGTCGAGTCGTTCTTACACGTGTATTAACAGACGCACACACCTGACCTTTTCAAAATCCTGCTGACATTTACAGGACTCTCGCAAAGGGGCCACGACTGTTCATTTACATAATGACAGGACCTGACCACGACTGCCATTAACACAAAAACCAAACCTACACCAAAACCTTCACTACACTGAGACTAATGAGATACTAACGGACTTACTTTTCCATCTTTTATTAGGCAGGGGGAAAAATAACTTCTCTCATGATCCATCAATTATATTCTGTTTAATAGACAGAGTGTAATGCTTCTTCTGTTGTAATGATGAATAGGGCCAGAGCTGGCAGGACTACAGTGTTCACACAATGTTTCTCAATAAGGCGGGTTATAGTTAAAACTGTTGCACAAATAGATTGCCAAAGGAAACACCAGAGTATCGGTCTGTAGGATGCCAGGAATGTGTGTGTTTATGGAGGACACATTGTTTAGAAAATGCTGAATACTTAAGTTTTTTTCTTCAACAAGGGGTAAGTAGTAACTAGATACATTTACTCCAGAAATGACTTTTTGAATTACTTGTCCTTGTCGCATACCTTTAATTTAATTTAATTTAATGTTTACTTAGAAGAGCCCTTTTCATTGTTAATAAACTATGCATTTACTCAAGTACACAGTTTAGATACTGTAATCTGTTAGCAGGGTCCGGACAGACTACCAAAGTACTCCCACAGCATTGTGACAAACCTGAGTCAGGTCACATTTTCCTGTCTGTCTCCATGTTGTTCCCGTCATAAACAGCATGGCCTTGAGTCCAGAAAAAGTAGTTGGGGACGGGGGAGGAATTGAGCATGTTTGAAAGAACCAATGGCTACCTGCTGCCACTCAAACAAAAGTACTGGTCAAGGAAGAATGAAAAATAGCGGAGTCTAAAATGAAACGAAAACAAGGCCCTTGTATGTGGTCAGTGGGGGAGGGGTTGGCGGGAGGTTTAGAGTGACGAGTGGGAAACGGCGGAGGCCGGCAACCTCCGTGTCACCAATCTTAATCATCAATGACCATTAGAAAATGTAAAATGAAACTTCACACGCCCATCAAAACTTCAAAAACCTGCAAGTGCCTATGTGCTGAGGTGCATAAAGAGAACAGCCTTGTTTTAATAGTGACCAGTACGTGGGGAGCTGTCCTCCCCCAGCCCTGACCCAGCATGCCAACCCCCGCGTGCATGCAGCTTACTCAGCCATAAAAGACAATACCGCCATAGCCACGTATCCCCCCCCCCCCTCCCCCTCCCCAAGCCACCCCCCTTTCAATAAAAACATCTCCATGGTAATGGGCCAAGCCTTTCTGACCCACATCCGAGGTCTCTCACAACTTCAACATGGGAGGGGGGGCACTACATTTTCATTACACAAAAATGAACCCCCGTCTACCAGCTTCAGCCGAAACTCAAGAGACCATTGTAATTGGAAAACTATTAAACTTATATTACATTAAAGCTGCAGCATATTAAACAAAAAGTTTGAGCAGAATTAACTCTCAGATGCAAGATGGAAGGTGGGAGTAAGTAGCTGCTGTCAAGGCTTGAAAAAGAAAAAGAAAAATGCAAAGCAGGCAAGTAGAAAGTTGGAGACATGCACTATAGATGAGCTTAAACTGCAAAGCTTAACTATTACCCAAAAGAGGGTCAGAAAAATAATTGTCTTAAATGAAAGAATAATCAAGCCCATGTTTTCTCTTGCACTGTTCTGGGCACATTTTCCCCTCACTCATAAATATGTAAAACCTCTTGTTTTCCCCACTTTCCTCCCTCCCCTAAGAGCACTTAATGTTCTATAAAATGAGATTGAGTAAAAAAAAATAAAAATAAAAAATGTTCAACACATGAATAACTGAAAAGAAAGACTTTGCTTATGAGCTGTGATCATAGCACTACTTTACTGTATCCTACTGAACATGCTTATTGTAGCAGAGCCAGGGCGCCTACATACTTGCCCTAATTACAGCGCAAAACAAATAGCTGGCCTAGCAATGAAGCTCTGAAAATGTTGAACTGGTTTCTTGCCTCACACTCACACGCACACACATTAATAAAGTTTATGCCGGAAATGATCCGTTTCATTTTTGGTCTCAGCAGTGACCTGTGCACTGGAAAACACCTATGAAATCCACCTGTTGAAGCAAACCAGACACGGCTGCCTCGATGAAAGGATAAATATGTCATTTACAGAACAGAAGTATAGCCTGTACATGGAAGTGGTTCACTGAACATTTTTCCATATTTGACAATCTATTGTTGCGTTGATAACAGGCCTGAGCAGATCCCCTTGATATCATTTCAAGGGCTGTGGGTAGATTTTGAAATAGGTTGTTCCAAAAGCTGTAAGAAATAGCCTACAATAAATGATAGCGTCTCTTTAAAAATATGACAATTGTCTTTATGAAGCTGCATGCTAATTCTCAAACCAAGATTGGGATTATCTGAATTAAGAATAGAAGATTACAATTAGGGCATTTTTTCTCTGTGATAACTTAACAAGTGACATTTACAATAATACATTTCTCACCGTTTGTTCTAAATGATTAATAAAAAAAAAATAAAAAAAAGAACTCTGTCTCCAGCTTTAATTTTCTGTACATTATGAACCGTCTCCAGGGCCATTTTGGTCAAGTGAAGTGGAACTAATAAAAGATGATGTGAGGACAGAAGGAGGCAAAGAAAAGGCTGAGAAGAGGGCTGGCTGACGGGAAATGGGACCAAGGACGAATAGAAATGGAGCAGTGACTCAGGTGAAACCAGTATTGTAAGATAAAACTCCAGCGACAGGTATCGGACACAGGCACCTCTACACAGCCACGCCTTAAAAACTAAACATGGCGTTGAGTCACCGACCGAAACTCGGGGCAAAGAGTGTCACAACAAGAGTCTAAAACTGAAAGAACTTAGGTGAGCCTTTATCAGCTACAAGACACGTCGCGTAATAGAAAGCTGAATTTTAAAAGCAGTGTAGTCACAATCCACGCCTTTACATCGGAATAAAGAGGAAGTGCACCTGTCTGGGTTTGTGTTCCCACTATACAACCCTGACAGGTGGCGCTTAGTTAAATTAGTATCCTCTCACAGAAATAGATTCAAAAGCCGTCAATTCTAATGAGCCGAGACATTAAAGTTCCCAGACATGAGCGTGACTTACCGTGTGAAAGAACAGACACGACCAATAAGAGCAGTCCGATCATTTTTGTGTAGTCGATCCAAATTCTGGCTTCATGCCTCTCCATGGCTCTACGAAACCAGGACGTAGTCCCTGAAATGTTCTCAAAGCAAATAAAATACCGCGATTTCTCACACGACACTTTGTGCGTAAAATGTCCTCGCTCCTATGACGCGAAAACTTGTCTGTTGGCACGGGACAGACAAACCAGGGGTCCGACAGAGGCGGTTTTATTCAAGTGTCCCTCACAGCGTCTGGTAGAAAGAGTGTTGAAGACGACTGAGAATCCTTGTGGCAGGGACGCGCTGGTGAGTATTTCCCCCAGCGGTAGTCCTTGTCGTGATGAAGTGCTGCCGCTGCTCTTAATACTCCAACTACTAGTTCCAGAACGAGTGTGAGCGCGCATCCGTCCGACTGCGAGACTGACTGACTGGTGATGTCATCAATTTGGGAGCGTCATGGACAGGACCAAAGCCTATTATGGACCAGTAATAGCACGAAGGAAGGGGGTGTGAGGGGAACCTACTTGTTGAAAAAGACAAAAAGCTAATTTAGTTAGAAAACACGAGTTGCATCCAAATTCCGCACAACTTTGAAGAGATCAGTCTGAAAACGCACAGGACCCAAAGACGTGGCACATATCCATGATTATGTTTGAACCATGTAAAAACTTGTTTAACTTGTCTATTTTAGGTCTAAGTAAAGTGTAGGTCTAAAAATCTGCTGGCACATGGCGAAACTCTTTATTTTGAGGCACTTACATAAATGTCGCCAAATGTTAAAACTACTACTACTACCACTAAAAAAACTAAAGTTAACTTTGTAGTTAGTTAAGTTGTAGCTGCAGTAATCAGTGTTTAAAAGGATGCTCCTTGCGCCCCCTGCTGTTTATTCTGACGTCAACTGCTCCAATGCCAAGATCAATGAACATTCATTAATGAACGCGAAGCACAACCCCAGTGGCAGACAGCAAAATGAAATCTGTAGGAAACAGCTTCTTGTGTAGCTATTTGAATTTTCTAGTAGTCTGTCTTTGCAGTGACAAGCTTTTTTCTCCCTCTACAGAATAACTTCCAGTTCATTTTGGCCTATTTTCCTCTGATGTGGGTTGCATACTAGCATAGCAAAAGCATTATCTGCTTCAGGTCTAATCCTTATACTCGAGTGTTTTACAGCCAATGTAATTACATCTCAATAAGTCGCGCAGTTTAAACAGCACTGCTTCCATTTCTGAAGTCCTCTGCAGTGACAGCCATTTGTTTTAGCTTCAGGTTTTGATGATGATCAAGGGTCAGACAGTGTTCTGCTGAACTATTTGCTTTTCTGATTTAGCCTACATTTGTTCCCGTTTTCAAGATCTGAGGAACTGTTATTACAGTGCAAACCAAGCAGCTATGGGCTTCTCATGTTTTACATTTGTGCCGTCTCCTGGCAGTAAAAGGCTCAGCACAGCCACGAAATAGGGCTTTTTCCATTTCAGTGACCACCCTGTACCACCACCACTGCTTGTTCTAAATCATATTCATGGACATTTTAAATAAAAGTTTGTGCCCCAAGATAGTATTTTAATCCATTTCCTTTATCCATTTTTCATACCTATACAAAGTCGACCTTCACACCTTCAGCCTCCCACCCACTTTACTCATCCCTCACTGCTGTTGTCCCACCGCCTCACACCCCTCACATCTCCTGTTCGCTCCCACACTCCGTCCTCTCCAATCTTCTCCCTATTGTCATGTCATTCGATTTCTCTTTGTCCACTCGTCCTTCTCTTCGGCCTGTCCTCCATCCTTTGGCTCTCCGGGGGTCTGTGGCAGCACTAATGAAGCACATAGTTAACAGATATTAGCTCGCTGGCAGTGGATTCATTAGACGCAGCCAAGGCTTATGGTGATTATTTACACAAAAAGGAGGGGGCCCGGGATCAGTACGCAGCTCTGTGTCAGCATCTACGGGCTTTTTCAACTCTTTCTGTTCTCCTCTCACACTTTTCTCATTCACCCCTTATTCCCTTTCCCTGTCATTACACACCCACAATACATATCTACTGTCTCTGCCTCTGCCTCTCTCTTCTTCTATCTTTCTTCGCCGCCCCCGTTCACCCAGTGGTAATTATGGAAAATCTGTAATAGTGCTCAGAGGAGCTGATAATACCTTCAGCTTAATTAAAGACATTTATGGGATGTAAAGACATGTAGCCCAGGGGTTGCTTTGCACCCACACCAACCCAAACGCTTTCTTTCGTTCTTATTTCTTTCATGTTGTGCTATTGGTATCACTTTCTCATTTTTGTCAAATGCACCTTGTTCCCATCAATTGTCACTGCATGTTAAAGGGTCAACCGTTCTTGAAGTAGTCACAAAGAGTTTCTGTAAAAATACTACAGGGCCATATCGGAGTTCAGTGTAAGCCTTTTTGAGAGTTTATGGCAATACAATTTATCAGCCAACACACTGTATATAGTAAAAAAAAAAAAAGACAGTCCTTTTCCTGCTGATTATCACAATAGAGCTTTTGTCACATCCTGTTGGGCAGAAAGATGCACATGTTGTTACTTTGTCAGTCCCCACTGTTGCAGCTCTGTTTGTAGGAAAGTGAAAAATACTTGGTGTTCTAGGGCAAACTTAGCAAGGTCACAGTGTTTGAAAGACATCTGGTGCACTCAGAATATCTTTTGCCTTAAATGTGTCATGGAATCTGCTCTTCTCACCGTCTTTATTCTGTCTAGCTCTGCAGTATATTTTTCTCACAATGCCATGTCCAACACAGGTATGTACTTTATTATTTTCTCATTTAAATGTGCATTGCATCTGATCCTGCTTGTGCTGATGAGCGACTCTTCTTACTTGTCGAGTAGAACATTAATAAAGCTTTTTTACTTTTCCCCCGGAAGGTCGATATGAGACATCTAGTTATAAAAAGCCCAAGTGTCTTAGTTCTAGTCTCGCACCTTTTCTTATAATGATTTCTTCCTGACTATGACCATCTTTAAGGGAATAGAGAGATCTTGTGTGTTGGAAAGCTTTATTCTTTCAAAGACTATCTGAATAAATGATCTATTTCTTTTATCTCCCTCAGAGTGGAATGATGTAGTGGTGTCAAGAGAGGGCAGCTTTGCTACATTAGCTTGTATTGACAAGACCGCAACAGGTGCTGTGTCTATTAACTGGATGGTAAACCCACTCGGTACAAATCAGTGGAAACTGGTTCTCTCAGCCAACGAAAAGAAGGAATTCTCTGGTGGTGCATCCAAGGACTCTATGAAATTGACTGACCACAACTTTCAGGAGACAGGCGTGTTTTCTCTGTTGTTTCGACCACAAGTGAAGGATGCAGGGCTCTACTTGTGCGTTGTGAAACAACAGCAAAGGGTTTTGAAGGAAAGGCATATCCTTCTGGCTATCCTTACAGGTAAAATAAAAAAGTAAATAATAAGTCAGAACAACCAATATTATATTTCCCTTCAGACTTTGGACCTCAAGGTCAATTTAATTAGAGAATAAGTATCTTAGAAATAAAGTACATCCATTTATGCTAACTTGTAATGTAAACAGAAGGTCTGATGAGATATGAGCTGGTTAGACACTAAACTAGCCATCATTTTATATAAAAAAATAAAAATGTAGGTGATTTATTGGGATTTTCACTTTTGAATACCTTAATAGTTATTTTTTGATGGATGGTAACAATGAGTTGATTAAACCATTTTCTCATTTTGTTAAAATGTTGTCAGTGGCCAAGATTTCCTTATATACATCTTTTTAACCCTTAAGAACACCACTTGTAAAACCAATACAGAAGACAAATACTTCTAATACTAACCCTTCTACTTTTTAGTCACAATAGTCCCAGCTGGACCCGTTCCCCGGCACAGCACCCTGCGGCTCACTGCCAGTGTCAGCCCCGACTTTGCCGTAGATAAAATTACCTGGGCTGCACCGGGTGGTAGTACCATGAAGACAGAGAAAATCCTAAAAACCGGGACAACAGCTAAACTACCAAAAGTCAAGAACAGCGACAAAGGAGCCTATGTTTGTATAGTTCAACCACGAGGAAACAGCTCTAATGCTCTGTTTCCCTTCAATGTGGATGTGACTGTGGATGGTAAGACTAGACTTGAAAGCACAGATATACAATATACATTTGTTGTAGCTTTTGTTGATGCTGACCGGGCATTGTGCCAAAAATCTCAAGCAGTGGCATTATTTATTTAAGCATCTTGTAGCTACAGTTCTTCAAAGTATTTGCTTTTATAGACCAGTTTTTAAGTTTTTAAAAGTCTGCTGTAGAACTGCTGAGAAATTGAGCCATTTTTTTTCCTGTGAATATTATAGTCGCTATGTTTATGTATTATTCATGATTTGCTTTTTTTTTCCCCCTTTTCTTGCGTCTCTTTTATCTACAGCTAACAAAGTGGCCTCATTCACCAATATAACGTCTGGTGAGTGACTTTGTAACACAAGCCGCCTCAAAGTCCTGCGTCAGCACCCTGCTAATCAGGCATAGCAGAGCCACCAACTGAGGAAGAAAGTCTGTGCATATAAGAAACTAATCCTTATTGTTGTGAGAAATTTTCCCATATCTCTATTTCTCCACTCTCTCCATTGTGTTTACTCCCTTCCACCTAACACTCTTCTACCCTCAAGTTATTCCTCCCTTGCTCCACACCCTATATTGATTCACATTTTGAGACATTTATTAATGTATTTATATCTGCCACTGCTCCATCTTATTCACATTGACTTTACTATCCACATTAGCATTGAGTTCTCAAATTTTCCATTTGGTCTCCTTGCCAGCAGGTGAAATTATCTACACAGCTGCTCAAGCTCAAACCTCCATTCCCTTGACCTGTGCTGTGATCCCGGGGGACTATGTCCTGCTCTACTGGAGACCTCCCGACACCACAAAGGAGAGCAGCAAGAAGCTAGTGTTTCAGTATGACCGGTGGAGAAGTTTTTCAATGTTAACTGAGCACACCAAGACACTCCAGCTAGCCGGACCACCGTACAACCCACAGACCGGGAGCTTCTCTTTCCTCCTTACTCCATGGGTTAAAGATGGCGGCCTGTACATATGTGAAGTTTATCTCAACGATAATTTGTTCGTTCAGCGGACCATGCTCAGTGTGATTAAAGGTAAATTTTGGGAAGACAGAATTAGTTACCTTTAGCTTTCAATGACTATCTTGTATATTGAAATGTGGGTGCTTTGGACCTTGACTAGATGTTACCTCAAGATGATAATGAGCCCTATCACTCAGAGAGCCATAGTGAACAGGTGCACTTGTCTTCGAAGCAGAGGCTATTCTTCCGGTGTCCTGGCTAGAAAGGCTAATATTTAATGATATTCAAACTTAAATTTTAGAGTTGCCTAAAATTTACAAATAAATAAATTATATATATATATTATTTGACTTAGATCAATTTAGAGAGAAAATTTGCTCAGAGAACATTATTGTCATTACTTTTAAATGCTTGGGTTAAAAGGCAGACAAAGCAGCAGCTCTGGCCTTCCTTGAATAAAGCACTGTTCCATTTTAATTCTTTTATTGGCTGTGAGCTGCAAATAGCCCCTAAAGGTAAATACATCACACCCACATCAAATAAAATGATTGTGGGCCAAAGCTGCCAATAAAGTCATTAAAACTACACTAATATGGAACACTTGAAAAGAGTGTCATACAAAAGACTAACTGGAGCACCCATGTTCCTGCTGGCAAGTATTTGTCCTTTGATAATAAATTTATTCTCATTTCAAATGCTTTCCTTTTCTACTTATCAAACATGACTGTGTCGGGCATGAGGCAGGAAATGATCCTTATGGCATAGATAGAATATGATTACACTAAATTAAATACATTTGCTTATGAAATGGAGCAACTGCTTCACTAATAGGTTTGAAGGGATTATATGTTGATCTGTCATTTGCAAAAACAATAATTTTTTTACCAAAGTTTTTTAGACATTTTACAATTATAAAATCTATGCACTGGAATGTGCTCTGTTGATATTTCCATCTGAAACATTGGCATTTCATTGGTATATTATCAAGATGAGAATATTTCGAACTGCATGTAGTCCCTAAATTGCTTCAGCTTCACCTGTTGAATTTGACACATATCACATTGAAACAGTTTGCTAAGATGAAGTATGCATTGGTAAAAAAAGACAGCAAAAGCCAACACACAAACAGCTCCCTGTCATCGAGGCCTTGGAAAGTTTTACTAATCACAGCAGCACTGGCATCCATCACAGCTGCCCAGTCATGACCGGCCGATCCGTCACTGTCACCGTGCTCCACACATCTGCCCCCCTTACACGTAAACACACTGCCATCCGCCCACCCACCAATCATGTGACGCATATATTTTTACCCCACCTCATTATAAGTATTATTATGCATGATTATACCTGCTGCCCTTCCACTAAGGCTGTAGGTGGCCCACACTGATCACACTAATCAAGACTGAAGTGTGTGTGTGTTGTTGTGTGCACGTGTGTGAGTCTGTGAGATTTGATTACACCCAGATGGATTCTCATTTCAGTTTGATGAGACACTAAGCATCAGTCACAGTCAGCCCATGTATTAGCTGCAAATCACTTTAATGAATATATATTATTTTGACCCTTCTCTGAATTGTTCTTTGTTGTTTTTTTTTCATATCACCTCCCCTTTTACCCCATTACTCTTTATCTGTCCTTGGCCTTTTCTGTATTCACACTCTACCCTTTAACTTCACCTGTTTCCTTTCTCTCCTCATACATGTCTCTGTGCTTACTCATTGCTTCTCTTAATTAATACATCTTTCATGAGTGCATTCATCTTTGTCTCATTCCTTCTGACTTACAGTCAATATCAGGAAACTGACATCAAAACTAGAGCTGGACTGCAGATACTCCGAGTTGTCCCACGTCCAAAGTGCCATTTGGAAATACCAGAATGAGAATTTCAAACTTAATATGTCGAGCAATGGCCCTGGCAGTATTACTACTACAGTGCCTTTACCAGTCAATGCTGACACAGCTGGGAACTACACCTGTGTCCTGCAGCTGAAAAGCGGACAGACTATGATGGCAACGCACACAGTCAGACCGCCCGTTAATCCTGAGCAAGAAGGTATGTTATTATGTGAATGATTTGTTGATTGTTTTAATTTATTGTGTGCATAGACATTCCCCATCTAATCAGACTTTAATATAGTAGGCTTTATATGTACTATAGGCTATAGATACATGTGATTTGGTGCTTGGTATATTATAATTGGTTTTATAATTACAGTATAAAACAAGGTGTATTCCTGTTAACAGACATTAAAAGATTGCCTTTTCTTATTACAACACCAGAATTGTGGCCTAAATCCTGTCACCAGTAAATGTAGTGAAGCATGTAGATGATTCAGGGATGTACGCTCTGTGACACATTTTAGACAACCATGGTTCAATTTATAAACCACAACAGAAAGCTCTTGACAGATCCCATATGCTATACCTTCATTTGCGGTTCAAAGGGTCAAAGCTCCAGTCGACTCTGCACGAAGTAGGTTTGACTAGTAAGTGACATTTATTAAAAAAGTCAGCACATTTACATGTCATTTTTTCCATAATTTTGAAGCTTATAGTTTCATCCCATTTCACTTCAAAAAGAAGATGGGACCACAGGGCATCGCTAGCCAGAGCAACTAAATTATTCAAGCTTATTGTAGTGGTGGTTATGCGAAACACCGGAGGATGTGACAGTTGGATGCATCCCGAAGTAGAGAGGAGTTCACAGACTGTACCCCAATATATCACTTTGGTTGAGGGGCCCTGAGCTCATTAAGAGTAATATCGAAGTGTAACATGGAAGGGCAAAGACAGGGTTTGTGGTTGTATGTGGTTAAAAAGCATACACAGTTAGAAATGCAAAATAGCATGTGAATTTAGATTTTCCAGGTACCAGGAGAACATGACCTACATCTGCAATGTGCAAAAATGCCAAGCTGTACACAGACTGTAGCTGTATAAAACTGCAAAATGTTTGTGTGTGTATTGTTTAAATTTTCATTATGTGCCAGTAAGAAATGACAGGTTAAGTAAATTAGAAATGGGAGAAAGGCAGCATTCATAACAGCCTGAACAGTTTGTACCGAGTAAGCACACAAAAAATTGTGTAGCATTTTCTCTGCATAATAAAAATGCCTTCCAATGGTGGCACAGTTCAGAGAAAACATAACAGAAGCAATCATTGTGTTCCACAGGGCTCCAAATACTTCAAATGTCAGGGATGTTCCGCAATCATTTGCTATCCTGGGTTGGTCCATCATTTGCAAAGTGTTCAAGCAGTTCTTTGGTGTGCATCCTATCAGCCACTCTCTTCTACAATCATACTGATATAAATCACCCCCTACCTCATTTGAGATGAAATAGACGAGCTATGAAGGAAGTACGAATGGGGGAGCGGAAAAGGTGAAGCGCAGGCAGTGAGGAGAAAAGAGAGAACAGACAGGCAGACAGAAAGTGAACAAGTTGCAAAGGAAAATAAGTGCATTTTGGCTTCACTTGACTGCACTCAATTACCATAATTCATGCGTTAAAGCTGGCATGGAGAACAGCACGGGTCAATCTCGGGGTCAGCAATTGCCAGTTATATTTCATTAGCAGTCTCTACACATACTCAGAAATCAATTACACCTTACAAAGCACATAATGATTGATTATTTTAAAGCTTAAAGAGATGACTTTAGGGCTGAGGTGAAATTTTTAGGCCAGTTTTTAAACAAATTGTCTAAGTTTCTGAGAATAGATTTTGCGGATTGACGATAAAACTTAAAACATCATGAATAAAATCTCTTGTAACTTTTTTGATGTTTGGTATTGTTATGACTATGCCTATGCCTATGACAGGCGTTGCCCGACAGACACAGCTTATTTGGTAATGATCTTTGTAACAGGAAGTGACAGTGAGTACAGTATCTGGAAAAACATGGGTCCTCCTTTGTGCCTCATGTGATGCCCCGTGGCAGTGTTGTGCAAGACTGATACCATCCACATTATGCAAACAAACCTGACAAGTTTGATCACATGCATGTGCTCTTACTACTAAACCTTCCACTATGTTGAGCTAATGACTTGCCTACGTTACGTCTGAATGAGTTAATCTACCTGTACATTTTACTCACCTGACTACAGCACCTCTTTAACCGTTCTTTTACATTTACATTTATTTACATGAACTGGTTTGTTGCTAATATCAAATGTCAGTGGAGTATTTAGAAAACCCAAATACAACAATGCATGCACATACAAGTGTATTTATCCATATTTGCATCACATAGGGACCTGAGTATGTCTACTTGAAAGAATTATTTACATTGTTTCTTAAACGAACCGACAGCATCTGGCTTTTTAAGAGCATTTATAGCCCAGGCTACAGATCTGTCAGATCGGTCTCCTGAGCTGTCTACGTACTATTCACTCTGCTTGACAGAATTTGGATTTCTGTGGTTTATTGCCTTGCAACCATTGTCTGTGATTGACAGTGGCATGATGCAAATGCTTGTAACACATTGAGCAAATCTCAACTGCCGTATGTATTTAATCTTTAGCTTGGAGTGTAAAGAAAAACCCTCCACTTAACGTGATGAAAAAAGCAATCTGGAGAATAAATGCCAATCCCTGGACATTGACATCTCACACAACATTACCACAGTTTTTCAAAACATTAATGTTGTTATTTATTTCTTTTTTTTCACTTCTTTTGTAGAAAGTGTCACAACCCCCTCCTTGCTCCCATCTCTCTCTGTTTTATTACTCCTGGTGCCCCTGGTTGCTGTGGCTGTCAGTGCGTTGCTATGGAGACAGAAACACATTTCTGATCGTGGTGAGTCTTCCGGCGTTTTCTTTTTCGACAGCTTTTCATGTTCCGTCCATCTTCAAGCCCCTGTCGCCTGCCACAGAGTGATGTCGTCCGTGATGTCCTCTAGGGTTGTTGTAATGAATCTGCCCCTGTCTCCTCTATTCCACAGCCAGTGCAGTGTGTATTGTGTGTGCTCTGACTCTATTGGTAACCATTCTCTGTACTCAGGTATCGAGCAGTCTCTGTCTGTCCATTCGGGTGAAGCAGAGAACATCTATGAGAATCCTGAGGACATCAGACAGGTGATGAAATCAGATATTTTCTCTCACTAAAGACCCAGTGATGAAATTCCCTCCTCATTCCGATTATTATCTCTCTACCGCACACTTTCTTCTTTTCTCTCGTGATTTTTTTTTTTCTTTGATATTTACCCTTCCATCCGCTCTGTCACTTGTTCATTAAAACTGTTTTCTCCGCTATTCTCATTTCCCTGCAGGCTCCTCCCCAGGGTTCAGTCTACATGGTGAGTTACTGTGTAGTCCCTTACCTTACAGGGAGCATTTGTGTGTTTGTATATTAGGAGTAGAGGTACATATCCACGAATGCATATACAGGCTCCCATTCTCTCTATTGCAAGCTGTCAGGAGATATGTCTTCCCTCCAATCTGTCAATCCTCACAGCTAAACCCATTGTCTATTAGCTGCCACCATTACATTAGTGGTATTAACAAATCAATCTCATTACACACCAGAGGCACATAAATCTGGTCTTATAACATGGATATTTGTATTTATCCTCCTCACTGTCCTACTCTCCCTTCCCCCTTTTCTTATTAATGCCAGGATTTGAAGCCAAGAGGGGAGGATGATGTCTATAAGGAATTGGAGCGGTAAGCAAAAGGCCTTGCATCACCTGTGAACTGTCTGTGTGTGTTTATTCCTGTGTTCTTGCACTGTCACTCATATGGCCCTTGCATTCTTCTTACACTCTGCATGCACACTGGCCCGAACATCCCTCTTGACACAGAGGCATAAAATAATGCCACGCACTGACAGGCATTGCTCCTTTGCCCATGTGCTGTCGTTGCGTGGGATGTCTGTGTTTTTGTTTAAGAAGGAATAAAAGAGACTGGGGGATGGGAGATTTTTGTGTGAATTTATCTTTATGCTCTGTTTTCAGATATGAGCAGTGTCAGAGCTGATCACCTACCCACATCTCATCCTCATCTAGCTGTCACATACCCTCAGCTCTCAGATGCAGCAGAATGCTTTCATAAACAAAAGAGGGGAAATATGACAGAATGTCATTTTTATCATCTTTAAAGCTTCATCAAAATGTGAAGTTATTTCACAATTCTTTTATATATATTTGATGTATTTTACTTTTACGTCACACATTTAATGTATTCTCCTTTTTTAAGCATTTCTGTCTCAATTATAAATGTTATTGTTTTGAAATAGTACCAGGTAAAATTACAATCTGTATGTATGTTTTAAAACTCTATTTAAAATTAAAGTAGTATTTTCCAAGTAAAACAAGACTTTTCTTTTTAATAAGGCCCTATATGTTTTCGCGAATTAGCTTTTTGATCAATTCAGGCTTCCGTAGTCATTATATGGGAAAAATGGCCGGCTGGATGTGGCTCCGTTGTGTACTAGGGCCTCATCTTCAACGAATTCATCGTTCACCGGACCAGTCTCGGCCTGAAAGCAGGGCGGGAAGGAGGGTACGCATATTTACGGTTCTTTGCGTTTATCTGTGAAGAGCAGAATGCAGAAATGTTCCAGGATTGCATCTATTATTAGCGGAGTAGCTCCGGTTGCGGCCCGGAAGTGTCAGGTGTTTTTTCATTGAAACTCTGTTGTCACAGCTCTACCTCTCCAAGGTAGATAGTTCCTAATGAATAATTGTTATGCACCAAAAAGGCGTTTAGGCGTCTTGATAGTTTACGGTTTACGTTCTTTAAACCTGTTCTATGCCAATAACATGCCTGCTAACATTAGAAAAATCAAGAAAAAAATTAAGCCTGATAATTCTTTATTCCCAATAAGAAATGGCTATCATTGCTTAGCATTATCGCTGCGCCAAGTCTTTGTAGGGCAAGCTGCCCAAATAATTCTTAGGCATATTTGAATTTACATTTTCACATTAAAATTATATAATTTCCAGGGATGGAACTACCAACCTAGTAGTCTGGAGAAGCATGCGGACAGCATCCTTGGCTGGGTCAGTATTTGGACATGTCTTGGAAATAAAAAAAAATAACTTGTTGCTAAGTAATGTGTTTTGTGCTTCCAGGCCTCAGCACTGTGGTCCCTCTCCTACTATAGTTCTCCTCTTCTGCTCTGCTATCTGTACCGCAAAGGTAGGACTTGATCTTATTTGGTGGAGAACGCAGAAAAAGAGTGTCAGTCACATTAGTAGCACCAGCGTTTTCCATGTTGTTTTATTAAAACTATGCTCAAAATGTCCACTATCCATGTTTTAATCTTGTTTATTAATATGGAAAATATCATGTTTAGAAACTAAAATAATGGTGATAGTGTGTTTTGCAATAAACACTTTTAAAGTATTAAGCGTGAGTTTTCAACTTCAACAATTGTGAACAAGTCATTCAGTGTATACAAAAAAGTGGTATGAAAGTTAATTTTATTTAAAATGTATTCAGATACACAGTAGTGTTTTGCTGCTGAAGTTTTGTCATGCAGGGAATGGCTGTTCTTCAAAAAGTGGAATTAATATGAAGTTAATCAAGTGAATCATGCAATAAGACTACATCAATATAATATAATTACTTGTGGTAATATACTACTCCTTTAGTGTATAATTGAGCCTCAGATATTGATCTTAGCACATGGTTGTAGGGTAGACCGTGAGTCTGAGCATCGATGCTGATTAATGAGGCTCGGGTTTGACAGAAATGGTAAGGTACGGTGGATGCCATGTCATCGTTGTTTCATGTATTTGGGCGGCATATTTGGGTAGAGCAGTCTTCCTTCAACCGGAAGGTAGGGGGTTCGATTCCCACTCTCCCCACAGTTCATACTGTCGTTGTGTCCTTGGGCAAGACACTTAACCCACCTTGCCTCCAGTGGCTGTAACACTGGTATTTACTGTAGAACATTGTAAGTCGCTTTGGATAAAAGCGTCAGCTAAATGAGTAAATGTAAATGTAAATGTAAATATGTATTTCAGGCTACATCTGCAGCAGTAAGTTGGTTCCAGTGAGTCAATATGTGGGAACAGTACTGGTGTGTCTTCTAGGAGTGGCCTGTCTCAGAGGTGAGACTACATTTTTTTAAACCCCTTTGGCTTGCAGTGATGAACCCATGTCATTCATCTTTGTATATCACACCAGCAGCATACACAGAATGCAAGTAGAATGACATTAACATTGAAATAGTAACACAAGGTCTATATACACAGTAAGAATACTAAACACACCCTTGAGGCTCTGTAACAAGAAAATGTTTTTTTGTGTTTTGTTTGTGTAAACCATTTTATTTATCTGCCTTTGTCCTGCCTCTGCATCTCGTTTTTGTCCCTAAGGCTGGGGAAGATGGAAGAACTCTGAATATCTCCAGTTTATCTCTATTCTTGAGGAAACCAAGAAGAGTCACACTGCAGCAAACAAGGTGAGCATGTTGTTGGTACGTTGCAATATTACTAATGCATTGGTGGAAAGGGAGCTGGTTCTAATGCTTATATTACATGATAATATTTTAAATTGTGTTTGTTTCTATGTAGAAAAAATTGAGGTGCTATGACTTCGATTTCTCTGATTGGCCTTCAGACTTCAGTTGGACAGAAGTCAACAATCCGTAAGTGTTTTTAAAGTGTTTAAATCTGGACATAGTTTTGAAGGTAGAAAACATTTTGCTCTGAATCCAAGGTAAAATTACTAAACATCCTCTATCTTTATGTCCCAAGGCCCTCCTATCATTTTATTATATGATGACCTGGGTTACAGACGATCTAGATTTGTTCTAAATGTGTTGTTGGCGTTATTGCTATATTAGTCATATTTTACTGCATTTGTATGTTTTTGACAGAAAACTTTCAAAGGGTGGCGTTTCTCTGCTTAAGCCAGAGCCCAGACTAAGAGGAGCAGCAGACGGCATACTAAACTCTGTGCGCACTCTACCATGCCACATTATCGGGCAAGTAATATACAGCAAAGTGCAAAAAAATGCAGGCTGTGCATGATTATAGTTCAAGGTTGGCAGATTTGTTATTACTGTCACAGAAATGTAATATATTCATTATATTTGCAGTGTTGACCTTTACTGTGTTGTTATTGTGCTCTAAAATATCAAGCTATCCTTCTTGGTTTGGTGCCATTATATATGCTTTTCTTTTAGTTATTTAATTGCCCACTCATTTGGGAGGAGGATGCTTTACCCTGGTTCTGTGGGTTTACTACAGAAAGCCATGAAACCCATGCTCCAGCAAGGCCAGGCTAGATTAATAGAAGAGGTAAAAGTAAATACCATAAACGAGTGTCTAGTATTCACTGCAATTAAAGCACTACTCTTATAATCTCTTTCTGTCAATCCTTTTTGTTTATTAACAGTTTGATGGCCAAAGAAACAAGGTAGTTGCCTGTGATGGTAATGAGATTGACACAATGTTTGTAGATCGAAGGAGAGACGGGGAAGAGAATGGCCAGACGCTGGTAAAAGTCTGCAGTGATTAGTTGTTTCTATTTGCTCTGGCTTGTTTCTTGGCCCAGCAATGTCACTTTACAGAGTTTTTATTTTTAACTTTTCTCAACTGTCGCAGGTTATCTGCTGTGAGGGGAATGCAGGCTTTTATGAAGTTGGCTGTATGAACACTCCACTAGAGAGTAAGAAGTCTTAATTTTGCATGTTTTGGCACTTTATTCACTTTATTTAGCTGAATTTAAAAAAATTAAATAAAATAAAATTGCTTGCAAAAAATTACTTATCTCTTAAACTTGGTCAACTATAGGTGGCTATTCTGTGTTAGGCTGGAACCACCCAGGTTTTGGTGGAAGCACAGTAAGCTGTTATCCTATTTTATCCTTGTCATATAAAAAGTACAATTTTAAAGCCACATGAATACATCTACAGCTCTATTGTATATTAAAGTGTTATGTTATTTGCTTTTTTTTCACTTTTCTTCCAGGGAGTACCTTTTCCACAGAATGAGGCCAATGCTATGGATGTAGTGTTACAGTTTGCAATACATAAACTGGGCTTCAAGATTAGTGACATTGTCATATATGCATGGTCCATTGGTGGATTCACAGGTAGAGACGAACAAGAACTACAACATTACAATTATCAACATGATAGAATTGTTACATATATTGTTAATCCTTGTTTCCTCTGCCAGCCACTTGGGCAGCCATGTCATATCCAGAGATTCAGTCATTAGTGCTGGATGCCTCCTTTGATAATCTGCTGCCTTTGGCCCTGAAGGTTATGCCTGATAGCTGGAGTAAGTTTTAGGAGTTTAAATGTTATGCCTGCAGGTAGCTGTCTGACCCCATTTGTTAAAGCATATGTTTAAGCACTGAATTTCTTTTTTTTTTCCTCTCATAGGACCGTTAGTGCAGTACACAGTCAGGCAGTACATGAATCTTAATAATGTGGAGCAGCTGCTCAAGTGAGTACAACAGGACAATTTCATAATTTTTTATTGTTTATCTTTTATTATTTTATGTCTGTGTTTTGTTTTCACAGATACCATGGACCAGTTTTGCTGATCCGGAGAACTAGGGATGAGATAATTACTACAACGTAAGTCATCATTTTTTAACAATAAAGTTGTATAGTGACTTTTTCACTTAATTAGATGTAGAAACATTATTTAACATGGTCGTGAAATATTCAGTTCAAAATATTCTGTTACTGAAACAAATTAATCTACTGTGGTCCTTGTGTAATAAACAATATTTGGCTTCAAAAAATATTTTTATTATTTTTTAGTTGAGGTATTTACATAATGATTTCCTGGATTTCTGCCACCTCACCAAATTTTAGGAGGGCAAAATATTTTGTTTGCTCCATAACAACTCATTAAATTGTCTTACCCACAACATCTTCTTGACAATAAAGTCAATAAGCGTTCTTATCAGGACTCACAAAACACACTCATTGGTAATTTTTTTTTTCCCTTCTCTTCAATTACACATGTTGATAATAATGGGGTCCATTTCATTTGTCATGGCAGACTGAATAATATATATCTCAGTGTATACCCTATTTATACATAGTTGTACATTTTAGTGGTCCAGATGACATCATGTCTAACAGAGGCAACAACATGCTGCTTAAGCTTCTGCAGTTCAGGTTGGTGTTTTCATTTTTACAGTATGTTTATTAATATACATTTTTTACAATGTTATTTTAATTGCACATTGTAAAAAATGTATATTAATAAACATTTTTTACAATGTTATTTTAATTGCACATTAATTCTCATCATTCCTTTTATGTCTAGATATCCTAAAATAATGACAGACGAAGGCATCCGAGTTGTAAGACAATGGCTTGGAGCTTCCAATTACATAGAGGAAAGTACGTATACACATTTTAATTTCCATGAACAGAAAATGAGTGATTTTTAAAATGGTGGTATTTCTAGAGTATGCGATGTTCAATGGCAGTTCTCCTGGTTTTGCAGCTTCTGTGTATAGCGGCTATGAAGTGGATGATGACTGGTGTGTGTCAGTGCTGCAGTCCTATCAAACGGATAGAGATGTTTCATTCCCATGGAGTGTTGGTAGGCCACATTTACACAGATGAATAATATAATTTGCAGAGTACTACAAACATACAAAAGCCTGTATTTTCTCTTGTGTCTGTCACATCCTTCATGTTACCAGGTGAGGATATGACCTCAGAGGGAAGAAGGCAGCTGGCTCTTTTCCTGGTAAGAAACATATTTATTGATCAATGTGCAGTGTTTTATTTTGTTTTTAATGCCATGATGACGCCTGTAGCTTTTTCACAAGTGAGTTGGATTTAGCATATCTAGGTCTAAATGCATTTTCTTCAATAAACCCCATGTAAACTGCTTAAACGTCCCTACCCCTTCCAGCAATCCAAAAGGAAAAGAAAAAAAAAAAATTCTCCGCTATTCTTAGACATCATTATCACAGAGGAACACTTTCCTGGTTGCCATAGTAACCACCTCACCTGTGCTCTCAGGTTGACTGGAGTAATATATTTCACCAAGCTCTGCTTATTGAAGTCATTTAACACCAAACAAGAGGAGTGCCATCAATTACAGCTAATGCTATGCTTTTCCTCCCCGGGTAATGCCTGCTGAATTGGATTTTATTCACCCTCATTGTAAACCCTTAGAGATGGGGGAGATTTGTAAGCCATTGAGCCAGACAAGTCCTGCACTTTTTGTTCATTGGTCTCCCAGACCTCTTTCTTTCTCACTGTCTTGTCTTTCTCCAAGGCACACAAGTACCTGCAGAACTTTGAAACAACACACTGTACTCCTCTCCCTGCCTCCGAGTTCCACTCACCCTGGAGACTGTGAAAGGAAGGGAGGAAGCCCAGGAGGGACAGAAGACAGAAAACAGCTAGATGGCCTTTCAGTTATACATGAATGCACTAGCTGTGATTTGGATTTCTTTCCATGTAATATGTAGCTATGATGGCAAATGGAAAGAGCTTTAATTTAGATTCCCTCACTCACCTACACAACCTAAAAAGATGTTAAATAAGCTTATTCCGAAGTCATGTGTATTCATATTTTTTAATGTTCAAAAAGGATGCATTTAAGTAAATGCACAAGACACTTCACTCACTCCATAGACACGTCGTTGGCTGTATTTGTAATTCTAGTTCCAAGTATAAGAAATGCTGTATTTTAAAAAGAACAAATCTAATTTTCAGGTTACAAATGTAGCCAAAGTTTTCCAAGTTATTCTTTTTTTCTGCAGACAGTCTTTCTGAATGCTCTTAAATGACCTGTAAAAATGCTGAATAAAATGTTTGACATAAGAATCTGAACTCATTTGTTCACATCCTGACAGAAGTGTTCAACAAAATTAAAGGATTGTCTCAGAACAATAGACAACTGAGCACAATTGTCTGTCCATAAGTTTTATTCAGTTCCTCCATTACTACAATTACTTGGGAATATGAAAATTAATACATGACATGAAAAAGGATTTAATCCTAAGTTTACATCATTTTCATAAAGTTGTCAATAGCTTCTTTTACTTTTTCAAGTTCAGTTTGGTTCTGTCGTAGCTGTGGAGAAAAGGAAGTAATTATTATCAGGAATTCACACACCTGACACAAGAGGAAAAACCCTGAGAGTCAATTTCTTTTTCCCACCTTCTCAGCATCCTGCTCCTGCACCTTTAATGGCACCTTCTCTTTGTAGTCACTCTTTGCCATTTTCTCTTTGAGTTTTTCCATCTGTTTCTCCAAGTCACCTTTCTTTGTCATCAGCTTAGCCACTTCCTTTTCAATGTCAATAAGACCCTGGGACAAAAGGAGTGAAACAAAAACAATCATCTGTCTCTTGTGAACAGGTACTGGTTGGAATTCTGAAACCAATTCACATCTTTCAAGACTTTACATGTTGCTCTTATATGGCATACTTTACATGCAAGTATGTGAACCAACAGGACTTTATACCAACACTCACCTTGAGCAT
This sequence comes from Neodontobutis hainanensis, assembly GCA_024349245.1. Taxonomy (NCBI): domain Eukaryota; kingdom Metazoa; phylum Chordata; class Actinopteri; order Gobiiformes; family Odontobutidae; genus Neodontobutis; species Neodontobutis hainanensis. Next base: position 481,574 of record JALDNG010000028.1, read on the forward strand.
AAGGTTTACAGTGCATCTGTCAGATGCAATGGCTACAGCACAACCATCAGGGACAGGCTGGTTGGCTGTTACAGCAATGACATCCTGAGAATAAGATAAGGTCTGGATCTGCAGACTGTACTTCTGCACAAGTGACACAGTTGCTGAATCAATGCATTGGAGGTAGCCTGGGGAAGAATGGATAGACAGTATTAACAAGTAATAAAAGCACCTTCTACTCTCTACCAAGGTTATACTTTTGTTACTATGATTTTGTTTATCCGTCAGCAAGATGACACTAAAACCACTGCACTACTTTTCATAAAACTTTGTGGAAGGGTAGTGTTTGGGCCAAGGACATAGCTATGGCATTTTGGAACAGATCCAAAAAACACAGAATTCATAACACAATTCAATTATGGGACTTTAAGGCCATTGCACTGGTATGTATGCTATGAGTGCACTTCTAGTGTTGGGGATGGTGTACTGTTGAAATAAATTATACTTGTTTGTCTTAGTTGAAGTACTAATGCTCTTAGATTAGAATACCAAAGTGATTCAAGTGAATGCCGTAAATGTGAAAATCAAGTATTATAGTATAATAACATAATGCACTATGATTTAATTTATATTGGAGCATATACAAAAGCTTTCTTATTCATGAATGACATCTTACAGTCAGCTCTGGTCTTTGTCAGGTTGTAGTCAGCTCTCAATGAACGGATTGTTTTGATTACAGTCATTACAAACTCCATTTCCCGGTCTATTTCTTCGTTGTGCCAACAGAACTAGAACAATCAGCAGAGAAATTATTTATATTGCAAGTTGGACAATAAATGTACTGCTCCTTTTTTACCAACAAATGAATTACAGAGAACTTTCCTATCTCACCTCCAGAGAATCGGGATATGATGTGACACAGATGCTAGGCGGATCATGAGGTCGGCGTCTTGGTAATCGCTGGTATAGTTCCTCTGTGACAAATGGCATGATGGGAGACAGAAGGCGCAGTGCAACCTCAAGACATGTGTAAAGGGTTTGTCTGCAGATAAGCATTTGTTTTTGGCCAGAAGCGTCTTCCTCTGCTTTACTGAACACCGGTTTAACACTTTCCTAAAGAACAGAAGGTGGGAGGTGATTGTAAGAGAACAGGATAGAACACAATGCTCAACATTAATGACACATCTCCTATTCAAGATAAAACACACACTGTCTGGTCAGCGGGGTGCATTTTTGTGTTCTTACCAGGTAGACATCACAGAGCTCATACAGCCAGAAGTTGTAGATGGCAGTTGTGATGGCTGGGAAGTCATAGGCCTTAAAGCCAGCATCACAGAGAGCAACAGCTGCACACAATCTGGATAAAATCCATCTGTCTGACACACTCTCCTCTCCGCATAACTAAGATAAGAACCATTTATATTATTTACATGTCACTTGAAAAATTTACTCTGGGGTAACTTTGGCACATTATGCACAAAGTCAATCCCAGACAAGGACAAACATGTGCTCTGTGTTTAAACATCTCTTAAGTCTATTCTCACCTGGGCTTTTTCTGATGGTATAAAGTTGTCTCCCAGTGTCTTCATAGCAAACTTAACAGCGTTCCACAGTTTGTTGCAGAAATGACGGTAACCAAGGATACGGTTCACATCCAAGTTGATATCTCTGCCTGGGAGGCACAGACAGAAATCAATTGCAATTTGTGTGTATTTTAATATATTCTCAATACCAGTACCAAATCAAGATTTTATAATTATTCTTTATTTTGCATATACATTTTTTATGACAAAGAAACTGATAAAAGACAGTTTACCTTGACTGGTATAAGCACACAGAGCAAAACGGAGAGCATCTGTGCCACACTCTGGGATGCCGTTTGGATAGTCTGATTTCTGGCCCTGTTTGGCCTTCTCCACTTCCACAGGATCCAAGTTACTGTCCATTAACTGGGCATAAAGTCCCTAAAGAATAGAATGTGGAAATAAGGGCAATTTATCAAATATTTGTAGCTCTCATCATCTTGAAAATGTGACTTTGTAACAGAACATGGAGCCGTTTGAAAAAAATCTTAAGTGAAAAATGCAGTTCACTACAAGACATTCAGTGCCCTCTAGAGGACAAGTCAAGTTTTATCTGACTTGTCAGTTCCCTGCCAACCGAAAAGAGATTGATGGCCTCAATAAAAGCTTGCTGGAAGAACGAACTGCTTAATAAGGTTTACATAAGAATATGGGCCTTGGGGGAACAGTGAGAAAATAATGACCAAGTAAGAGGTAATCCAAATGAGGGAGAAAGGACCTTTAAGCATGCACATTTACCTCCAGAGAGATCCCTGTAATGACATCCAGGGGGTCGATGACATTGCCAAGAGATTTGCTCATCTTCCTTCCATGGGCATCCCTTACCACTGCATGCAAATAAACCTATACAAAAAGAGGCAATATTAGTCACGTAAAAGCTAACATAATGCTTCCTTGGCAAATATAATTAGTCTTGCCTCTTTAAAGGGTAGCTTGCCAGTGAGTTTAAGGCCCATCATCACCATACGAGCAACCCAGAAAAACAAGATGTCATGGCCCGTCTCCAGCAGAGTACCAGGATAGAACACATTGAGGTCCTGTGTCTGAATCAGAAAATGTGGAGAAACATGTAGAGCATAAGAAAATGGAGGTGACATGATTTAATCACATTAATATACTTGCATCTTAAATAGAAGGTTTTTTGTTCCATTTCTTTTTATACAGTTTGTGCAAGAACAAAAGGCTTGTTGACCTTAAAACCTTTACCTCATTAGGCCATCCAAAGATGGAGAATGGAAAAATACCAGAAGAGAACCAAGTGTCCAGAACATCCTCATCTAAAAGCCAGAAACAAAAGTAGTATTAGAAATTTGAATAAATAAATAAGTCAGTGTTGTGACCCGCTGATAACATACAAATATTTGAACTCTCACCTTGTCTAAGAGTGATTTTGTCAGCCGTCACATTGAAGCGTTTAGCGGCCTTCTCCCTGGCCTCCTCTTCTGTTCTCCCACTCACCCAATAATGACCATCCATGTCCTAGCAGAGGCAAACGTCAGCCAAGTATGACATTTTTTCAGTTTATCCACTTTGATAATTAAGAGAGGCATCATCTTACCTCTCCTGGTTTTACAGAAGGATCACTGACAGAGACAAAGTAAGCAGGGATTTGGTGACCCCACCACAGCTGCCGAGAGATACACCAGTCCCTGAATGGAAGAAAATATGACAAAATATGAAAGACGTGTCAGACAGAATTATGAGATTTTTAATACAATTTAAGATAGTTACCTAATATTATCCATCCAGTTGAACCAAGTTTTAATGTGGTGATCAGGAATAATCTTAAGTCGCCCTTCTCTTACGGCATCTGCAGCCTGCTTGCCCATATCTGAGCAGTTAAGATACCACTGTGGCTTCAGAAGAGGCTCCACAATGTCCTTGGATCGACTAAAGGGCAAATAGACAACAGAGCTCTAACAACTAGTCAATATAAAATGATGAGAACTAAAATAAGCCCATGTGGCCCTTGAATAATACCTGCAGACTGGGACAACCATGGGATTGTCTTTGATCTCTTTAAACTGACCCCTGTCCTTCAGAGCCTGAAGCACCGCCTTCCTGGCTTCAAAACGTTTCATGCCCTGTGGTGGAAAAGAGTTAAAAATAAAAAATTAGGGTGTTAAAAGAGCATAGCCACAAGTTTGACTTTGTGTACAACAGCAGAAATGCATACGCTGCAGGAAGAGGAATGATAATGAGACACTATACCAGGAAGGGAGGAGGCACGTTAATGAGCAGCCCATTTTCATCCAAGATGTTGATGAAGGCCAGATTGTGTCTCACTCCAACCTCGTAGTCATTATGGTCATGAGCTGGGGTGATTTTGACAGCACCTGAACAGTGGAGAGGGACAAGGCATATAAACAAATAATGATGAAAATGTCTGAATAACTTTGTCTTGTGCAAACACAACTTCAATACTAGCCTGTTCCAAAGTTCATGTCCACAAAGTCATCAAAGACAATAGGCATCTTTCGGTCACAGAAAGGGTGTGCCACCATTTTGCCCTTAAGATGCTGATACCTAGAATCAGCAGGATGGACAGCTACAGCAGTATCCCCAAGCATAGTCTCAATACGAGTTGTTGCCACAATCACCTCCTCGTCTAAAAACCAGAAGATATATAAAAACATTCAACAGTTTTTTATTGTTACAATCATTCTGTGCTACTTTTTGTATCCTATCATGTACCTGATCCATCAACCTGGTAGGCAAAAGACACTAAAACTCCAAACTCAACCTTTTCCTTGTACCCAGGCACAGGCAACAATGTTCTGCCTGTCAGCTCCTTCTTGTCCACCTGCACCACAACCAGGAGGTTAGAGCATGGACAGTAGTCCCAAAACATAGTCTAACAAACAACTTCCAACCATTTTGTTAATACAAATGGCACTATAACAAATACATCATACAAAAGCCATACAATGTATGGTGTAACTTGCCTCAATGTCAGAGATGGCAGAGTTTAGTGTGCAAGACCAGTTAACCAGCCTCTTGCTCCTGTAGATCACACCATCCTCATGCATACGGATAAATGCTTCTTGAACTGCATAGGAAAGTTTCTAAATAGAGACAACATGTTATTCCTTAAATTAGGAGACTAGAGACTAGAGAGAGATTAGAGATTTGTGAACTTTACAGGGTCCATAGTGAAGCAGGCTCTGTCCCAGTCCAATGAAGACCCAAGCTTCTTCAGTTGGTGGTAGATTCGGTCTCCCTTCCTAAACAACAAGGCTTATGTTAAGATGTGAAAAGTTTTTTTTAAACATACATTTCTACTGGCTCCTCCACTTACTCATTCTTCCACTTCCAGACCTCCTGAATGAAGTTTTCCCTGCCCAGATCGTGGCGGCTCATTCCCCTCTCTCTCATGAGCTTCTTTTCAACAACCACCTGAGTAGCAATCCCAGCATGGTCACAGCCTGGATTCCACAGGGTAGTCTCACCTTTCATCCGGTGCCTAAACAAAAACTAATAATTCAGCATAACTTCCAAATACAAATATTAAAAATGAAAATAAGAATTAAAAGGGTGTGTTTTCAAACAATAAGAGAAAACTAAAAACTTAGATTTTGAGATCTTAAACAGTACCATCTGGTCAGACAATCCTGAATGGCATTTGTGAGGGCATGACCCAGATGGAGCGATCCAGTCACGTTAGGTGGAGGGATGCACATCATGAATATACCGTGAGGGTTTGGCTCACTGATATCTTTTCTCTGAGCAGACAAATAAACAAACATGTAAATACAGAGTGTAAATTAAAAAAAATTAAACTCCTAGTTAGGTACTTTCATACCCCATACTCAGGCTTGAAGAACCTCTGCTTCTCCCACCACGGATACCAGGCCGCCTCCACATATTGGGGGCTGTACGAGTCTGGGAGTGGACTGATGACATCTAATAAAAGTTAATTACAAGTTGATCAGATCTACGATTGATTTAAAAAACAATTCATTAGATTCTAGCTGCCATAATCTTATCACCATAATATTTACTGACTGCACTAATAGACTGAGTTTGTTATTTAGAGCAAGGAAATTCAGCATTTCGAAAGAAAGCAAAAAGATTTCATCATCCAAAAGCTGTTTCCTTAAACAGCTCTTGGATGATTTGTATTTTTCTTTAAACGACTGAAAAGTGCAACTCCCACATCAGATACTGATCAGTTATATAGATTTGTTTTTAAATTATGTTTTGTGGGATTGTGGGATCATTTTTGCAACTCTTTATGTAAAAAGTGTTTGAGCAATTATTTCTGACTTCCTGTCTTTCCAAAAAAGTATCAACATATTAATACTGTAAATATGAATGATGTATTTCTTCCTAAACTAGCCAGTGAATAAATCATTTAACTTTAGCGTATTACTGGTATTTTATATTAAGATGCTTGTAATATATGCTCAACCATTCAGAAACTTGGATTTATTATGTGAAAATTATGACACAAAGTCAATGCATCACCTTTTTTCTCGCCTGGTGGAGTTGGAACATTGTAAGTGATCACTCCCAGCTCTTTCTTCTCAGGTTTAGCTTTTTTCTAAAGAACAAAGTACACACACACAAGAATGACCGTTTAAAGCTTTAAAACTACCAAAAGGTCCATATTTTAACTGGTTTAGCAGCTCTACCTCTGATGAAGGTTGGGTTTTTTTCTTAGCCTCCATTTCTTTCTTCTGTTGGAACTTTTCCAGCTTCTCTCTTTTTTTAGCGTCCTTCTTCAACTGAGCCTCGGTTTTTGGTGGTCCTGAAGAGAAAAAAAAACAAAAAAACAAAAACAAACACACCATTACCAGAAAATGAAATGTGCAAGCAATTAAATAAGCAAAGCAATAGATTTTTGTAGAGATTCATTTGTGTTATTTTATTAATAAAAGATTCCATTTTTTGCCCAGAACATTAAAAAAAAAAACTCCCTCACCATTGTTTGTTGCTCCAGCAGTATCAGCAGCAGGGCAGGCATTAGTTGCTTTGACCTCATCTGCAGCATTCGTCTTGAGTGTGACAGGCACCATCTTCTCACATAAAGTTATCTTTCCCAAGACTTTTAGGAACTGTGGTTGGTTTACGCAGGTTGTAAACCACCTGGTGACATTAGTCAAAACTTTGCGGTCTTGTGGCTCCAACACCTATAACCAGGTTGTTTTGTTTCTTATTTTGGACGCAGGGGAGAAACCTGTTTGACTACATTGTGTTTCAGAATGCACTTACATATTTGAATGGTAGAAGAACAGCGCTGGCTACAGCTATGTCAGCCAAAGTGATGGTCTCTCCCACCAGAAAGGTTCTCGGTTCAAGAGCTTTATTGAGAACTTTTAAAACACGCAACAACTCTGAACGGGAACTCTGCTGCAGCTGAGGAGAAATAAACAGTTTTAAAGTGGAAAACCATCATATATGATACACATTTTCATCTAAAGCCTACAGTCTCTCTCACCTTCTTATCCATTCCCATTACACCCATGAGAGGAAAGACCACAGCACAGGCCACAGGAGTCAGTTCATTGTCAGAGAAGCTGAGCCACTGCCACACCTGGCTTTGCTGTTTGGTGTCGGCTCCAACCCTCTTACCCTGAACAGCCAAGTACCAGGCAACTGCATTGGCCCCATTCAGTACAGTTGACCCTTCACCAGATGGTAGGACCAATGTAGGTCTAGTGCGGGGATTTAGGCAAGCAGGAGGGTCTTCTGTGACAATCCGTGGCTGAGCAGATGGACAGAACTCTGCAGCTATCAGGGCTAAGAGACTCCTGAAGTCTTCAGGATAAGGTGACACATAAAGAGTGGCCATCACTGCGGGAAAAAAGCAGCAGCAAAATACATTATGAGAGCCTCTGATGACTTAACAAATTTTATCTCAATTCTTGCTACCTTCTTCTAAAACTATGCAAGTTTATTAACGATGTGTGTGGCTTGTAAAACGTCGCTAAGTGGTTCTTGAGTTACAGTGTTAAAGTACTTGATGTATAAAAATGCTAGGCTGCTGACTGTATTTGCTGGTCTTTGACACCTGTCAAGGAAAAGGTATGTCAGTCAGACTACTTATCTTTAGCTAAACTGATAACAAAGTTTGTATGATTGCAAGGAAAAGTCAATAGCGGTCAAAATTATCGTAAATTGGAGTAACGCGAGAATTATAATGCATTTCATAAGAAGTAGTCCATACCTTTGCTTTGAATGAAAGAAAGCGAAGTCAGCTTACTTTAGCAGAGCCACATGAGCCGTCTGATGCAACAAAAACTTCCGGGTGTGAAATACTGCTTCCGCTTCGTAGCGGAAATTATTTTTCATGAGTCACTCCTTTTTTTTTCTTTATCCACCAGTTTGACCTTTTATTTAACTAACTTTTACCACTGTGCTGGTGTAATTATTGCGCTTCTGGAGGAATGTTTTTATGTTTCATTTAATGTTTACAATATTAAAAAAACAAGGGCATTTTCTCTATTTTGTGTTGTTGTTTTCTTATAATATTACACATTATTTTAGCACTGAAGAAAAAAGAACGACGAAATTATTAAGTCTCTATAACCTTTAATGCAAATGCAAACAATACAGTATAATATGTACAAAAAAACATTACATTCAAAAGCATTTGAATAGTGTTTGTTAAAAGAGGTCATTCCAGTTCATTTAAAGTAAAAGCCAAATACAGTATTAGTAGTTTATTTGGACAGCCAGCTCTCCACAGCAAAATGTAAAAAAAAGGGTTAAAATGAGACAATCCTTCTAAAATGAACAAAGCATAAATTTTGTTGCTTTTCACACCAATATAAAGAAAATTACAAACCAGACTATTCACTGTACAGGCATCTCTTGTCATTCCCTAACTTCTCATGACTCCTGTCCAATTGCTTCTCTTACAGCACCAATTATCACATCCGCTATTCCCATCACAATCCCTCCTCCCGTACTAAAAACATGACCCACTCCTTTCCCACTTCTATGTGCCAGTTTCATTAATGCTCCACCTACAGCTTGTGCCTGCCCACCCAACTCTGTCACCACTGACCCAACATAGTCCCCACTCTGCTCGAACAGTCGCCCTCCAAAGAATTTGGTCACACACCACGTATTGTCTAACACTTCACCAAATATCCCCACTGTGTCACCAGCCAGTGTCCCCATGCCCGTAATGCCAGTGTAACAGTTGTCCAGCAGGGCCTCCCCCATCGAGGAGGTGCAGTAGTAGATGCTAGAGAAACAGGTCTCTCCCACATTGAGCAGCAGGTCTGCAGCTGAACCAGTCAAGGATAACAGGTCTGAGGTCAAGAGGTGGAACAGAGAGAAGGTTTCTCCAGGCAAAGCAGCGAGAACACCTAGATCTTCCTGAAGAACATACGTCACCTGTAAAGACAAATACTATCCCATCAAGTAGGATGGGGAAAAAGCTGTGCATAATAACGAGGGATTGACACTAAGACCTAAAGGAATGCAATAAACCAAGAATAAATGCCTTCAGCAAGACACACCTTATTCCATTTAGTAGGAGGAGCAGACAGGAACAATTATTTAACTGAATGTTGCAGTAGTTCTACACTAATCACAGTATCTATAGAAAACTATAGTTAAAATACAATAGTATGTTTTAAAAGAAAAGAATAATGCAACAGCATCTGGACTCAGTTTTCAATGTGAAGATGTTTAGTCTTTTCCAAGAGACTTTTTTAATTCTGAGATCAACTGGTTAGAAAACCAAGCTTTTATCTCTTGACCTGAAACTAACTCTGATTGGCTGTTCTGGTCTCATAGTCGTTAGCTATGAAAGGACAGAGTGACTCCTGATGGGAGGATTGCTAAGGCTCAGGTGAGTCGTTAGTGTCATTGTTCCATTCAGGTGTTGTTGTTGTTCAAACACAACATTACGGTCAACTTTAAACCTGGGAATGCTCTGCATCAAAAACTGGTCCAGCCTATTTTTATTATTTATATAGCGCTTTTGCACCTAGTACGCACTCTAAGCGCTTTACCAGTGTTACAACTGACCACTGGAGGCAAGGTGGGTTAAGTGTCTTGCCCAAGGACACAACCACAGTATGTGGGAGAGAGCGGGATGTTAGGATGTTTTGGGATGTTTCGAGCAGGGATCGAACCGCCCACCCGCCGCTCTACCACTGAGCTACTGCCGGGCCCCAGCCTAAAGACAAGATCTCCTCTCACAGACAGAGTAATGTGGTTTATGCAGTTCAGTGAAGAGTGTAGTGACAGTTATGTCGGAAACAGATGCACTAGAGGATGTATCACAGAAGAGCCAATCCTGGTGGACATGCAGTCCACCTCCACCTCAAAGAGAGAGGCCATTCTTTTGAGGACAGCAATGTCTGAATCTTGACCAGAGAGGCCAGAAGGTTTGAGAGAGGGGTGATGGAAGCCATGTTTTTTAAAATGGAAAAGCCTTCTCTGAACAGAGGAGGTAGCCAGAACAGTTTCACTCTAGAAGAACAACAACACCTGAATGTAACAATGAAACTAAAGACTATGTGTCCAGAACAGCCTGTTCCAATCAGAGTGCTCTAACCAGTTGATGTCAGAATTAAAAAAGTCTTCTGGAATAAGACCTTGAAAACCTAGTCCAGATACCATTGCATTATCCTTTTCTTCAGAATGACCGGGATGACTGAGAACCTTCACAGAAATAGTATGTTTTAGTGGTTAATTTATGTATTTAAAAGATATAATAAGCCAGTGCAGTAGTTGCACATTTAACACCTTAAATTGTTGCCAAAAATGTAACTCGTAAATGTAATATTTGATGAGTGAGATCTTTTAACACTTCCCCATTTGTCATTCTATGTTTAATTGCCTGTTTATTGAGTCATGGCTCTGACAGGCTGTATACATTATAATAGTTTATGGATTTTTATATTTGTTCAGTGTTTATTAAAAAGTATTATTTCTTGAGTGTGTAGTGTATTACCTGTCCAGGTAATTGCGTGATTTTGTTCACCACCGGATGCAAAGGGGCTTTGAGGATGGACAAAGTGGTGGAGAGGACATAAAACAAAGTGCTAGAAGAATTAGTGTCAGTTTCCTGCTCATCCACAGTTTTGTGCCTCTCTAAGGGCTCTTCCATGGTCTGTGTTTCTGATCCATTCTCCCCTGAGTTTGACACATGCATTTTTTCACTGTCACTCTCTGATGTCACTTTATCTTTCTTTGCAGGCTCAACATCAGGTTTCTCTTCAGTGGTGACTTGGACCTTAGAGCTGCTCATTGTCTCCTGTATAGACTTTTGATCAGTAGTCTCTGAACTTCCCTCTTTCTTGTCTGTGGTTAGATCATCATTGTCTAAATTAATTTTTTTAGTCTTTATATCTTTAGCTGCGGATGAGGCCTGGTTCTGAGAGGTTAAGACTTCAGCAGTGTGCATATCTTCTCTACATCCCTTGGAGAATAGCTCTGTCACTCCTAACATCTCTTCCAGCTCCTCCACACTCACTTTTCTTTCCTCTCCCTCTAGCTCTCTGATGAATGCCATACTAAAGCTTCCTTTCCCCCCTGGGACAGCACAGCAGACTGCATACCATAGCAGCTTTGTCTGACACTTTTCAACTTCATCTGTCATAGCCCCAAGTCGCCCTGCTCCAATCAGGACATACAGATCACCCCCTGAAGTGTGACACCTGGGACTGATGTTCGACTGGACCAGTGAGGTGACTGTTGAATCCCAGTGCTGAAAGTGAGAGGCTGCCGGTGACAGTTGAGACTGATCACTGTGCTCCTTGAGCAGAGCTGGCACTATTACTTTGATTACTTCCTCTTCTTCACTCTGTGAAAAATAATCAAATACATATGTTATACATTTGAATAAACAAATAAATATGCACTGCAAATGCATTTTGTGTAATACAAGTAAACACAGAACTCATTGATCAAAAAAGAATCTCATGCCTCTGATGATAACCTTCAAGCTGACATACATTCAAATTAATCATTCCAGCATATTAACAATTGACAGTGCTGCCAATTACAAACTCTTTAAAATAGTTCATATACATTGCAATACTTAGATACTATACTTAGACTTACACTCATTGCTTGTTTACAATGTTAATAACTTGCATGCCAATATACCCAATGCAAGGAGATCACTTATGTTGACACTACTTCTTGTTCCAAGTCTTGCTATTCTTACAAATAGCGTCCTTACCACAGGCTCAGTCCCATCTTCTCGTGCACTGTCAGCCAATCCATTGCTGAGATGGAAGGCAGAAAAGACAGCACTGTCACAGGTTGGTTGGTACAGAGTGGCAAATGACCGTCCCCCAGGCTGCGTGTGGCACAGGGGGCGCAGGGCCCCTACAGAACCCCCTTGAGGAGGCATCTGTCTGTAGAAGCTGTGACTGCAGTGAGTGAAGCCTGTCTCTGGGGTGGCCTCAGCTGGATAAAACAGGCCTGGGCCCAGCACTGCCAGCAGCCAGACAACAGCAGCAGCTGCACTGACAACAGCAGGACGCAGCATGGTGGTGTGAGCACAGCGATTCCCCTCTCTCTCTCTCAAACACTCAGGCAAGAGGGAGAGGCTTATAAATTATCCAATAGCTTCCGTTAAGATGAAAAAGGTTAGGTGGCCAAGCTTCTCTGATCTTTTGTTTTACCTTACTTGCTTGCTCTCTTTCGCATTTTTGTCTTCTTTTAATTTTGGCTGTAGAGAGAAGGTGCTTACTCCTTCATTTCGATTTCACTGACAACCTCACCCCCCCATCAGTTCCACCCTCTTTGCCTCTCCCTCTGGCTGTAATGCCACTTCACCCCTCCTTCTTACACTCTCTATGGTTACACCTATAGCTCTGTGCTTTTAGGTACACAAGCCAACCCCACACACCCTCTAAGAGCTTTCCTTTACCTGTAAGTTTGCATTCCCAAACAATGGACGCTCTTGCTCTGCAAGTAAATCCTTTGGTTTTGATTGACATTTGGGTGGTGTGCTTGTTCTTCTGCTCATTCAAGTGCTGACTTACAATTAAAATGTTTCCACAAGCAGTTCTGACTGAAATCCAGTGTAAACCCAAGACATTTCATTTACTGTACAAAACAGTATCAATGGATTCCTCAAAAACACATTTTTCTTTTACAGATTTTAGACCTGTTGCAACATGTTGACACACCTAAAATATTATACAAGTTGACAGTTTTTGTGACAGTTTTTGTGTACATCCTTAAGGAGTACAGTATTGAAATAAACAACCATTTTGAAGGGTGTGAAATATGATTTGACCTACATCAAATTAATGAAAAACTTTATCATGGTTGTTTTAAAATGCATAGTGTCATGCAGGTGATTTAACTCACAGTAACAGCAATCACACATGAAATAAAAAGGTTTCATATATTTATTGCCAAACAACAAAACCATTATCCACAAAGAATGGCTTTATTAATTAGACATGTAACATTATTTTATCATTGAAAAATGTTTTGACATTGAAATGTTGTAATGAAAGATATTATTACAAGGCAAATACAAATTGCAAGTCATGTTTCATGTAGCACAGGATTTTAACTGGACAGTGTGTGAAAAGATGGTTAAAAGTGTTAAAGTGGGGATTGAAATCAATTCTTCTTTTTTCTATTATTTACTAATTCTATTATGGACTCACGTGTTTAAAAACAAAATTTTAGGGGGAATTTGATTTTACATCAATTCTGCAACTAAGCAAATGTCCACTAGGGCGAGTCCCTCTCTCCTTCATCAATCATGTGCTTAACTATCACATGCAAAGATGTCCAGTTCTTTTCCTCCATCACTCACTTATAAATACCTCACTCATTAGGAATATCTATGACTAACTCTGCCTCGTCCCCCTCCCCTCTGTCTTCATCTGCTCTGTCGCTGTCTCCATCACTGTCCCCATCCTCCTCTGCCGCATCTCCACTAAGCATCTGTCTAGGAACCCAGCTGAAGGGGCCGCTGGCTGCCGGCGAGGATGCAGGACCTGATGGGTAATTAGTAACAACCTGCCGAGAACATAATTCAAACAACAATTATTCCAAAAAGTATAGTTAATGAGAGAACTAACAATACAATTACAAAAAATGGCAAGATGTATCACCACAGATGTGTATGTAAACTAAAGGATGTAAAAATGAACAAACTAACAGTACTCTACATGCCATTAAAAGGTGTCAATGTTTAAGGTTAGAATTAGGCATCCATACAGACCCACAAATGTACAGCACATAGCTAACTTTCTGAATCATAACATATTCTTCCTCTCTCACCTTCCCAGCAGTTTCTTTCTTGTTTTTTGGCGTCTTTGTTTTTCTCTCTTTCTTCATTCGTTCAGCGGGGGGAGCCAAATACTCTGGTGGGAATGGCATCTACTCACCATTCAAGAATGCCCCCATTTGAGCACACATGCAGACAAGTGTATGCACAAGACAAACACACAAAAAGCATACAGTAAAATGTTCAATGCATGACAGTGAAGATGTAAAATAAAAAGAAAGATTTGAATGAGTTAAGTGATAAGATAAATAATAAAAACAGCTTTTTTTTGCTGGTGAGGAGATGAAACTGACTGTTTTTCTAGAGAAGTTGTACTTACAGTATTTAGGTAGGAACTAGAGCCTGATGTCTGAAGAGGATTTACACAGGTCCGCGACAACAATGACAGGTGAGGGGACGACGACGAAGGAAGACATGTGCCAGAACTACTTCTACGTCTAGAGATGTGATAAGTAGAAAAACAAGAATCAAATACTTAGTACAGAACATAAATGCAACTCAACTATTCCAGCTCAACACCAGCAAGAAGGAAAAAAGAGCAGCATTAAAAATATATACATCTTCTAATCCACAAATCAACTGGACACAAAACAACTGACAACCAACTTTTCATTCATTCATTCATTTTCTACCGCTTTGTCCCGTTAGGGGTCGCGGGTGACTGGAGCCTATCCCAGCAGCTTTGGGCCTGAGGCGGGGTACACCCTGGACAGTGGCCAGTTAGTCGCAGGGCTGACATTTAGAGACAGACATTGACAGACAACCATTCACTCTCACATTCATTCACTAGGGACACTTTAGAGTTGCCGATTAACTTATACATGCATGTCTTTGGACGGTGGGAGGAAGCCGGAGTACCCGGAGAGAACCCACGGTAACACGTGGAGGACATGCAGACTCCTCACAGAAAGACCGGAGTCGGCCGAGAATGTTTTGGGTCAGCCGGGTTTTGAACTCACGACCTTCTTGCTGTAAGGCAGGCACCACTCTGCCACGTGCACCCAGACAACCAACTTACTTTTTAACAATGTCTCTCTCTCTCTCTCTGGGACCTTCTCCTTCACTGTTTTCTGATGAAACTGTTGCATCTGAATCTAAATTTTAAAAGAAATATTAAATGTAACAGCGCATGAAAAAAATTAAATAACATATTTTTATACATAATATAACATAATAACCTGAGGAGTCTTCATCTACCCTTTCATATTGTAGCAGTCTGTCTAAAAGGAAACTGAAAATACAAAATGTAAATACAAACTTTCTCCAAACTGTGTTAAAGACTATGTCACATTTGACTGGACACATCAATACCTTTTGTCTCTTGAAACTTTTAGTAGCTTTCTCTGTGCTCTCCTCAACTCCTCCTGAAAGCACTCCTGTTCCTAAAAACAGTGCGGTATTATTAAAACATTACAGGGGATGGTAATAGAATAAGATGTGTGTATACTCACATAGACAAGAAACTTTAATTTTCGTTTGAGGTTTTTGTATTTCCGCTTGTAATCGACCTCGACGTCCGTCTGCCCATTAATTTCTGTTAGCCAATGACAATTAATGTCGATTTACAGTGCAGGTTTGGTTTACAATAGAAGATATTGGGTTAATTAAGGCAAATAATCAAAGCATTAAGAAGTAGGTTAACAGTACGACTGTTAGGTAAAGCAGCTAACCAACCATGTAAGCTAACTTAGCTAGCGTTGTGGTAGCGCAGGATAACTTAGCTGGTTAGCTCAACACAACTACGGAGACGCTAGTCACACAGACTGAAAAACAAATGATAATTTTAGCGGTTCACGGCAAAATGAAAAACTATTTGACTCCCTTTAATAGAACTGTAACAGTACCTCTTGTTTCAGTCTGTCTGTGCGACATGTTTCTTGTTTACAGTCGTGACGTTATTTTTGTGCGTCCAGATGGGCGGAGCATTTTGGGGTGTTGTCATTTGACCTCATGGATGCTTTTTAGTTTTGATCAATTTAAACCTTATTAAGCTTCGCTCAATAATAACGTGGTTACTGTCCACCTTGTTGTTTTACATTTCCTTTAGGTTACAGCCTTTAGCCGTCCACCAGTCCCTTGATGCATTCAGTGAGTTGATCCACATCTCTAGCTCAGCACAGACAAATGCCAGGACCCACGCTATGAATTATAGATAAGGAACCATTATGGAGGTGAGTAATGGAGCTTCAGTGAAAGTGCCAAAGCCAGGCCCCGTGTGCTTCTATCTGTGGGAGGAGTAGAGATCTACAGATTTAAGAAGTTAATAAATGGATTAATGGAAAACATTTTTTTTTCTTTTTCTAAAGAAAGGTAGAGACAAGTGGCTGCACAGTGGAATGCTGATGCATGCTCTTGGAAAAGAAGATCATAAATGCTGACTGTACATTTAGGAAATAGTGCTTAACCTTGAGACATAGTATGAACCTCATCAGGAAGCAGAGAGCCAAACAGCATCCTTTAACACACAGTTACAAGACAAACAGTTCTGTAAGTTTTCAATTTTGATCTTCCCATCCCAGGCATTATAGTCAAAAATCCTATGACAAAAATAAACATGAATTGTCTCCCTTGGCAAGGTATACTGCATGGATTTTATATAGTGCTTTTACACCTACTAGGCACTTAAGCACTTTTTGCATTAAGCGTCCATTCACCCATTCACACACCAGTGTCACAGCTGAAACACCACTGGAGGCAAGGTGGGTTAAGTGTCTTGCCCAAGGACACAACAACAGTATGAACCGGGGAAAACGGTAAACCAAACCCCCAACCTTCCTGTTAAAGGACAACCGCTCTACCACTGATCAACTTTTCCTTCCAGGAAAAAAAAAATACAGTATCAAACACAATATATCGGTAACATCGTAATGAAGCTTCCAGTTTCTTTTTTCCAAAGACAGAAATACACTGCTAACATAAATCACAGTTCCTGCCAGTCCATTCTCTTAATAGACCCACATAGTCTCAAGCTGGGCTGTGGATGCTTATCTGTGCTTGTCAATAAATTGTCTTCTGTTCATTTTCTGCTTGGATGCATGTCCTTGCTGATGCATTAGTCTGACTGTATATGTCTGACGTTTTTATTTTGATGACATGGGTTTCCTATACTATACTACAGTATGTTTCCTTGTGAATGCCTGCTTGCACAAATATACTTAACAAGCAAGACAGCACTTCACCTCATCCTGGGGTCTTCTCATTGAAATGTAAGCCTCAACTTTTGTTGTCATCTTCAAATTAATAGAAAATTAAATCTTCTGCTTTTACAAAATTACAAAATGATCTGAAATGAAGTGAACACTGGATGGTAGAGCGGTTGTCCCATAACCCAAAGGTTGGCAGTTTGATTCCCACGCTCCCCAGTTCACACTGTTGTTGTGTCCATGGGCAAGACGCTTAACCCACCTTGTAACCACTGTACTTAATCATCAGTGCCACAGTATGGTGTATGAATATGTATGACTGTGGTGGTCGGAGAAGGCGTGAGCTCCTTGTGTATGGTAACCCCCCTGTCTGTCTGTCTGTCTGTCCCAGTGTGTGTGTGTGTGTATGTGTGTGTGTGTGTGTGTGTGTGTGTGTGTGTGTGTGTGTGTGTGTGTGTGTGTGTGTGTGTGTGTGTGTGTGTGTGTGAAAAAATGTCTGCCTGGTTTCAAACTGATAACCCTCTATTTTTGTCTGAATCTATAAAAGTGGGTGTTTATGCAGAACTGCTGGCCAAAGAAGTGACTGTACACATTTACATCAAAGAACCCAAGTGCTGTGTTAATTGTCTGCTCTCACTTTATTGGCACTTATTTGATCAATTGTAGACATCAATTGGCTAAACACTGGACTTGCTGGGTTTTGCAATTCAAAAATCAATTTCTCATTTGACTTTGGAGGGACAAAAGGATGTCAAGACATCGTCAGCAAATTAGATTGGACAGTGCAATGCTATTTGGCTGGTGTGACTGCTTCTGGTAACCATGTAATGCTTATGACAAATGGGTAATGTTAAGTAATTTAAGGTCTAGGTATTAATATATCTGTTTGACAACATTTCCAAGTTGGGGATGCATGTCTGAAGAGTTGAGAAAGTCAGTCGGTCAGAAAAAAAAAAGGTTGCTTGCACTGAGTGAGAAGCAAAATAGAATTGAGAAGAAACAGTCAATTTATGAGAAACCAGTGACAACACAACAGCAAATGTCATAAATGTTGGTTTATTCCTACAGCAGTAATCCTATAGACATGGAATAGAGGGGGAAGAAACATTTCTTTACAAAACATCTACTTTAAATGTAGAGCAAAAAGGGGTACATAGAGATGTGTGACAGTGTGTACATAAACACAGAACAGACAGGACTTACACGCTGTGCAAAAAGTGCCACAGTAGTGCTTTCATTCACTGGATTTTTAACAGCTGTGTTTATGAAAACACAATCCATCTGGCACCGCAGCATACCAATTTCACAAACACACTCAGCCTCCTTTAAGATGCTGGTAAGATGTTAAACTAATCTCTATTCCTCATTCGAATGGTCTAGCATTACAATTACTGAATATATTGTGGAATAATATGAAAATTCAGTTAATTTTTTTTATAATGCTTACCACAAACATCTCAGGAGGCTATACCCTGCTAGAAGGAATTCAAAGTGTGCCTCTGAATTGATTAACAAAATGCATATCATCCTCTGGACTTTTACTGCACACACCTTATCCTTCATCTAGAAGTCCATCTTCTTCCAACATCTTTATCATTTTATATAAAATATGTGACATAACCTGCACGTTTTACTTCTTAAACACATTGTTCAACACGGTGTGCAAACTGGAGCGTACTCAATAAAAAAAAGGTGCCCTTAGTGTCAGCAAGTAGCAGAACAGAGGCTCACTTCCTAATGTTTGAGGCACTAAAACAAAGACATGAATCACTCAAATACCCCAGTTACAATAAAAGCTCTGTGGGTTTTAACACATTCACACACAGGACTCGCAAAACACTGCCTGTGTTTTCACACTGAGACGCTTGAAGCAGGCACATGGACTTGGAGATGATCAACTATAGTGTAGCTAGATAACTGTACAAACCGCTGTTGCATATGTTAGCACAGACAAATGGACACATGTAAATCACACTCAGTTTCAGCACACAGCTCAGCGACATGTAATAACAGCAATGACGATACATCACTCCTCTGTCGACACATTAACACCTTGATGCGCAGGATTTAGTTTGTGCATGCTGTGATTTGGGTGATATACGATACTGTAGGTATTGTCAGAAAAAAAATGGTAATGAATTTAAACTTCTTGTTGCTTTTTTAGAATATTTGGTTTTCAAATTAGTTTATAATAGTGTACAATCTATTTATATATTGTATTTATAATCCTATATTTTGTACTTAAGTTGGTGAGATATTGTAGAAGATTAAATATTATACATACAATAATATACTGTATACTCAACCATTCAGGGGGTTAGACTGGCATACACATGCAATATTTACAAGACTAGAGTCTGTTTATGCCACAGTGGGGAAATAAACCATCTTTCTAAGCCATCTTTCTCTTCAGGATGTTTCGTGTGTGTGTGTTGTCCCCAAAGTGTGTGTACTTATATGTGCAAATCTTTATACATTTACATAATAATAATCATGGTATCAATTTTACTTTTTGCTGTGGATATCAATTACCTGTAGGCTATTAAATTTGACTTCTAAACCTCTTGTCATATGGCTTGAATGTGAGGAAAGTGTGTGTGTTTGTAGATTTAATGGCTTTTTGTGTCAAACAAAACATATTCCTTTTTTAGACTCTTATAAATCTGATTTTAGTGACCACTCATGACATCAGGAAATGGCTGTATCAGCAGACATCTATATTTAGTTAGCTGCATGTTTGTTCTTTTTTTAAAAACTGGACAAGAAAAAAATGCCTCATAAAAATCTGTTTTTCAAATTTTGTTTTAGCTAAAGTCCAAATGATTAATCCAAGAATTTCATTCAAAATAACCAGTTAAATATTATGTGCCACACTGTTTAACATAACATTCAGCATACATATTTTAGAGAAAATGTGTATGCTTTATTTAGAAACTTTATTTCTTTAGCATTCAACACTACTTGGACAGGATTATCTTGGTTTTATTGTGTATAATTGTTTTGTTTTATCTGGTTTTATTAAATTTTGTATTCATAGATAGCTGAATTATTTATAAATTTAATCTCTGCACTGCCTGTATCAATAAGAACCAGACTCTAACTACTTCAACGCACGTCAGCATCTGAGACCCAACACAAAAGCAACATGGACGACAGATTAAATGCTTGTAATTAAACTGTAAGAGCAGCAGAATCTTTATGGACTGGGCAATTCAGATCATATAGACCTTTCATTCTTAAAGTAAAACTTCTCTTAATCCCTGAAGAACCACTGGGATTCAAAGCTATAAATATTAGTGTTATGTTAGTAGAGCAAACTCTCATTTCTATATCAAATGGTCTATGACTATGCTTATGGTGGCATATGAGCTGTTTGCAAAATTGTCTGTTTAGCATTACTGTTAGTTTAGTCCACACACTAAGATTGTTAGTTAAGGCCAATTAAGAAATTCTAGTACTTCTTAAATTTCTAGAAAAATGGTGTAAACCACTGGCTACCTCATTATATTAGAAAAACGGAGTTAACATTTTAGTTGTAAACTCTGCAAAAATATTTCTTTGCAGTCTGGCAGTTAAATTGTAAAGTTAGCAAAAAATAATATTGCAACTAAAATGTTTTAAGGAGCGTTAACA
The DNA here is from genome assembly GCA_024349245.1 of Neodontobutis hainanensis. NCBI lineage: Eukaryota > Metazoa > Chordata > Actinopteri > Gobiiformes > Odontobutidae > Neodontobutis > Neodontobutis hainanensis. Next base: position 502,141 of record JALDNG010000028.1, read on the forward strand.
TTTTGTTAGAATATGTGTTTTATAGTCAAAAAATCTCTCCAATATTGCTTTCTACATCATCTAATATACTGTATAGTTCAAGCAATATATAATGTTGAAGGAAGTCCTCACTTCAGGTTTAGTGGTTTCTTCATCATGTGGTAGGGAGGGTATAGTGGGCCACAGTGGTGCTATTGGGAGAAATTGTGAGGCTGTGGCTTTGCTACAACTGTTTTCAAGTGGTAGAAGTGGTGGAGTCAGCAGCTACAGTGGCATCTTTGCTGGAATCCATTTTGACATCTAGTCCAGCACTGCTAGTTTTCAGCTCTACTTCTGGGGTTTTAGGAGGGACTGCTTTTGGTGTAGAGCCCCTAGTCAGCTCAGCATGACCTGGGCTTGATTTGAGATCAGAGCCTGTCTCGGGTGTACCGTTGGTGATTGGTTCTGGTGTGGTTGGCTTTGGAGGCTCAGGTGTGGGAGCCAGGGCACTTTTTGTTTCAGGTGTTGGAGTAGGAGCTTTAGGAGCAGCTGGCTTAGGCTCAGGACTTGGAGTTGGTCTTGGATCAAATAGACTGCGACTTGCTTTGGGTTCAGGGCTCGGAGCTGGGCTAAGCTTCACTTCAGGTGATTTTGGCGTTTCCAACTTTGTTTCAACAGGCGGAGTCTTCTTCGTCTCAGGCAGCGGGCTGACTTTAGGAGTGGGCTTGATTTCCATCACTGGGGGAGCACTTGGTTCAGGCACAGCAGCAGATGGAGGACTGGGCTTGGGTTCAGCAGGGACGGTTATGCTTTCAGCCTCAGAGTCAGGGATTTGATCAGGGGCATCAGTGTCAGTGTCCAGCGGGAGTGCAGTGTTAAAGCCCACGCCTGAGTCACTGGTCTCTAGGTTACCAACTCCTACCTCTTTGGATGAAACCTCAAGACCCTGAGATCAGGCAAACACACAGATATCTTTCAAATGAGACATACAGTAACCCTCTCACACTTGAGTTATAAATATTAAATTGACTCACTTTAATGTCTACCTCAGTGCTTTGAGATTTCTCTGTGTTGTCTGCCTGGGAATGTTTGGATTCGTCACTGAGTTTGGTGATGTTTTTAACAACCTAACAAAGATGCAGAGAATCGTGACATAAAACACACCATTTTCATTAACACAGCCACAAGCCAGAGGTAGTATCATTTAGTTTATGTTGTAACTGTATGTGACACTTTTAATTACTTTTATATATCTCTGAACACTCTTTCTCTTGCTATTGTATTTCAAAAAGGATTGTTTTGGTATTGGTCTACATACAAAAGTGGTACTTCAGTAGTTTTATGACACCTAACTTGGGTACAGATTTGTGCAGCTACTTGTTGTTATAGCCAAGTTTTTTATACATATTAAATACATATATTACTCTGACCTGTCTGAAGGCCTCTCCCTCATCATCCTTGTTGGCAAGCTTCTCTAAGGCCGCAGCCCTCTTGGCCCTTTTCTTTACTTTGATCAGGCATGACAGCAGGCAAACCAGAAGAAGGAAAACCAGCAGGCCCAGCAGGGCTATGATTGCCACATACAGTTTGTCTAGCTTGTAGGCTGCAAGGAGGCATGGTGGGAAAAGAGACAGAATACAGTAGTGTGACATTAAATAATTAAAGTGACCCTTTAATGAAATGAAAGTTCAATTTGAAATGTCAGTAAAAACAAAAGCACTGCAATTATGTTCTTCCCTATCCCCTTCTTACGCAGTATTTCCAGAAAGACGATGGACACTGGGAACCCCAAGATGTCAGTAACTTTAAACTCTCCTGCGTCTGAAGCCTTGACATGATCCAAATAAAACAGAGAGCCGTCCAAAGAGAGGCGGTGCTCAAAACCAAGCTCTCTTTGGGCCTGCAAGAGATACAAACATCAGTTTAACAGCTAATTTATATAATTCACCATTACGCTATGTAAAATATATGTTTTGTTTACACTACTACAGATTCACGTCATTATGACTGTAATAAGGAATGTGTGTACATCTGTAAACTCTCCCTTGTCCAAGAGGAGGTGGGGAATATGAAGGGCGGCGTCCCCATAGTTGCGGGTGTAGTACAGCTGGATCAGGGAGCTGTTCAGAATCAGGTTGATCTTCATTTTATTACCATATGTCAGTTTCGGGAAGTGTTGGTGCTCTGAGACATAGACAGAGATGCACAATACATACATCACAGTTCTGCTAACGATCCCACAGATCATCTAAAATGCATTAGCCTACAGGAGCCCATTAACATTTGCCTCTTTAAAAAGCCATTATGGCTGACAAAAAGAGTGTAATACTAAGAGAGGGGGCAAAAGACTGCATCCTAATGGAAGGTATTGGTCAGTACAATTAAAAAACGAGGGGCACACACTGTATAAGTTGTGCTTATTTGTGTTCTCACCTCTTACATTAAGACACATTTTCCTTTTGATATCACCTCTACTGTCCCTCACGGTGTAGCTGCCCTCGTCAGCACCTGTGACGGCACTGAGGGTGATGTGTTTGTCACCGATGCTGATACGATCCTGGTAGCCCTCCCTGGTTGTACCCACAGTAGTATAGAGCACCAGAGCAGGTCTGAAAGGCAAAAATAAGTATTCACCTTTCTAATACAGTCATGTTTTGAAGAATATGTTTGGAGACTTTACCTATTGGTCTGGTTTGCCTCCACTGAACTGGGCTTGTACTCCAAAGTAATTGGAGGAGACATGTCCAGTGGAATACGGAAGGGGTCTCCATACTTAACAGTCTGCTCATTTGAGCAATCTAAAATGACAAAACAGGAAGTTTGTAAATAGATTTAATAGCAGTAAAGAGAGCGGTGAGCCCTGGTGGAAGAGCAAATAAGGAGAAACAGCTTGATAGATGTAACAAAAAGGGCACTGATTGCTGCAAAGAAGAGTCCAAAAATATCAGAGAATAGGAGGGTTGGAAACCAAACGGACAGTTAAAACATCAGGATGGAAGAGAAGGGTGGTTTAAAAGATCCTTAATTACTGCCTGGCAGCTCCTGGACCTAATATCATCACTCACTGGCTCCATATGGCATTGCACCCACACACTGCAACACTACACTACAGTCACCTTTATCTGTGGGGATTTCTTGCATAGCGCAGTGTGTTGGCATCATACGCCTTATCTAATGTGTATCTGTGTCTAATCATACCACTTCAGTCAACCAGAGAGAGTCACCACTTTATATATTAAACACTTACAGAGTTTAATATGAAAGGCACCTCCTATTGGGGCTCAGAATACCTAAAGACTTAGTTACTCTTTCTGAATCTGTGTTTTTGATTACCAACAACAGAATGTATCGAAAGGGAACTGTCCCTACTTGAATTAAGATTCACAGCCTTTGGGAGGTAACTGATATAGAGTAATTTATTGTGGCAATTTGAACAATATCAAATGAAGTAAAAATGATGTGCAGTAGCATACAAGTAAGCATCAGGACAAGCTTCCAACTATGTCCAGATGCCAGGCTACCATCGACTGGATGAATGAGAGCCTTCATAGACAAATTAATTTTTTTAATTTACCTGGTAAGAGAATTTAAATGCTGTGCAGACAAAGTAAAACAATTTTATCCTAGAAAAACAACAATGGCATGGCACACAGAAACTGCATCTGTGTAATGTTTAGGTCAACACTATGACAGATTAAATGCCCCTACCTCGCACTATCAGAGTAATGCGCTCGACGTATTCTGGATTCTCAGGGTTCTTTACAGTGTAAACTCCCTCGTCTGCCTCTTCCACCGATTTTATTATGAGGTGACTGAGGGGGCTGTTGACATTGCCCCTTGTGCTGACCAAAATACCATCCCGCATGAGGGGCTCATCAGTGGTCTGTCCACGCGGAGCCGACCTGTTCCTAAATGTCACCTCCATTTTGGTTGAACCAGATCCAAGATGGATGTGGAAGTCCTCTCCGTAAAACAAGGTCCTGGTCTCCTCATTGGTTGGGGCTATGGAACATCAAGCAAAGAGCAGGCTTGCAAAATCAAGAGAAGTTTCTTATTCATAATAAATAAGAAAGTAAATAACTTAAAGATCACTGGAATAGACTAAGACTTACCCTTTACAGGAACAGGCAGAGCTGAAAACCAAAACCAAAAATACTAATAAACACCTGAAGTTCATTTTTAACTTGCTTTAGCTTTAAAGTCTATTGAAATGTTACTGTGCGACGTTTATCAAGATAAGTGATCATACCTGATGAGAGGAGAACACTGAATACAATCACACTGACTGTCAACATCCTGGTGGTTATTCAGTCTACAATAAAAAGACAAGAAACAAAACTGTCTGGATTAGTTTATAAGGACACTATGGCCCAATCCCAATTCACTAGCCCCAAAAAAGAAGGGGTAAAGGGTATTTAAACACAGCATAATATTACGATAATGTCTGATAATACTCCCACCGTCATCATTATAACAGCGTGTGAACAGTGAGATGTATGAGACTGTGAGCTTTCAATGTGAGGCTAGTTTTAGCAAACAGCGTTTTTTTTTACAAAACGTTCTGAAAAGAAAACTGATAAACATAAAACATAACCCTTAATATTTAAATCTTTATTTTGGCTTATTGCATTATGGGAAAACAACAAGGGCTATGGGCTAAGGCAGGGGTGGGCAAACTAATGCCCGGGGTCACACGCATCCCGTTGGGCTGTTCAATGTGGCCCCGCCTAGCATTTACTAATATTTTATTGATGATTAAACACTGCATATATGGGGATAAGGCCCAATTTTATAATTTACCCTACCCCTTAGCCCTTGTTCCTTTGTTCATTTGAACTTGAACATTTATGTACTCATCTATTTTCTTCTCAGAAAGTTTTGTAAAAATTGCTGTTTGCTAAAGTTAGCCTCACTTCAATAGGTCACAGTCTTGAATTTAAAGAACCTTTTATTTGCTAATGTATAACACCGCTATCTGTTTTTCCATTTTTGTGTTTGTAGTAACACCCTTCAGTGTCTTGTGTCTGAGACCGGGACTGAAGCTGATACTGTTCAGAGCAAGACTCAAGTAAAAATACTCACAATAAACTGTTCACATGCCGTTATAATGATGATGATGGGTGTATTATTAGACCTTATTATTCTGTGTATAAAAAATGAAACATTAAAAACTATGCGTTTATATATAGTCTATATTATGAATACTTTTACTATATGTTCTGTGATGTATGTTACATGACATCCTTTATAAACCTTAAACTTATTATACATCTATGTCCCTACAGGTGTGCAGTCCCAATTCTTTAGGGGTAGCATATAATCTTACCCATACAACTTCTTTTGGAGGGCTAAGGGGTAAGAGGTAAATTAGAAAATTTGGAGTGGGCCTAAATATATATGGAGAAAAAATGTAATTACTAAATGACAAAAGGATTATTCAAACAAAATCAAAAACAAAAATGAAGTTACATACATCAATGCCCCTTTCAAAGCTCAATAATATGCCTTACAAGAACATTCAAGTAACATTAGCACTCTTTAGTGAACAGCAATATTCTTGTGCATTGAGACATCAGAGGCACAAGGTTCAAGGGGCCATGGCAATAGAAACTTTGCTCTGTATTTTGTTTTTTCCAAAAAGGGCAGAAGGGTACTAGAAAATACCTGCAGTGCACACAGCCAGACGTTGCAACATAAAAAAAACAAGTAGTCAAGGAACTCTATGTGGCGGTTCGATTCCCACTCTCCCCACAGTTCATACTGTCGTTGTGTCCTTGGGCAAGACACTTAACGCACCTTGCCTCCAGTGGCTGGTAATTACTGTAGAACAATGTAAGTCGCTTTTGATAAAAGCGAATAAAAGCTAAATGAATAAATGTAAATGTAAAGTAAAAACGTGTGCAGCCACATGTCTGAGCTTGAACTTGGGTTTCCATATTACCTGCATTCATGTCACGTGACTTGAATTACACTATCTAATCACAAAATAATCAAAAAAAAACACACCCTTAAGAGACACAGTATCTGCAGTCCATTTTGTAGCCACTCTAAATAGAATTTATGTGCCATTGCTTAGATTGTTGTTGGACTGGAAATAAAGAAAGCATTCTGTGTCCCGTTAGTGGAAAAGCCTAAGTCAAGAGCACAATTACGTCTTAATGGCTTCACAATGTCATGAGTGCATTCTGCAGTGGAATATAATGTTGAGTTTAAGGCATGCCAAAGCGTGAATGAATTTGTTATTATTATCATAACTGTAAAGAATTTCTTGAAGATTTTGCTGCAGTTTTCATTTACAAACCCTATAGGGACAAGAAGGGACTAGGAACACCTGCAGGGCTCACATTTGCTCTCTGCAGCAGCTAATGAACTTGTGGCCAAAAGTGTATTATTGAAACATAGATAAAGTAGAAGCACAACCTGCTGCAGTGAGAAGTAACATTTTAATTTGTCTAAACGTTGTTTGCTTTGTTTACACAGATAATAATGTGAATGAAGCACAGGAAGTTGTACTGTTAATAATTTGTATCTCAGTGTTGATTGTTGAGACCTCTGCACTGTGCCACATCCTCACACCACTCCGGGACCCTTGCCCAAAGGGTACATGATTTTATTGCATCTAAAACAAAATATGGAAGACCTAGCTCTCTTTGAACACAACATTTCTGTTTGCTTGGCCACAATACAATTTCACCCTAATTGAATTATTGCAATTCTCTGCTCTTGCAGTAAGTTTTCATTTTCTAATATTCAAAACTTCCATTTCAGGCCAATGCATCTTACGAGAATATGAAAAGAAATCAGCATTTAATTACTCTGCTACAGCACAGGTTGGCTGTGAAGAAGTGAACCATGTCCATCTGTTTGTCACAGCAGTGGGCATAGTGGAGTAACTGTGGCCAATCTGGTGTCTCTGAGCACGAGCCATGAAGCCGACCAACAGAAATTCCCTACATTTCAGTGTGACTGTGTGTGAAGCAGAAAAAATAACTTTAAAATGTGGAGCTCAAACATGCAAAACCACTAAGGCTATAAAGCGCGGGATTTATAAAACATTGCCACCTGCAGGAGTTTGAACTTTCTGACCACTAACACTCACCCTATTGGATTCTACAGTCCTGGTTCCACACTTCCTTAGCCAAATTCTAGTTTTATACACATATTAATATTCATGCCATTTGTGCTTCCATACCTAACTTCAATATGTCTCTGTGGCACTTTTTCTCACTTTCCCCCACCACAATTTATCTTCTCAGTGAGCGTTCTCTGGCACTTTCTGAATCTGACAAATCTGTAACATTTGTCTTTTGTCTGTCTATATTATTGTCTTTGTTTCGTCCACTCCTCCTCCTTATCTTACATAACTCATTCCAGTGCATCCTTCTCTAATCTCAAAGCCTGTGTTCTTTCAAACTCCAAACGCACCAATTACTTGAAGCACAAGCAGGTCTTTGTCCAGGGCTTTTAAAGAGGCGGAAATGCTTTCAGTGATAGCAGATGCACTGAGCCCACAAAGCCACCTCTGTGTCTTTACCATAGTTATTTGGGTTCTATTTTCCCTTCACATGATGACAGAAGGAGAACTGCCTTGACAGGATAGAAAAACATATACTGCTCACTCATCCCCACATGACTGCACACTGTAGCTGGCACTGGACATGTATAAATCATGAAGCATAAAAAAAAGCATTGCACCAAGAGCTCAATGTGTAAATGTATAACTGATTTTTATTTTATTTTAGCTTTTGAAATCCCCATGGGGCCTTTCACTGTTTATTCTAACATCGAAGCATCTTAGAAAGCAGAAATAGATCATGCAGGGGAAAGTGGCTCAAAGCAATGGTAGCCAAACTGTTCTTCACCAGATGTTTTTTTTTTTGCTCATGTGCTGTTCCAGAGACAGATTTCCACCATATTGCTTGCACCTGTCAGATTCATGAAAATCAATGGTCATGAGGGAGGAGTGGGGGAGCAGGGTGTCGGTATGATGTGCAGTAGCCTATTGAGAAAGCAACTTAGCGCAGATTGGGTTGAGACAGCACATCTCAGACTGGACTGATGAGGTGATAATAGACGAAGCAAGGGGTTATCTGGGACGCAGTAAGAGCACAATGCAGGTGAAGGCAGCGCAGCCAGCGGCATGTAGCCTACATCCTCTCACACAGGGGATGCTATAGGCTATAGCTGTAAGCTTTTGAGCTCAGTGACTAATACATAGAAAGGCTTTTGGCCCACGCCTCTAATATATAGTGTCTCATTAGACTAAAATGTAAAAATAAACTTTATTGTCCTTCAATGACGTCACGCGTGAAAAGGGTCGCTTAGGCTATTTCATGATGTATTTAAGAAAAACTCAGAAATAGCCTAACTTATAGGTTATAAATAAGATATAAATTAGAAGGTGCACAAATCTACTTAAAAATCTTCTTCTGACTGACCGATGAAATTTGCTTAATGCGCTCCTGCTAACATAGGCTCCCACGGTTGGTAGGCTACATTAACAGAGACTATATATATCAAAACCTATAAGAGATCAAATTTGTGTTATTAATAACACAGCTCATAAGTCATAGTGTAGCCACTCACCTCTGGGCCAGGACACCCGACGAGCGCATCAACCAAAAAACTGCAGAATTTAACCCGTCATGTACCAGACGTATTTAGGACACACGTCCGCGCGTCAAGCACGGAGGACACAAACCTTGGCTCGACACCTACCTTCCTCTACGTATCCCTTCGGATCGGAGGTGCGGTCCGCGGAGACGTGGTGCAGTCAGAGGAGACGCGTGGATGCCCTGCGAGCAAAATGTCCCTTTCTCTTGTGCTGTCGCCTCCCTCTCTTTTAACCGCTCCCCCCCAAGAGCCGCACTTCACGACTCGGGCGCAACATTTGGATAATGTTCAGACTATGTTGGCTCCCGCTGCTCACTCTCCTAAACACTCCACACACACGGAAAATACTGGACAGCCCTCTTCTCCAAACATGATTATGACAATAGGTTATAGGGAGAATGTATTATCGAGATATTAGTTATTCAGCGCACTGTTGACCACACACATGCTGCCTGCAGTCACTGCTTAACATGAAACGTGTCAGAGAATACAGACATGTTAGGGCATCTAACTAATTTCCTGTTAACAAAAAATGACAAGAGCGAGCCATAACACTGGGCCTCCCATTTTATTAAATGTTTACAGTGTTTAGAAAAAGGGTCAGCTTGGGCTATTTCATGCTGTATTTAAGCTAAACTAAGAAGTTGCCTAACGCATAGGGACATAAATTAGAATGTGCACAAATCTAATTTCATTAAATGTTTACATACAGAATTTAGATGTATGTTTAGAAAATATTTATTTTTTTCAAGAAGACAAAGTTACAGTGAGATAGTTACATATTTGAAGCATGAGGTTAGTATGCACAAATGACAAACGTTAGATAATCACAATAACACGTGGAAGCTGCATAAGAATTCAGGTTTAATCATTTCTCTTCCATGGAAATAAAAGGATTGGTTGGAAGCATACATGGAGTTGATAATGGTTAATGAATAAAAGTACATGATTAGTATACACGATTATGCAGGACAAGAAGATTCCACCCGCCATCACTAACATGATTCTGCCAGCTCACTGAGGGCACGCACTTAGAGTTGAAATTTAAAACTTAGCTAAAACTAAATGGATGACTGTCTCTGACTGAGATGGGTGGAGCTTTTGTGAAGAGTTTATGTTAATGGTAGGAGGCTGTTTAGTGCATAGACATAGCTCTGTTTGTAACTTCTGTATTATTCTGTAAGGCAAAATGTTGTTCATAACTGGAAAACTTTCAATCTTTTTATCTCTATCCAAATACATCATTCCACGTCTCTGCTAATTCTAATATTTAGAGATTACCAAAGGTTTACGTTACGACGTGTCAGTAAAAGTACATTCTAAATCACATGTAAACAAATGTTTAGTAAAAATCAAATGTAATATTTGATTCACAAGTTTCATCCCGAGCCTCTTGAGAAAATATCTTATAACTGATTTCCTATTGTTGGGTGATCTATGTTTTTTTCCGACTCCTTCCTCTTCCCCCTGTAGGCTGCACAGAAGCCATAGGCCCAGAGAGCTTATGTGTCTCAAAGTCAAGTTTCTGCTGCAGAATCCCAGTGAGAATGAACTCAGCAGTGACAACAGGAATACCTGAAGAGACCGCTGGACCACACAAAGACCAGTCCTCCTCGCAGGAAATCACTAAAGTCTGGGGCTGGTAAAAACAGAAGACAGTTCCAAATAACATCTTAGGGCCACCCTATATAAAGCATCTATCTTACAGCAAAATAAGGGTTTTACCTTTTTAGAAGAGGGCATTCTTGGCAGAAATGTAGCTCCACTGCAGGAAATTATATCTTTCATATGAAGTGGCTCTGGCTTAACTGACTTTGTGACATGAATCTCATATCCCTGAAAGATAAATATAGCAATGAGCCATATGGATGCAAAACATTTTTGGGGAGTGGGAATCAATTCAAGGCTCCTCCGAGCAATAGAATTTGGTAAAACACATGTATATCAATGCCTAGTTTGGAAGGATCCCCATATCATATGATCCCTTTGTGGCTCTGACAAGATACTGCTGACTATGGTGAAAAGAAACATGTGTTAGAAGCACAAGTGTCTGGTTTAACCAAATATGAGCTGGCACCATCTGTTGGAATCATTTGGTTTAATCATCCAAAACCTTTATGCTTCTTCCACAGAAAATGAAAAGTGTGCCAACTGCTTACTCAAATCTTAAGGAATGAACATTAACGTACTGCAGGTACCTGTAAAAGAGGCTGACTGCTGGCCTTCCTCAGAGAATCCTGCAGGATGAAATTGAAATTATGCTCCTGCTCGGAATCTTTAACAATATAAGCAATAGGAGACAAGAAGGTCCCAGCTTTTCCACTCTGAAACATAAATAAGTACACGTGCATTATTATGAGTTTATATTGTTCTTCCACATAGATAAAAAAAATTAAAGACAAAATGTAATAAAGTTCAAACCTTCTCCAGCCACTGTGTAGTAACAATAGGAACTCCTTTTGCCACTGCACACAGGAATTTGACAGTCCTGCGTACTTTGTCTGTCACTAAACAGGTCATGTTGGCTACATCTTTAGCTATGCTACCTCCTAAGAGAGACAACACGTTCTCCCCCGCTTCATCCACCACTCCAGTGAACAGCACCTGCAAATGTAAAAAAAATAAATAATGTATGTGGATTTGTTCATTCACAGCATGCCTTAGGAATCCAAAGCTATTCACAAGCTCTAAAAATTAATGCATGCTGTGGAATTGCAATCTGCTCTTTTGCCATAAAGTGTCACCAGAAACTACACACCCCACCTTTAACGCACTCTTGGTAAATTACAGAACAACTGAAATACCAGAAAAATAGTGAATAACACACACACTTTTATTACCACCACATTATTTTCAGCATCCATCCAGTAGTTGCACAGACCTTGTAAGCTTGGCTAGTAGCTTTTAATCGTCCAAACGTGCTTGGTGATGCAGTCGAGGAGCGAGAAATCTTAGCCACAGGAGAGAAATCTGAGTTAGCAGAATGTCGCCTCCTGGAAGCACTTCTGGTTGGCGTCTGGAGCTGTTTAATGGTTCATGGGCAGAAAAGAAGGAAAAGTTGAGAGGGCAGTGCATTAAAAAAGGACAAAGAACAAGAAAGGGAAGTTCACTAAACCACTTAATTCTGTTAATGGGGATGACAAGTTCAGTGTACTTATGTTGCAAAAGTCCTAACTGGCCATCTCTGAGGATGGTGCATTAGGATGGTTGCAAAAGCAAATGAATAAGAATGCACCTCTGTCTGTAAAAGCTATGAACAAGCGTCTATTGGCTACACAGCCTAACCGTAATTCGAACTGATAAACTTTAATGTGCTACAACCTAATCAACAGATTTTATCTAATCACCTCTTGCTCTTCTGGATTTGCTTCTTGTTCCATGGAGTTATTGCCAGATGGGCCACTGTCCCCCCGGCCCCCTCTTTTCTTCTTCTGTTGAACTAAAGGCCGATTCTTGACTCTGGGCTCTTCAGTTTTCAGACTCTCCTCCTTTACATCTTTTTTTACACTGCTCCTTGCCCGAGTACTTGTGGCTCTAGCATCATCTGCTTTTTCTGTTTTCTGGAATTTTGTCTTCAAATCTTTTTCTACATTTGTCTCCATTTCTCTTTTTCTTCCTCCTCTTCTAACATTGTCTACAGCGCCTAAGGAAGTGTCTGGGCTCTCCAGAGATCTGATTTCTGATTTTTCACTAGTACATGCTTCCTCTTGATTTGACTGGTCTTCCTCATATTCAGGTGTGCATTCAGATGGTTTCTTTATAGCTCCACCCTGCCCCCTTGTGGAACCAGATTGTTGGGAGTCTGTCTTATCTTTATTCTTTTCTTCAGAGGAACTCTTTTGGCTTCTTCGTCCTCTTTGTGGAGCTTTCTGTATTGATATCTGAGCACTCTGGGCACTGACAGAACAAACAGACTCCGGCTTTGCCTCAGTCCTCCTGTCTCTTCCTCTCTGTCTGCTTCCTCTTCCTCTGCTCTGAGGGCTAACACTGTAGCTAGAAATCTCAACGTTCAGAGAGTTGCTGGAGTTGGCCCTAGAGAGGACTCGTGGTGATGGAGAGGCGGGATCTGCCTGAACAGATGTCTCCGCAGCCACCGTTCTCCGGGTACTAGCTCTGGATGCAGTGTTTTGGACTGGCACATCTGTCCTCTTTGCCCCTCGCCCCCTGCCTCTCCCTCTGCTGTTCTGGGAATTGATGCTGGGCAATGACCTCTCAGAGCTGACCGAGTTGGAGGAGTTGGAGCGAGATCTGGTCCTTCTCGCTGGAAAGTCTTCGTTGGCTGAAGTAGAGGATTCTGGGGCCGCAATTGTTCTTCTGCCTCTTCTAGATGCTTGGTCTTTTTTTAATCTCTCCTTTTCCTCCATTTCTAGTTGTGCCTTGTGCTCTTGGACCTTCCTCTCCACCTCAAGTCTTTTTACTTCTTCGTCAAATCTTTTGGCTGTTTCCAATCTTTCTTTATCCTCCCTTTCCATTCTCTCCTTCTCCTCTTGCACTCTCTTTTCCTTCTCTAAGATTGCTTTTTGTTTTTCTTCTTTTTCTTTCTGGAGCAAAGCGGCCATTTCTTTTCCTTCTTGTTCCTCACTTTCCTTCTCCAGCCTCTTTTTCGCCACAGTTTTTCCTTCAGTCTTTTCTAGGTCTTCATTGGTCCTTTGAGTTTCTTCCTTGCTCTCATCCTCAGGATCTACCTTGGGTTTCACTCTTCTAGAAGCAGGCACAGCTTTACTCTTGCCTTTTGTCTGTCTCATAAGAGGTACAGCGCTCACTTGCTCTGCCACTGCTTGGTCCTTCTTTCTTAATTTTGCCTTTGCACCTACTTTACTTCTGACACTCACTCTTCTCGTCCCAGCTTCAGATGTTCCGTCCTCTTCTTTAGATATGGTAGTTTCTGAGTCCTGAGTATCTGCTTCTGTTTTAGTGAGTGACTGCGTGTCTTCAAGTGGCTTTGCTTTTCTTTTTCTGGGACCTGGAAATGAGTCCTCGGTATCACTTCCCATGTCCTCACTTAAAACTACAGGCTGAGTTGGTGCAACAGAAAGCTCTGAATTAACAAGCGGTTGTGTCTCTTGATCTTCTGGTTGCAGTTGTTTATCTTTTTGGTTTATTGCAATTGGAACAGAATCTTCTCTATCACTTTCCCGATTCTCGGTTAAAGAAATAGGCTGGGTCTCAGCTACACTAAGCTCTGAATCCACATATGGCTGTTTCTCTTCTTCTGGGTCAAGGTGCTTCTCTTTTCTCCTAACAATTTTAATGGGATCCTCTTCACTTTGCTCATCCTTTGGAATATCTATGGGCTGTGTTTGTTCGTCCTCGGATGGCAGTTGCTTTGCTTTTCTTTTTCTAAAAACTGGAGGTGAATCTTGGTCACTTTCCTTGTCCTCATCCCAATTCATAGGTTGGGTTTCAGCCACAGTAAACTCAGTATTTTGAAGTGGTTGTGTCTCCTCTTCTTGAATTTGCTTTGCCTTTCGCTTTCTAAAACTTGGAGGTGACTCCTCACTGTCACTCTCTTCATCAATGGACATGGGTTGAGTTTCAGCTATAGACAAAACTTCGGTTTGTTTATACAAGGTGGCTTGTCCTGCTTCCTCTTTTGTTTTAAGTAGTGTGTCATGATGATTTGATTCTAGCACAGATGTGTCATCTTTCATCACGAGATGCTCCACTGCTGGGACACTGGTTGTCAGAACTATCTCTGTAGGCTTATCCTCTGGGGTTTCATTCTCTTCATCACTGTATGACTCAGAAATATATGCTTGTGTTGCTTGTAAGGCTATGTCTACAGGTGACTCCTTCCTATCAGTGGTAATGGCATCTCCATATAATTGAGTTTCTTGTAGACTGATACCATTGTCCACACTGTCAAAAGCCTGGGTGCACTCCATGGCCAGAACATGCGCCTGATTTTGCAGGTGGCTGCTGTCCGAAAGCTCCAGCTGGAAAGTGCCTCCTGTGGCACATGCGACATCCTTTTCATTAACTATAGAGGCAAGCCCAGAGGGGTTAGGTTCTTGAATGAATGACTGTGTCTCTGCAACAACAAAGTCGTCATCCTCTTGACTGTCCAAGTGGTAAGAAAATGTACCAGGCCTCCCAGCTGGGGCCACTGCATCTAGAAGACAGAATACACAGTAATGTATTAACTCATAATTACAAAGCAAAAGGTTAATCCCAAATTAACTTTGACTGACTGAAAAAAGCATGTGGATTATTAGTGTAATGGTGCTTCAATTACTTACATCCAAGTGATGATGGACTTAGAAATGCCTGAGTCTCTAGTTCTTCTATGTTTCCCTCTGAAGATGCAATATAAAAGTGGAAAACACAATTTACCAACTTGAACAAAACAAAGCACTGAAAAAGGTTTTAGCATTCAGTTTGTTTATAATTTTTGTTTATGATTACATTAAAACTAAGAACTAGGAACTGGCAATATTTGCTATAGTATTCATTTGAAATGGGAAGACTGATTACCTGAAAGTTGTACAGGAGTTGAACAGTTCGGTTGTAAGGAACCCAGATGGCCATG
The DNA here is from genome assembly GCA_024349245.1 of Neodontobutis hainanensis. Classification (NCBI taxonomy): domain Eukaryota; kingdom Metazoa; phylum Chordata; class Actinopteri; order Gobiiformes; family Odontobutidae; genus Neodontobutis; species Neodontobutis hainanensis. The sequence continues at coordinate 517,241 of JALDNG010000028.1, forward strand.
TGTAATTTCTCTGTGCAGGATAGGTATCTCGTTATTACACGCCTCTTGAATGTCTGCATCTTTGTCCTCCACATCTGTATCACTGTCCAGTGTGACTTCAGCTGGATTATGCTGCTGTATAGCCGGGGCCACACTGTCCTCATTCATATCTGGATCTGCATCCATAGCTGACTGAGCGCCAGCTGCAGAGGGTTCAGAGGTGACAAGTTTGACCAGAGAATAATCATCTTCTACATCCGTGTCACTGTTTGACAAAATCTCTAAATCAGCTCCTGCAGACTCCAATGGTTGTTCAGTGACAGCAGCACTGAGTATTCCCTCATCATCTGTGTCACTGTCTAGATTCAGACTCTGAGGAGCAGCTGATGTTGATTCAGCCACAGCTGTCTTTACAACTAATTGGGAAGGAGTATTGTGTAGTTTTGCACCTTTAGTATGTGTTTCTTCCTCATCAACATCCGTATCGCTGTCTAGGTGAAATTCTTGTGGACTTGTTGCATCACCAACATCAACTGTGATGGCAGTCTGGGATACTGTGGGTTTTGCAGTTGTAGCAGACACTAAATCATCATCATCCACATCAGTGTCACTGTCCATACTGATTCCCTTAGGCTGAATAACGGGAATAGAGGGGGAACGTTTAGTAGCGTCATCAGACAACAACGCAGGGTCTGGCCCTCCGTGTGTGTCAATATCATCAACATCTGTGTCATTATCTATGTTAAACTGGGCTGGGTTTGAAGCCGGAGTATTGTTTAGGAATACAGGAGTAGCAGAGACCAGCCTTTCGTCTTCCTCAAGATCTGTGTCACTGTCCATATTAAATTGAGGTACATCAGCAGACATTACAGGTGTAGTCAAGGGCAATTGAATTCCTCCTTCAAGACTGGTATTGCACTCCTCATTAGCTAGCTCTGGTCGTCCATTTTTGTTATGCACATTCTCCAATGTTGCTCTTGCTTCATCAGTTCCTGCCTCCTCTTCACTGTCACCCACAATCTCAAGTGCCATTCCTTCTTTCAGCTCCAGTTGGACGATATTTATACCACTCTGCTCATTGTTGAAGCTGACAAGTCTGTGTGGTCTCATTTTATTTGACGAGGAGGGTGTGATTGGACTTTCATCCTCACTGTCAACCAGCACAAACAAAGGGACAGCTTAAAATGTGAAAGTTTATAATTAAACAAAACTGCTCCACAAAGTCAGATATATACTTTTAAGTATTTATAAACTAGAAATATTCCCATTAATATTGTGTTTTCTAAATATGACTAAAAAGCATTCAATTAATTACCTTTCGGGGACAATTTTGCTAGTTGGACTCAAAAATGTAGAACATGTAGGACTCGATTTGTAAGAGTCAGAATCAGTTACTGAAAGAGATCATATAAATTCACATGTAAAACAAAGCTTTAAAGTGTAGATCCCTTTTTCTATATAGTACATACCTATATTTTTACGCCTTCTGTCACCTACACTGGATCTTTCTTCATCTGAATCTGACTCAGAGTCTCGAACCAGAGTCCCTTGGGATTGGATCGGAGTTTGTTCAAATGACAGACAAGTTGTTCTGGCAGGAGTCCATCCTGTAACCTTTGAATCAGGCAGTGGATCCATTGTTTTTGTACAGCCAGCAATATTTTTATTATTTCCCACAGATATGTTATCTCCATTTTCCCTTGAAGCATCACACAAGCTTGTCTTTAAGTTTAGGTTCTGGTTCATAGGCGTTGTTGCATCCTTTGCAATATATGGCGTATCAGCTGTACATCTTATATATTTACATGGAATGTCTGCCACCACCAAAGAGTCACCTTCACTGAGGGCATAGCGAACATTTGGAGTCAGTTTAAAGTGGCCCTTACGAGTCCCGTTCAAGCTCCCTAGATCCCAAAGAAGTGCTTCAACTTCAACACTCTCAAAACCTTTTCTTCTGTACATAGAGAGCGAGACAATGGCATGCTGCTTGGATACTGATGGTGCAAGCAAGGACAGGGTGCAGGTGCTGGGGTCACGACCCAACATATTATCTCCCAAGAAGAGGGGCAATTCTGGTGACAGAATATGTGTAAATGCATTTTATATTAATTGTCAAGTGGCAAATAACTTATTCAAACAACAACTTAGAGAATTACCACTCACCCTTTTCAGGGATGTGTTCATTTTTTAAGATGCATAGTTTGGCCAGTGGATCCCCTCTCTCATCAGGTTTATTCCCCTCTTCATTTTCTTCATCTGACTCCAAAATGAAGTCACAAATCATCTGTGTTGAATCCATCTTTCAAAAAAGATGGTATCTACACATAAACAATAAGAAGTATGTTAAAGATGTATCTACTATGGCATACCTCTCTATCTGTGGAGATAGTACTAGTCTAACTTCCGGTCAATAATTTGTACATAAACAATTATAACTGCTAGTTTATTTAACGTCCGCGATATAATATCTTAACTTGTCAAATCTTTACGTTTTAAGCAGTTAATTATCCTTTAACCCTGACTAAAACATAGACGTATACACGTAACCTTTGGCCAGAACAGTACATATAATGAGTGCATCGATTCATGTTAACGCTAAATTTAACGAGATACGATAGATCTGACTACACGGCAGACTTGTTTCATATATTTAGATTATCTGTGGTAACTGTTAATTAGCTATCATTTTACCTAGAATACGTTTTTAACATTACTGAGCGCATTCTTTAACTCACCTCATGCCTTGTGTTGCCCACTGAAGATAAACATAAAAGTACATGAATATCCTGGTGAGGGTTGATCACGCCTTCAAGAGGCGTGTCGACAAAACTGAAAAGGGAGGTGATTGGCTAAATCAGTTATCAGTCACAGTATAACCTGCTCTCATTGGACATGACTTAACCGGTTTCTGGTTGGACCAAAATGTCATGCTTCTTTTCACATTTTTCGCGCCAAGAATGTTAACAATGCACGTATTAAACAATGAATTGTTTAGACTTTAATTATAGGGTTTTTGCCTATTTAAAGTAAAGTTTATTTTGACTCCAGCAGCTCTACATGGACCAAGCAAAATAATACTAATCGCTTTTAACATATTAAGTAAGATGTGTTAAATTTGCAGACAGCACAGGGTAATGTAACCCCCCACCTCCTAAATCAGGACCAGGACCTCTTAAAGTAAAAGTTAAAGTGGCCTGTTTTTAATTATTTTTAACTCTTATATTATTATTGAAAACTGATTTAACTAGTTTAACAATAGTTTGTTAAAATGGCATAATGACATTGACATGACAAACAAAAAAAGCTATCATCATAACACTTTTTACCTTTTTTCCCTTCTCAATGCTGGGATAATACATCCCCTAAATCATGTCTCTTTGGTCTCCCAGCTTTACAAAAAAGACACTGAAAGTAAGGCTGAAAACTACTTTTGAATCTGCTATAAGTTTACAAATGTGTAGCCATGTCTGTCAGTTTTGTTATGATTATATTTATTTTTATGCTTGTTACCTCTACTTACATTGGGGTACCATATTATTAGCAAGAGTTAAATAGAGGTTTTGTTTGCAGTCCAAACATACAGTATGTTTACTATAAAAACACATCTAGACATCTTATAGTTCAAGTAATATAATGACTAAACACCACTTTCTAATTTCCAAGATTGGTTAAACATCAATATAGTTCAGTAGATTAGCAGTAAAATAAACTGCAGAAATCAAGAAAAACAAGACATGGTTTGATGACTTTATTTATTACTGTTCTTGTTTTTGAATGATTATTGTGTAAATCTAACTACCAATGAAGAAACTAGGCTTGTTTCTTAGTTACTGTTAAAAATTTAAAACTGGATTTTTATTTTGGCATGACATCTTGTCTTTCACTTCTTTAGGCATCTTCTTCAGCCTCTTCCTCAAATTCACCCTCCTCCTCAGCAGTTGCTTCCTGATATTGCTGGTACTCCGACACCAGGTCATTCATGTTGCTCTCAGCCTCAGTGAACTCCATCTCATCCATACCTTCACCTGTGTACCAGTGCAAGAAGGCTTTGCGACGGAACATAGCTGTGAACTGCTCAGAGATGCGCTTGAACAGCTCTTGGATGGCTGTGCTGTTGCCAATGAAAGTAACTGCCATCTTGAGGCCACGAGGGGGAATGTCACAAACGGCGGTCTTGACATTGTTAGGAATCCATTCAACAAAGTAACTGCTGTTTTTGTTTTGCACGTTGAGCATTTGCTCATCAACCTCCTTCATAGACATACGACCACGGAAAACAGCAGCGACAGTAAGATAGCGGCCATGGCGTGGATCGCATGCTGCCATCATATTTTTGGCATCAAACACTTGCTGTGTGAGCTCAGGAACTGTGAGTGCTCGGTACTGCTGACTGCCTCTGCTAGTCAGAGGGGCAAAACCGGGCATGAAGAAGTGCAAGCGAGGGAAAGGCACCATGTTAACAGCTAGTTTGCGAAGATCAGCATTAAGTTGCCCTGGAAAACGAAGGCAAGTGGTTACCCCACTCATAGTGGCAGACACTAAGTGGTTGAGATCTCCATAGGTTGGAGTGGTTAGTTTGAGGGTGCGGAAGCAGATGTCGTACAGTGCTTCATTGTCAATGCAGTAGGTTTCATCTGTATTTTCTACAAGTTGGTGAACAGACAAAGTGGCATTGTATGGCTCAACCACTGTGTCAGACACCTGAGGAACAAAAACACACAAAGGGATTTTTTATCAGTCTCATGATCCTTCTGGAAAGAACAAGAACTAATTTTAAAAAGGCAATTTTGATGCATGTCACAAGAGTTTTTTTTTTTTTTTTTTTACCTTGGGGGAAGGCACCACACTGAATGTGTTCATGATACGGTCTGGATACTCTTCACGGATTTTACTGATGAGCAGGGTCCCCATACCAGACCCGGTTCCACCACCAAGTGAATGGGTGAGCTGAAAGCCCTGCAAGCAGTCACAGCTTTCTGACTCTTTACGGACAACGTCTAAGACAGAATCCACCAACTCTGCTCCCTCTGTGTAGTGACCCTTGGCCCAGTTGTTTCCAGCACCACTCTGGCCTAAAATAAAACACAGAAGTATATGAAATCTTCCATTCATTTGTAATACATTGGTAATGTAGAAATGTTAATGTGTTAAACTGCATACCAAAAACAAAATTGTCAGGTCTAAAGATCTGGCCAAAAGATCCAGACCTCACAGAGTCCATGGTGCCAGGCTCCAAATCCACCAGAATGGCCCGAGGCACATATTTACCTCCTCCACCAGAAAGAAAATGAGTAGATGGAGTGAGAGAAAGAGAGAGTGGAGAGAAGACAAACCAGCTTAATAATGCCTGAAACCTTATTTTTGGGTGATCAACAGAATAAATTTGCTAAATGTGAAAATGCAATATGGGGCAAAAAAACAACATGTGAATAAAGCTGTTAACTGCCCTTATATGTGCAATGTCTTGAGGAGCAGCTAACCTGAGGCCTCATTGTAGTAGACACTGATTCGGTCCAGCTGTAAGTCACTGTCTCCATGATAGGTTCCTGTGGGATCTATGCCGTGCTCATCGCTGATCACTTCCCAGAACTGCAGGCACAAGATGGAAGCTATCAAATGACACTTGCTATAAAAGTCGGCAGATGCAGTTTAAGGGAATGTGAACTTTAAAATGAGAAAAACAACAGCACGTTTGCATTCTCTGGGATCTGCTGGCATTGACATGGATTTTCCACCATTTCACTAATGGAACCCTGATTTATACAAGTAATCTGTTCATATTGTTGTATTCTTCAGTCTCATGACTAAGATTTAAGTTCTTTTAATATGGCTGCACACAAAGACTTTAGACTATAGATTGATGATTGATCTATAGGCTAAACTAAAGCCACACACAAACATGCAGAAAGCAAATCTATATTTTATCTTTCAAAGAAGACAGATTTTCTGTGAACTCCGGCAAATGTAAGATTTAGACTAATCTGGATGAGCTAGATGCATTTAAGTAGAATACTCAATAGAGTAGCTGGGATATAAATTGATTAGGATAACATGACACAAAAATAACTTGGCAACCTTAATGCTGTGAAAATTATTGTTAAAAAGAAACTAGTTTACATGTCATGACATATCAGTCTGATAAACGTATAATGATCAAAGTGAAAGAATGAGAACAATAAGCACAAATGCCACACCCTGACCCACTTCGTCACAGTGCAGCCCTTCAGTAATTCTGTCAGTCACGTCCACGGGACATTTAAGTCAATGAGTCCTTGGGGAATGAAAACGATTTAGCCACTAGTAGATATTCTAACCACAAAGTAGACAAACAGCATTGTGGTTACCGCATTGCTGCACTATAGCTTTTGTTATATATTTAACTATATATTTAAACACTATAAAATGTCTTATATAATATTTTAATTTTAAGCAATATTTTTCCTAACCTACAAGACTACCAAGGAAATGAGCGCAATTGCACATTAAGTCAATTGAGAAGCTGTGACTTCACCCACTGCTTCATCAGCTGTTCCCTTGATTCTTCCCTACCCAACCCCTAATTTGGTTAGGGGTGGAAAGCCATTGATTACAAAGACATTGAAATGACTGTCAGTGCTAATGACATCCTGTATTAGGCTAATATAGTGTATTGTTCCATGTGGCTTTCCAAGGACATTCTATTGTCAGTACACCCTTCCTGCATGGTGCTGGCTGATGGGTTATTTGAATGCACATGATCTGCAGAAAATGATCAGTTGTAAAACAAAATGAGATTGCCCGAGAATAATTGCAGGTCAGCAAAGATGTAGCGCTCATGTGGACTAAAATTGTTATTGTGTGGGTTGGAATTTTACTTGTAAAAGTTACTTGTGGATAGGACTTTATATCTATTTTATTGGAATATTACAATATTTCGCTTTAAACTGACTTTCACACTTAAAAATTAAAAATACACCTTTTTGCATATTTTCTTTTTTTTGTTCATATTGGAGACACTTTACTTTACCAATTATCCATGCCACACCCTTGACAAATCTTCCCTACTACCACCACGATGTAACACTGCATGTATAGCAACAGTCCACTGAAATCAAAATGTAATCGATACAAGCTATTGATCCATCACCCATTAGGACTACTACTACTAGGCAAGCCCACGAGCCATTGTCTGGGATACCAGTCATATCTGGCTGTGGAGACAAAGAACTCGGGGGTGCATTAGAAGGTTCTGACAAGTGGAGTATAAAGGTTGATTTTTCCCACTTTATCTTAAACAAGTTATAGCTAAACACAAAAACACCCGGTGATGTGTGGAAAAAAGAACTCCGCTGTCCTGTCAGTTTTATTGCAAGCACGGTCATCTGCTCCACACCCACCAGTTACTGCAATGCTCTAAGAATAAGAGACAGAATTACTACTTTACTACGATGGGATCTAAAATTATTTTGAACAGATGGGCTATCTGGTGTTTTATGAAATAGGCTACTTGTTGCCGTATTAAATTGCGCCGCTCACTTTGTCTTTGATGCATGAACAGAGCATTTTCTACAATAGATTTAGGGATAAGTGTTCGTAATCTAGTTCTTACCTTGGCACCAATCTGGTTACCACACTGGCCGGCCTGGATGTGCACAATTTCCCTCATTGTTAATGCGAGAGTTTCACAAAAATGAGCTGAAGCTTATTTTGTTGCACGAGGAGCAGACCCCAGAGCTGAGTGCGAGTCCTGGACAATGGCTTTATAATGCTGGAGCGGATCCAGAGCAAGGCTGGAGCTGGAGCCAGGGTAGGGGGCGTGGTCAGACCAAGCTGCTGCCTCCGGGGATTGGCTGAGACGGCTGGGCAACAACAAGTAGGACGGACCTTCCGATAATAGAGGGAGGGATGTCTGGAAAATGATGATGTGTTTTAGATGTAGCCTACACCTTACACCATCATTTCTAAATCTATTCATTGCTAGATAAAAGAAAACATCAAACAAGGATATAGCAGAATAACACTGGACTAACAATTAAATGAGTTGGACCACACGAAACCTGATATGATTGTGAAATCATTAGACCTTGTAGAATGTGTCTACATGAATACATCTAGGCTATATAGCCAGCAATAAAAATATAATAAAAATAAAAAAGTAAAGTAAAAAAAGTAAAAAAATAGCATTTGGTAAATAGGAAATACAGAACATAACATTACAAAAACTACACAATACTTGACTCCATGAAAATAATTTTTGCAGTCTGTGCAGCAATCTGTTTCTTTTTTGGACAGTTGTATTTCTGTGGAGTTAATAACTGCACGCGTGAATTTAAATAATTTGCGAGTAGTTGTGTTTATTGCTTGCCTCGACTATTGTCGTAATTCTATCTCATGTCATATGGATAATTAATTTTTATGTAAAAATAAAACTAAATGTAGTTAGCCTAATTGTAATAATAATGTAAAGACAAAAGGTGGCGTTAGGTGGTGCCAGACAACTGTTGAGAAGAGGATGGGCGTGGACAAACATAGCTCTTCCCCAAACAGACATTTTTGTCATTCTTGTAACAACTAAAACGGATACAGAGTATAGAGATTGCTTTTTCTAATTCATCCTAGCACATATCGGTAAGTTACATCATAAGACAGTCTGAAATGGTTCACAGTTTAGTGGTGTGTAAATGCATAGTAAACAGTATTTTTCCATATTCGTAGTAATGTTAGCTAACGCTGTCGACGGAGCCCCGCTACTCTTTAACAGCTAACCCTGCTAGTTAGCGAGAGCTATGCTTAACGTCTTAGTTAGTGCGTGGGTTTTATGAAGGGTGTGTACAATATACATCACAGACAAAGCAGTTTTAGAGATTTATACTTATTGTTAGATTATAACTTGCTGTATTTTTGTAACGTTGACCGTGTGGAGTGTGGACTCAGCAGGAAGGAGCCCCATTCAGTGAATAGAATCAGCTTATTAAACCCACTCTGACTTGACCACAGATTTACGGTATAGATTTTAGCCTGTAGGCCTACATACATATACTACACGCCCTCTGAACCAAAATCCATGTAAATACTAATTTTCCTTTAAAATATAAATGGCTGATCATTACAGACTTAGACAGAGATTACTATGTTCTGGTAACCTTCTGAGTAAAGTCAATGTATTTTGACAGTGTAAGCTTATTTTACTTTACAGCCTTAACCAAGAAAAGACGATGTTTCACACATGTGGACCCAATGAGGCCATGGTTGTGTCTGGTAAGTTGTAGATTGTTTTACTTTTCAAAGTTGCACAATTCCTTTTGAAATAAAAATGGTAATATTAATAATATTGTAATGTATAATAATATACATGTAATATTTTGGTAATGACACATTGTAACCCCGTTGTAACCAGCTGCAAAGGTTTGTTGTCCACTATGCTAAAAGTTCCACATTTTTGTATAGAGTAATAGACATGTTTGTCATGTGATTGATTCAGTTATCACATGTCTCTTGGTCAACTGTCAACACTTACTCTGGGTTTTATGCAACATGGGATCTTACCAACTTGCATTTAGACCAGAATGATGTCTGATAATAAATGACACACCATTCCCATTAACTCTGGTGTCAACAGTAGCTTGTAACGGAATGTTGACTGTAAATACATGTCTTTTTAATTGTCTAGGGTTTGGCCGTTCTCCTCCTCTAATGATAGCTGGAGGAAGAGTGTTTGTCTTCCCCTGCATTCAAAAGCTTCAGAGGTGTCTTTGTTATTTATCTTTCTAAATAAACCTTTATGCAGAATTAGTAGATCAAAATTTTCACAAAAAATGCTTGCTGGCAGGTGTTTTACAATTTTTTTGTTTTCTCAGAATAACTCTAAACACTATGACTCTGAATGTGAAAAGTGACAAAGTCTACACCCGTCATGGTGTCCCCATATCTGTCACAGGCATTGCACAGGTAGAATTAATAATATTCAGTATATTAAATAGAAAACAATGTATGTTTTCTGTAAGATATGTTCACAAATACAAAACATAATCTACTACTGGGGTTTGGGTCCCCACTAAATTCTGAGATTAAAATATATTTGAAATTTGAAATTTGTAGGTGAAAATCCAGGGTCAAAACAAAGAGATGCTGGCCACTGCCTGTCAGATGTTCATGGGCAAGTCTGAGGCTGAGATTGCCACGATTGCACTTGAAACTCTGGAAGGCCATCAGAGAGCCATCATTGCGCATTTGACCGTTGAGGTTGGTGTTCTGAAATAGCTTTGAATATTCACATGAACAAATACTGTTGCAAATTTGAAACAATATGTATATATTTGTGTGCAGGAAATCTATCAGGACCGCAAGAAGTTCTCTGAGCAGGTATTCAAGGTGGCCTCGTCTGACCTACTCAACATGGGGATTGGTGTTGTCAGTTACACCTTGAAAGATGTCCACGATGATCAGGTACTTAATGTGAAAAATATGATATATTATTATTTTACACAAATTAAAACTAATTTTACTAAAACGCAAAGAGGGTAATGCTGCCAACTCTGTGCCGGCTGTTTTTATTACGCACAGAAAAGCTCTTAGATGTTATTGATTTACTTTCTTGGACTCTTTACATTATTGATAAATGAGCACTAATTGGTCTCCCCTTGTATTTGTTTGTCTAATGGTTGAGCAAGTTCTTATTCTCACTGTTCTCAACTTTACAGGACTACCTCCAATCTCTAGGTAAAGCTAGAACTGCCCAGGTTCAGAAAGATGCCAGGATCGGAGAAGCTCAGTACAAAAGGGATGCCGTCATCAGGGTAAAATATTTCACATCAGTTTACAAGTAAATGTATTTTTGAATGTTATTACCATAGCTTAACGTTTCAGAAATATAATGAGCTCTCATTGCAACTCTTTTACAAACAGGAGGCCCATGCCATGCAGGAGAAAGTGTCAGCTCAATATAAAAATGAGATTGAGATGGCAAAATCACAAAGAGACTTTGAGTTAAAAAAAGCAGTCTATGATGTTGAGGTCAACACCAAGAAGGCAGAGTCAGAAATGGCCTATCAGCTTCAGGTGCTGTCTTTACAATTGTTTAGTATAAAAACATTACGTTTGTCGTTTTTGTACTCATAATTTCTTTGCTTTGTGTTTGTTTGTCTGATCAGGTGGCTAAGACCAAGCAGCGTATTGAGGAGGAGAAGATGCAGGTTCAGGTTGTGGAACGGACACAGCAGATCATGCTGCAGGAGCAGGAGATCATCCGCAAGGAGAAAGAGCTGGATGCCAAAGTCAAGAAGCCTGCAGATGCTGAAAGATACAAACTGGAGAAGCTGGCTGAGGCTTATCGGTGAGCGTTGTTTATATAGTATCAAGAAATAAGACACAATACTATATAATAGTAAATATTTTAGATACACAATGCACTTGTAGTATTTGAAAGTGCATTGAAAAGTACAGTGCAGGTAAACAACTTGAGCTCCACTCTTTTTGCAGTCTGCAGCTCATCATGGAGGCTGAGGCCGAGGCTGAATCTGTCAGAGTAAGCTTTGCTTTGTGTTCATTTAATTTTTTGTATTTAACAGGTGAATGTTATTAGCTTCAAGCCATTAATGTAGGCCAATATATTTCACCTTCATTCCTATTTTTGGTGTATGTGCAGATGAAGGGCGATGCTGAGGCTTTTGCCCTTGAGGCCAAGGGCCGTGCTGAGGCTGAGCAGATGGCGAAGAAGGCAGAGGCTTTTAAGCAGTACAAAGAAGGTGCCATGGTGGACTTACTCTTGGAGAAACTACCACTGGTCAGTTTTACCTTCGTTTGTGATAACTGCACAGTGGAGAAAAAACAACAACTCCACTCAAATGTCATCTTTGAAAACCTAAACCTGTGCACTGTTTTTTTCTCACAGATGGCAGAGGAGATCAGCAAACCTTTGTGTGCTGCACAAAAGGTTACTATGATTTCCAGTGGTGGCTCAGAGGTTGGAGCAGCCAAACTTGCTGGGGAGGTGCTAGACATCATGACAAGGCTGCCCAATGCTGTGGAGAAACTCACTGGAGTCAACATCTCCCAGGTCACAGTCCATGCTATGGTGTTTGGATAAAAATTAGATTGGTGCAGAAGGTAATACAATAATGTTTATATCAACAGGTTACTGGAAAGACATTAAAATGAAGAATGAGAAGAGTTGCCAGTGTGAAACTTGGAGCTGTGCACTTCTCCTTGTGCCTATAATCACAGTATCAACTCTGGATCGCCATATTCTGGTCTGATTTTATACTGCATACCTCTCTCCCTTGTTGCTGTTGCAAGGCAGCATGGGATTTTCTTTATCTTTCACATGGGTTTAACAACTCGACAGGACTGTTTAGGTTCTCTGCTGTAAGTATAGTAGTAAGACAATTAAAAGGAATACCGTAATTTTTCAAAGTTACTAAAACGGTTTTTATATTTAAGGAGATAAAAGCATCTTATAGAATTATTTTCAGAATTATTTTATATTTGACCATCAGTATGCCTTTTCAAATAAATGCCACAAGCATTTTTGAGTTTTAATTGCTTTTGGTATTTTCTTTTGTATTACATAATTTCTACTATTGTGAATGATCTACTACTAAAGAAATCCACGCTTCATGTGTGTGTGTTTTGTTCTTGTTCCTTATATTAGTGGTGCATTCATTCTTTTAAGTTATAGAAATTACTGTTATGGGGCCCAAATTTATGTCGCTTGTGTAATGTGATTCAGAATGAATAGATAAGTGGCTGATGGAACAAGGAATGGATTTCCTCTTTAAAGCTTTGACGGTATGTTGTGGTAGAAAAAGGGTATATTGGCTTTTGACTGTATTTTAATGCTTAAGAAATAGCTTACTAACCAGCCTGCTGCTTAAACACACTGTGGTTGAACATGTACTGACTTACAACAGTAGAAAACCTGTTTGCATATTGTACTGAAGTAGAATGATACTGATATGATATATTGAATATTTAGTTTGACATTTCTCTGTCACATTGTTCAATGTTTTGAGGTGAACCTGTAAGATGCTCCTCCTATGTGTTTCTTACTAATAATCCAAAGGTTTCCAAATGACAAGCCTTATGCATCTGTTGACCGCCTAGTGCCTGGTTAAAAATCTTACCTGTCAAGTTTACTTCAGAATTTTAACCTTTTTACAGTTCTCAGACGGTAACATTTTCCTCATATCTAAATCACTATAAGCCATTGAGTTTATAACCAAATTAATACTAATGTAGTGTGATTAATCTTTATTTAGGAAAAGATGCATGTATATGAGATATGTATGTAGTAAGCGATTGTGTTGAATTGTAGTTTCAATAGACAATAAAATGATTTATTCAATACAGTGTATTTTTTTTGGAAAATGTTACTTTATTAAATCATCTACAAAAACATAGACAGCACCATAGCATTAAGGCAGCAAGCATCTACAGAGATACAAAAGACCCCATGTAACCGAGACATTTACATAATTAGTCAGGGAAATTACAAATTGTCCTAAAAATATGTACAATCATTGAGTAGCAAAGACAAAGGACATCAAGGAGTGTCTAAGTACATACAGTAGATATAAAATAAAAATGAGTTATGTTGTACTACAGTGTGTCGAAAATGACAAATGGCGCATCCATTCAAAATCCGTAAACATATCTTACTTGATCATCCAGTCAGATGCAGTCAGCTTAATGTACTAATATGGGACAACAGAGGTTTTTGTTCAGACACAAAAATCAGGACTTCATGCATTCACAGTTTTGAGCAACACCATGTGTTTGCATACAGTAATGCATTTGGATAAATGAAGACAGATTTTGCAGAGTAATAGTTTTACAACAGAAGTTGAATATAATAAGTTGAAATGGCCAGCCCATATTTTAAAATAAAATGTAACAATAGTTCGGCAAGGTCTTGGAGAGTCTTTATGAAAATATATTTGAGATGCCTTCTCATCTCTCTTGGTAAAAAATACATGTTACTGCAAGTCAATACATCAGAATCCACTTTGACAGGAATCATATGAGCCCCTTGCAGTGAAAACTTAATTAGGGCAGAGGGCAACTATGTAGGATTTAAAGTGCAGCCGGTCAAGGAATTATACATTTATTCTTTATATCTGGTTCACAAGCCAGATAAAAAAAAAAAAACTGCCACTACATCTGAGCAGGCTTGAAGATTTCCTGTCCACTGGCCTCGCAGAACTGTGTCTGCTTTGAAAAGTCATTCCAGTTTGTGGGTTACATCTTGGCAGCATCGTCTGTGCCCAGGTGTTCAGCTGATAAATCCACTTGGCACAAGGAATAGATTGAGAGTCAGAGATGGTGTTTAAAAACTTTTTACTACAATGGGGGAAGTGGTTGCAAATTATTCCAGGAAAGAGAAGAATAAGGGCTGCTGTTATGGTCCACTTCTTTTCACACTGACCTAATGTGGGACAGCAAGTAAATGGGGCTGCGGTATAGGAAAAAACACTGTCATGCTCATCAGATTGGGTTAGATCAGATTGTCTTTAAGACAACTGTCCATAGTTACTGCTGAACTGTAGATTGTGTCTTCATTGTTAAGTGTGTGTGTTCTCTTTATTTGGTAAAAATACAGACTCGGTATGTACTGAACTGTTTGCATGTACATCTATTATATTTGATCTATGAAAACATAAATGGTGGCACTATAAATTATGATGTAGCAAAAGTCAGAGATTATTGTAAATCATTATCCCTGTATGATCAGAAGGAAATGTTACTATGCAAAAGGCACCCATCACCAACAGCCACTATGACCATTTTTGTCTATTGTCTACCTATTATGCAGGTGTTGCCTTAGGATTTGGGGTCTGATGTGAAAAACAAACTGAACCAGCAGCGCCACTGCCCCATTAACCCAAGGAGTAAAACTTTTTAATAGTGAGCAACCCACCATCCTCAGCTGTGCATCACTTCCATCACCTTCATTCAAACACCACCACCAGAAGCCTGAAAATTCAAGCCCTCATTGTAACTTTGTCTTTTTTGTGACTCTCTTTACACCATATTCATAGCATCCTCAGTAAGAAAGGAGTGGATGTATGCAAAGGATGGACGAAGCTTGCAGTCTCTGTTCCAGCAACTGAGCATGAGTTCATAGAGGCCCTGTGGACACACTGCCGGCCTGCTCAGATAGACCTGCACAAAAGTAAAGATACATAATTGTTATATGGATGTGAAATTATCAACAGGTTTATTGCCTGTGAGTGTTTCTCATACCTGTCTGCCCTGGTCTCTGAAGAACTCCCCAGCATTGTCAATCACCTGTTCATCAGTCAGGTTTGAATATGGTTGCTCTTGACAAACGCTCAGCATTTCCCACAGAGTGACGCCAAATGCCCAAACATCACTGGCTGTAGTAAACTTGCCCTAAAAATACAACCAAACTATAAGCATAACCACCAAACTAGTGTATTTACAAACATTACAATGTATATCTAAGAAGGGTGATCCCTTTCAGTCAGGATTCAGGCCCCATCACAGGCCGAGACTGCACTTATTTATGTCACAAATGACATCCGTCTGAACACTGACGTGGGCAAAGTCTCTGTCTTAGTTCTGTTGGACTTGAGTGCTGCGTTTCATACAGTGGACCATGAAATCCTGTCACAAAGATTAGAGAAATGGATAGGTATCTCTGGAACTGCCTCTAAATGGTTTCAGTCCTATCTTGAAGACAGGAAGTACTTTGTTTTGGTGGTAAATGTGTATCAGACCAAATGCCCCAGACGTGGGGTTCCACAGAAGTCTTGTCTTGGGACCCCTATTATTCAGTCTTTACATGCTCCCTTTAGTCCAGTTAATGCACAGCTGTGACATATCATACAGTAATTATGCAGAGACTCTCAGATATACATTTCACTCACAGCAGGTAAAAATGGACCAAACCTTTCACTGTGTCACTGCATCGAACAGATTGACGTGTGGATGCAAAATTATTTTCTCCAACTGAACAGAAACAAGACTGAACTAATCATCTTTGGGAACAGAAACAAAGAGAAAGTGTCACCTCGAGTCTCTTTCTCTAAAATCTAAAAATCTTAACATTAAGTCAAATGCATCATCAGCATTTTATCACTTTAAAAACATTTCCAGAGTCAAAGGGATAATGCTTTTATCTCCAGCAGGTTAGATTACTGTAACGGCCTGCTCAATGGTCTCTCAAAACGAGGGTTAAGACAGTTGCAGCTTATTCAGAACGCTGCTGCTCGGGTTCTAACCAAAAAGGAAGTACAACCACATCACCTCAGTTTTAAGTTTTTACTGGCTTCCTGTTGCTCAGAGAAAAGACTGGTTTGCAAGTCTCTTAATGGTATAACACCAGAATATATTTCTAACATGCTAGTTGCTTATGAACCTCCTTGGATTTTGAGAAAATCTAGGACAGTCCTTCTGTTCGTGCCCAGAGTTAGAACTAAACATGGTGAAGCAGTGTTTAAGTTTTGTGCAACAAAAATCTGTAACAGTCTCCCAGATGAAGTAAAATAAGCCTCAACTTTAACAATGTTCAAGGGGAATTTAAAAACATTCCTCTTTAGCTCCACCTACACTCTGTAAAGACAGCTGGATGTGTTTTTTTATCTGCACTATTGGTCTTTTTATTTTTTTTTATGTTTCTTATTCTAAATCTGGTCTATGCATTTTAAATTTGTCTTTTATTTCTGCAAATATATGCCTATATTAATAAGATTATGTCACAGAAAACAAGTTTTTGTTTTTTCAAAAAATGTCCACACTGAAGATCAAAACTGTAATGGTAATGGCAAAGCAAAAATACAGATGAGCAAGAGCATGCCTGGCTTTTATAGGGATTTCATAATTTAAACAACAAACTCAGTTCAAGCCTTTACACCCCTCGCACCCACACACACACCCCTGTCCTCTTACCATGAGTATACACTCCCAGGCCATCCAGCGAATGGGCAGCACAGCTCTGCCCTGGATCCTGTAATAGTCTCCAGCATAAAGGTTCCTGCTCATGCCAAAGTCTGCAATTTTGATCTGCCGCTCGCCCCCTTGGTCCCCTCCGCTTTCCACCCTGTCACCATCCACCAGACAGTTGCGTGTTGCTAGATCCCGGTGCACAAAGTTAAGTGAAGAGAGAAACTTCATCCCTGAAGCGATCTGACTGGCCATGGAGATTAGAGCAGGGTAGCTAAGAAAAATAAATACAATTTTCATACAATTCAGTAGCAAGCAAGTTAAACACTATACATAAGTTAAACACAACACAAAGTGGTGTAGTTAGTGAAGCTACCTAATTGTGGGTGTGTTGTGTGAAGGCCCAGATTTGTCCAGAAGCACTCGATGGGACAGGAACTGGTTCAAGTCGCCACATTCCATGTACTCTGTGACCATACAAAGAGGGTCACTGCTGACACATACTCCCAGTAGTCGAATGATGTTTGGGTCCTTTAAGCGAGACAGGATTTTGACCTCCTTCAAGAAATCATTTCTAAGATGGGTAAAAAATGGATTGGAGAATAAAATAAAAATGAATACAAAAATGGTACAGCAAAGTAATCTAATAAACACAATAAATCTACTGAGTGGCTTGTACAAAGGGTATGTTAATAAAAAGGATGTGATCTTGATTAGTAATGTGTAGTAAATAGTAAATTAGTAAATATTGCTCATCATATAGTTTCGGTTTATGGTGTCTTTAAGTCTCTAATTTATGTCTCTATTAAACTATTGTTTTATCGTTTCTTTCTTTATTCCTTTACACACCTGGCATTTTTGGATGCATCTGGACGCAGTATCTTCACAGCAACCAGAAGAGGGCGACCTTTTCTTACATTGAAGGGAAACTCCAAGTTGGGAAGGTCCTGAGGGTTCTCAATTTCACACAGGTGTACCTTTCACCAAAAAATACAAGCATTGTTAAAACTAAGCACCCCTACATGACCAGCAGCTATACAATCCTAACCGACTTACCTCTCCAAACTGCCCCTCTCCAAGTTTCTCTTTGAAGAGGAGACATTGCCGTGGTAGCTCTGGCAGCGGTGTGGCGTCAGCCCCAGGACTTGAAGAGCTCAGAGCGGGAACAGCATAAGTGTTGTTACCACTGACCCCCTGCAGACTGACAATGTCTGCCTCTGCATAGTGGGGAACACTGGGAGGCAGTGGAGGAGACACGGGTGGAGACAGGGAGGGGTAAGGAGGGGAGCCTGGATAGGGAGGAGGCTCTTCATGTGTAAGCGGAAAACCCTTCTCCAGGTCCATGTCCAGGCCACAGGCTGTGAGAGGAGTGCAGTCTTTATAGTCTCTTACCTTGTCTATGAACCCTTGTTTTTCCCAAATTTATGTTATTTTTATGTTTTTTTTTTTTCAGAAAATGTGTCAAATATTGTCACTAAACTAACTGTAAACAAAATAAATCCAAGCCATTATCATTATTATCCTTATCATTATTAAGATGAGCCAGTTCTGTATTACAAACCCTTTATAGAAAAACACTATGCATCACCTAACTCTGTTTTTTTTTTTTCAAACAACGTACATATTATTTGGTGGTGAGTGATGAGATACGCAATCACGTGCAAAACAAGGACTTATCTGGAGGATAGTGTGTGAGAGCATTCCTAAGACCCAAAACTGAATGGGCCAAGTCTGTGGGTCTCTTACCCCGGGGGACATTGAGGCTCTTTTCCTCAGCCCGAGTGCTGCTGGGGATGGCTACAGGTCTTGAGCCTTTTCTGTGATCTGACAGGAGCAGGTGATAGGCTGGGTTGTTTAACAGCAAGGCTGGGAGGTCACACACAAACACACACAAGCACAGGACGGGATGGGTACACGCAGGCAACATGTATAGATGATACCAAATACAGACAAAACAAAAAAATTGGTTTTGGTTAGCATATCCATTATAACAGAGAGAAGGGGGAGCAAACACAAAAAACGACAGGCAAAATTAAAACAACTCACACAAAAACAAAAAAATTGAGATGAAAAAAATGATTTTGTTACTTGGGTTATTTCAAACTCACACAGGCTCCAGTAAAGATGCATGCTGCCCCTCTGTGGTGCTATGTAACCCATGGAATGCATTTTCTGTCTTTACTTCATTTTCACTTTTACTTTCTAGGAACAATAGCTTCTTTGTTAACCTCTCCTTTCAGGGGCGTTTTTTTTTTTTTTTACTTTTGGGGAAATTCATAGTAATACAATTTTTTTTTGTAAATTGGACTAGGTTTTGTAAATGCTTGTCTTATATAATGAAATGTACACTGTTCCTTATCGTGTCCAACCAGAGTACAATCCGCAGCATGGCAACGCTATTTAAATAATATACTTAATAACTGTAATGTCTAGCTCACCCGTGCTGTCTCTGCTTTGATCTCTGGGTCGCAGCAGGGCGCATGGTTCCTGATATTCTCCCTCTCCTTCTCTGTCGTGGTCCCGGTCATCAGGGAACGTGTGAATGCGCTGATAGCGGCTCGAGTAGCTGTGCGTGTTGTTGATGACCACATTATCAGCGGGCACTGACAGATGGACCCGCAGCTCATCACTGGACAGACTCCCCTGGGCCTGAGTCAACCAAGATATTATTTATTTAAAACCAACCACAAACAGTGATTAAATATTGAAGGCATAAATTATTGCATTTCCTTTTAAATTTTAACATTTAGAACTAATTGAGATAGAGTTCACATGCATTATAAAAATTGATGAACCAGTCATTCCTGTTCAAGCTTATGGACTTCCAGGCTTTTACTAATTTGGTTCAAAGTAAAAAATGTCACATTCAATTTCAATGTTTAATATATTCAATATTCAAAGTTTGTTTTCCATTTTTCTTAATAAGAGCAATTTACATTTTAAATTAAATTAAATACAATGATTGTTCATCAGTTAGTCAGTGAAAGGGTTTTTATAAAACTTTGATGTTCTTTGCTCACCTTGCCAAGGATCTTTTTCCAATACTGTCTCCACAGAATCACAGCTATAACAGCCAGGAGCAGTAGGATGATCCCCACCAGGCAGCCAATCAGAATAGCCGTATTGCTGCTGTCATCCTTGGCAACAGGAAGCCCTGCCCTTGGTGACACAGCAGAAAATTCTGGCCCTAAAAGATAAAATGACGTTTTACTCATGCTTTCTTTTATTAAGTGTTAGAAGTTAAACACAATATCTGCTAAGTGTGTGTATTGCTACAGTATCTTTAGGGAGAGTGTACAGTTGCTGAGCTGTCGCTTATTGAGCTCACTTGTGCATTGACTGGGCTCACACACATAGTTTTATCAGGCTTACTGAACATCTGATAAGGATCGTCTCCGAGTATGATTCCAACATTCTCTGGCATGCCACAGACCTGCTTCTCTTCATAACAGCTTTAGAGCAAATGCTTAATTTACCTCACCTAGCAATTTAAAAAGTTTTCTCTGTGGAGTTTAACATTTATCCAAAAATGTAAAAAGGGTAACATTTTAAATAAATTAATTCATGCATTCAGTTGTGATGCATGTATTAACACAACACAATCCAAACAGTAATATACCTGCATGCACCACACAGCCTTTTCTTTGTCTCTTTCAGTTCAACACAATGTGGGCAATAAACAAACCCATACAAAGCTGTTCAAACACAGCCAGTAAAAGGACATAGCAGCATAGACGCCACAGAAAACCGTTTACAGCTTTTTCAAAAGCCTGTTATTTTTTAGCTGTGTTAAACAGAGCCTATTCCCTAAAAACATGCAGTTTGTGAGACCACAGGAAGTCAAGTTGTTAATGCACATAAAACCTACTATAGCTCGGCTAGCGTTTTTCCTACAGCTCTATATCTCCATGCCCAGGGGACAAAGCCTAGTGCCAAAGACTAACCCTGAAAGCACCCCCCCCCCTTTTTTTTTTCTTCATTCTCTCCACAGAGCAGTGGGACAATTTTAAGATGCTGGAGAAGAGCCAGAGCAGATGAAGCTAGCTCTCCTCCCGCAATTTATCCTTTTCCTCTCACCTGATGGCGTCCAGTTACCAGTGGTATCCATCATGAAGGTGGTGGTGGGGGGGTCTAGAGGAGCGAAGGATGGACAAAGGACCAGAGGGAATTGATGAGAAGCAATAGAAAATCAGATAAGCAAGGAGAGAAGAGGTGTGGAATAGCATTCTCCTGCCTTATTGGTCTTTTTATTAACAAAGTAACAAAGACAGTAAACTTTTAAAAAGTAGAATTGAGTTGTAACATAAACCTTGCGTTTTAGCTAAAATTGTCTTTTTATCCTATGCTCAGTGATTCTAGCCTTTAGGACAAAGGATTTTAGAGCTTGTGATAAAGAAAGAGACATGGGCCTCCTTTGGCACTGCCTGTATTTGGCTCCACTTGACTCCACAACATGGCTTAGACACACTGTCGACATGCTCAAACTCATCTCTCGACTTAAGTAGCAACAAAAAGACAGACACAAATGAAAGGCATGAGGATGGGCAGCCTAGCTGAAGCAGAATGACCGGCTTGTGAAAGGGGATCATGGGAGAAATATTGGAGTGTAGATAGTAAGAAAGGCAAAGAAAGAAGGGTGGAATGTGAAGACACAGAACAGGACTTACCATAAGGGTGGGTGGTGTTTGAGGAGCTCCGAGGAGACGTGGGAGTTGGGGAGCTGAGGTTAACAGGCGGAAGAGAGGAACTGTTGAAATGTGGGATACTGGGAAGATTAGGAGGCAATGAATCAATCTCTGCAAGACCTTCATCAGACGGCTCTGAAACAAGGACAGACAAGGGAGGACAGTGTTTCATTTATTTATGAAGTTTTTCTGGTGCATAACTCTCCAGCTATCTCAGTTGAGTCATTCTATAACCCAAAAGTTGGCAGTTAAATTCCTGCTCTCTCTGGTTCATACTGTAGTTGTGTCCTTGGGCAAGACACTTAACCCACCTTGCCTCCAGTGCATGCATGTGTGTGACTGTAGAGGTGAGTGTGGTGGCAGCCGGAGAAGGCGTGAGACCCTTGCATGACAGCCCCCCTCTCTCTGTCTGCCCCAGGTGTGTGTGTGAGAATGGGGTGAATGTAAGTGTCATGTAAAGTGCTTTTGTACAGAAAAAAACACTATTATGTTAATCACCTTGCTTCTAAATAGGAACTAATTTAGTCTTTAAAGAAATATTAATGTCTGGACTGCTGCCATTCTGATTCAGATTTAAAAACAAACCACAGGCGTCAGCTTTGCTTGATGATACACAATTTGGTGCTTTGGTAATGTTTTTTAAGCTTGTATCATTTATGAAAGAATGAGACAGCTAGACCTGCTGAGGCTCTGCAGTGCCAAATCATTTCATCAGGTACGTTCACTCTGCTGATTCTTGACAGTGTAGTTGAACAGAAGGACAGTTTAATTAGTCTCAGCAATCTGAGCGCTCCATCTAAATGAAACGTATAAAGCTGTCTTCCCGTAAGATTCTGTTAACTTCTGTTTATTGCAAAGCTCTGCACAGCAATGGAAATCATTTGAAAACAGTTGTATAGCTTATAAACAGCTTATATGATAAAACATGTAATTTGTAAATACAGAATTTTGTAAATAGAACTAATTTGCTGACTTAAAACATTACATTTCTAGTAAAATATTATCTGGTTCATAATAAGTTCATGAAAATGGTGCAAATGCCTTAAATATCAAACAAGTACAAGAATGTAAACGTTGTATTATAAAATTCTATTTCTAAGATTTTTTTTTCAATTCTGCTGTCTATATTCAGCCATTGTTCAGGCAAAACCAGATCTTACCCTGACTCTAGAGATGACTGTTGATAAGATATTTGTGACAGTAAAGTGTCTTTAGAGAGAAAAGCTGCATGTAAACACTAAAATAATACAGTACAGATTTTTACTTTTCTACTTCTGCTTACCAGAAAGAAATGATATCTCACTGATCAGTAGCCAGCGATCAGCAAAGTAAAATGTGCAGCGGAGGATCTGGGCAAGCTGGCCTCCAAGAGGGAGGGTGATGGGTAGTGAAGAGGGGTCTTTAAGGTCCTCCAGGGGCACAGGCAAAGTGAGGCCAGGAGACGACCATGGCTTAAGAATTCCAGGTTTAAAAAGACACTCTACTTTGCTGAAGACTCGCACTCCCAGCGTGTGACGGTTGTTACTGTGCACCTACAAAAATGAAGGCAGACAAAATCCAATTAACAATTATAATAACCCAAAAAATTTCTGCACCTTCAACTGAGAAAAAAACAAGACCTCAGTAATCCTCTTAACAGGCCGACCTGATTAAATCACAGCTGAATTAATTGCACATTATTATCCTGTGATTGTTTTGGCAGAGTAAGGCTTAAATTAATTACTCTAGATTACAAAAGCATAGCAGGGGGATAAAAAGAGGTGTAAAACATAAGGTTAATGTTTTGAGTAAAAGCAAGGAGAAGCCAAAGATAATCAGTAAAAACCAGTTCAATCTGTGAGGCTAGGGATTTTCTCCTTGTGAGAGAGGAATGGTGTAAAGACTACTTTGTCAGGTTAACCAGTAACCTCACACCTAATTTGGGGCAAGCCATTCTAACCTAATCCACATGTTAAAGCTCACAGTGCAACACAACAGCTGCACCAGATGGTGAAATCACGTGTAATGGGCTTTAAGTGGAAGGAGAAAGAAGAGGTGGTGTTTGTACAGTATTCTGGTGGAGCAATAGAGTATGTACTACTCCTATAGGGAATCATTTAAAGCTTAACTGGAGAGCATAAGTTTCCAGCCATTAGGATTTACTTGTTTAAACTCTATCCTTACACCATCTAATGGTGAGCTACATGACCTTACAAATAAGAGTCCAGCAAAAAATACCTAAATCCCAGGAGCGGACCTGTGCAAAGTTAAATGAGTGCGGTCCCCTGAGCAAAGTTCTGTTGAAGTTGTAGGAAACAGGGGTTATGACTGACAAAAGGTGAAAGAGCAGATTTCCCTTTGGGACAGTTACTACAGCTGAGGAAAATCTTGTTCCCAGAGATAGGTCAAGCCAAAGTTAGGTTCAGGTTCCCACTTTTATTTATTTGACCTGTGGGTCTTGCATATCCGCTCTGCCAGGTCAGCATAACAATGTATGTGAGCTGAGGGGAGTGTTGGAGAAACCACAAGAGAAAACATGGCAAGCCACAGAAAGTACAAGGAATACCTTTGGAAAGAAACTTTAAAAGGTAACTGTGAACCAATAGAATAACAATGAATACATACGAGCTGCTGTTGACGGAGACCATTCAGATCTGTTGGAGCGCAATAGAGACCTGCACATGTGTTGGGCTGTTACACACCCAAACCAACATTCCAATCCACATCCAATAGGACGTCCCAGTTATAACTCATTCTGGGTTGCTTTATATCATCATCTCCTTCTCTTGCTCTACAAACTAACCCCAAAGCCACACAGACGCACAAACAGTTTGTGATGCAATTCAGTGGCACACCCCAAAACCAATCACAGACATAGTGTCCCATGATAAACAATAGCACATTAAAACTAATTAAATGGACGCAGGGCTATTCCAGTCAAATGCAACTGCTGTGAAATAGATGTAAACAAACATAACTCTCCTAGTCTGTAATGGAGGTCACACAATTTGTTGCCAAATGGTAATTAAGGAATTTCATCAGTTGCAAAAAACAATGAGCCTCATGTCCTGCCGTTGGCACATTAGTTTACATTATTTTATAAAATCATATCAAAACGTTTTAGTACATTTTTGCAAAATGCAAATTAAATCACTTGCAAAAGAAAAACACGTAAGTGCATTACTCAGTCTGAACAGTCTTTGGACACAAAGAAACTGCATTGGCTGGACTCTGAGGGGCATGTTCCAGGTGACATATTCGACTGTGGACTACTGTTGCCTCAAACGGGGAGTTAACTGGGGTATCGACATCCTTCTGATATTAATTGAAATCCTACAAACATTGCAGCAGACATTTATTTTTACTTACCTGCATATTATGGAAAATACGTGGTTTCTCAAAGTGAAACTCTATGTCAACGCTGCCTTGACCAAGAGCTTCTCGACTCCAGCCCAGATAGTCGTACCCAGACCACACCCTGAGCTCTTTAGTTTCTATGAAGTCGTCTCCTCCAAGGACGCCGTCACACAGCTGACCCAAGCCTCCGAAGTGCATCCTGCACAAACACAGAGAGGCCTGGGTTCAAATGTAACTGTACACAGACATACTGCAGCACAGTTGACTCGCTGGCATTTCTACAATTCACAAAATAATTCATGATGCAAATTTTATATACTTGGGTTTAATAATTCACATATGGTCCATCTACAATTAAGAGAATAAATGCAGTACAAAACGGTCGGGCACACATCAACGGACATCTGTTCCAAATATGTCTGGACTACATCAAAAGTGTTCTTGCTAGCTCGCCTGCTAGCAAAACATTTCAGCTCCATTAACCACACAGACTGTAAGAGTGGACTCTTCCAAATTCTTCTTGCCAAAACATTATGGTCCGGAAACACGCCTCAAATCCCTAAGCACCAAAAAAAATAATGTCATTCCCTTTCGATTAGGCAGACACCAGAGAAACGTTCATGAAAAGAGATCCACTTTAATGCTAACAGATGTGATAAATGCCTAGAAGAGACTTTTGGTATTATTATTGAACATTACGCTTGGATCCTTTTTATGATCACTTTATCTGTAAATCTTCATGAAAACAAAAGATTGGGATCTTACGAAATGTATAAAAAGCATGTAAAAAAAATCAATAGACTAAGGAGAAAGTAAACCTTACCCTTGCTCTGTGCTTCCATCGTAGGTGGAGTCATTTAGGTAAACAGACATTCCAGGCAGGTGCATGATGTGACCTACCGGAGCTGTGTAAGCCTTTAACCCATCTGAATGACAAGAAAAGAAGTTAAGTATAAACAAACACCCCGAACTTGGTGTGTAAATTCATTCATTGTTGGAAACAGAATTATAGAAATGTCTGCACCCCAGGCAGACGGCCTAAGTCATTAAACTGTGAAACTCAATATACTTTCAATATACAGCTAATCAGCCTGCTCTCTAAGAACAGTTGTGACATCAGACTAGAGCTCTCATTTCTGTTACCAATAATAAACAGTACTTCACACAGTGCATTTAGAGCATGCAGTGTGCGTGAACGATCACTGCTTAAAAATAAATGAAAGGGTGTTTGTGTTATTCATGATGTAGACTGCATATGGGTCAAGCAGGTCATTCTTTAATATTAAATAAACACAAGCAACAGAATCTGATATAGGATGAGAGGCTGAATGTCCATAACACTTGACATTCAGTACAATGTGCATAATGTGGGTCCTGCAGATAAACTGTGTAGCAGTGCCTCAGAATCCTCAATTGGAACATATTTTAGAAAACAAAAAAAAAAGTCTCCCTGCAGACTTTAAGCCTCTGTGACAGCTCTGATTTACAGACGGCCCAGTGCTGAGTGAAGATGGTGGATGGGGTAAGAGAGGAGGTGAGCCAGTCATAAATACTCTGTTAGTCAGTGTCGTGATTCAGGAAACATTGGGACCAACACCATTTATCATTATGTGGCTTCTTTTATCGGGGCAAATCCCAAAGAGGCTGTAAATTTGGTGAAATGCTACAATGCATTGAATGTATGGGGAAAACATGCAGCAATCATTACCATAAAAAAATCTCACTTTCCTATTGCAAGATTTAAACTTACAGCCTGGTCTATGGTGTACAGAATTATTGCAATTGGGATTCAAATTAAATTAAGATGAAACAAACTGTAGATTAGACTAAAAATCAAACACAGCTCATGCTTCACTTACCATTCCACACACAACCATAGAGCTCTACGCGCAGACAAACGCTCATAACCCGGTCAGACAATGGGTGAAACCGAATCATACGAGCCACAATAGGAGGACCCAGATCCTTCAATACAACATCATAGGTGTTTTCATTTCCTTGCACCACCTAAAAGATAAAATAAAATTAAAAAACATTGTAGTGCATTTTATCTTTATGCAGTGCATATTTGCCAATTATATGAAAAACTTGCCAATTACATAAAAAACAGAATTAATTACTGCTATTACAAGGCAGAGGATTAACTGCAAACAATAGTTTAAAAGCTTGGATTTCTTAAACAAGTAGGAATAATAAAGCTACCTACATCTTGGCTCCAGCGATCTTTCCAAGTGATCCATTTGACACCATCTCGAGAATATCGGAGCCGATAACTTCGGGCAAATTCCCGCCCGTGCCCATCAGCATGGCGACCTTGGGTACCAACCAGAGCCAAGAAGTGAAGTTTGTGCAGGTCCACCTGTTTAAAAAAATTAAATAAAATAGAGAGAGAAACCACCGGATAAACAAATTATTTAAAAATGTTGTCAACGCTTTTTATGTTTATTAAGGAAAGAATAATAATAATTCAAACCTGAAGATATTCAGATCCGGTAGGGTACACAGCTCCCGCAGGACACCACGCACCATCCCCCTCTCCAGTACTCAGCCTGACAGGAGCAGATTTTAAGTTGGTTAATAAGCAAGGAAAAAAAAGTTTTTGTTATATAAGATGACTGCAGAGCTCACCGACTCCCAGTTGTACAGCCCAGTATACACCAGAGAGATATAAAAACACCGACAACAAGACAACAGACTGTACAAACGTTTTAGAGCCAGCAGCAAATTTAGGTTTCAGGTATTTTACCAACATGTTGGATTCTACAGTAGCCAAACATTCACACTTTCTAAATAGGGCAGTGCTGTCTGCTGAGATATTAACAGAGGCAAAGATGAAAGTATGGTTACAGATACTGAGACAGCCTATGGACTGAAAATACAGAACTGCTTTTGGCTTATTAATAGCTCCAAAAAAAAAAAAGAGAGAGAGAGAATTGGTTTCAACAACCACAACAAGATCTGCCCTAAAACTTCACAACTGATCACACACAGCTCACTAAAAGGTTTTCCCTCAATGTGACCTTCTCGAGTAGTTTTAAGTACAGACAAGCTACATGAAGCCACAACTTGGCTGTGTGTTGTATCTGGTGCACTAAAACATCAGTATGTATGCCAGGCCACAACCACGCTCTGACCACTGTGGGACTTTTCTCAGAGTCAAAGCTGCTACTAAGACCACCAAAACAAATCACTATATCAACTTGGTCACACAACAGAGGCTCTAGTATTTTAATCAGTCCCATTCTTCACTTGGTTGTTGAGATCCTAAAACCACAAGATGATATCAACACATTAGTGATTCACAAAGTGTCCTGCAATAGAGAGCAGGACAGGATGGGAGAGGGGTACTGGGCACTGTTCAGAGCAAGATTCACCAGCCAAAAATACTAACTTACACTCTGAGCTGCCAAGTAACTAATTTTCTCCTAATTCTCTCAGAATTTTTCCATGCTTCCTTCATAAACACCAGCCAAACCATTATTCATCTCCACTTCTTCTTGAATGATGAGCAGTATCTCCTCACTCCTGCTTCCACTTGACCTAAATATTAGAGGCAGCACAATTCCAGCCATGACAAAAGAAATGAGCTATGAATCACTAAATCCATTTCACCTTTTTTAAAACACATTATTTGTGTGCTCAACTTTTGTAAATTTATTTTCCTCTTTCTGTCAGATGTCTCCAAATACAGACTAGAGCTCATTTTTAAATCACTTACATTCAGTCAAGATACTCAGCCCCACAGACTAAAAGTACCGAGATAAATGAGCAACTACACAAGGGGCTATATTTTAAGGCAGTGCCAATAAGCACAAGACAAACAGCAGCGTTGGCATTTTTAGTCCCACGCCCGATGTTTATTTAAATAAATCATATTATATTGTTTTGGCTTATATTTTTGACTGGTCTGGGTTGACATGTAATAAATCTTCTTAGTATGGTTTACAAAAACTGCCGTACCCCAGCATTAAATGGACACTTAAATTGCATTTTTTTTTACAATAAAACACATAGCCTCAGAATAATAAAAATATGTAACAAAGTCATTCTGATGTTTCTCCGACATGAAAAAAGAAGAATAGCCACACTTTTATTATCTTGTAAAGACAAATACCTCACAAGAACATTTCAAAACTCTGGAAAATGTAGAACAAACCAAAAAAAGAAAATAGAGTGATATGCTATTTCACTCCATTTTTTAATCCTCTCTTCAGTGGCCTCCAGTCAAAGTTCACATTAATTTTGGAACTGGACTTCTTATTTTCAGAGACTGAACAGACAGGACCCCAAATACATCACATAATATATTAAAATGCTCTCATGGTCCAAAAAAATCCTGGTACGTAGTTTTGCTTTAAAGGACATTATATCAGAGTTTGCCTGTTTGGCAACCTTTATTTCATATATTTATAAAAGAAAACTCTGCTATAAACTTAAATTTATGCAGATTGAATATCCAACCAACAAAACCAAATCTGATACATATGAGTAAATTAACACTGCTAAAATATGCAATGAATAGTCAGTGGCACTGCTACCTGTACATAACACTAACCTTAAATGTATAAATGCTGTGTATAGTCCTTCCTTTAATTAATAATAATTATTATAATAATCATAATCATAATCATAATCATAAAACATTTACAACACGCCTTTCTGGACACTCAAGGTCTACTACAAGAGTACCAGTTTTATGTAAGAATATGATTGTGGTACACTGCCTACCTTCCATGTTTGGCTTCAGTGGAGTCTGACCAGGCGCTTGAGGCAGTGATGTCAGAGTCTGGGATGGTGCCGTCCTCCATCCCCAGAGCGTAACGACACTGAGCTGAAAGGAAACGTTTGAGGGAAGGAAGATTAAAGAGAAGACAAAAGCAGAGAAAGGGGGCATCAGTACATGAGTAACTTGCACTGGATGAAACCAGTGTCCTGGGACTCTATATTTACAGGAGAGTGTTGGCAGCCGTTATTGGTCACACAGAATAATGTTATTATATTATCTGTGGGAAAACTTTAGGGCTTCACGCCTCATAACAGACACTGAGACAGAGGAAAGAAGAGAAGCACTAAACCAGTTCCATCCTGTCTCTTTTGTTACTGTGACTCTTGGAGGGGAAATGGCACTAATGAGTTCATGTAAAATGCAATTGCAATGTTTTGCATCATTACCTCTACCAAGGGTGACAAAGAGTCTCCGTCTGACTCTTGAGGCTCCACTATTATTTTTCAAACTTGGTGAAACTATAAGTTTGGGACTTTTGGATTGGATAAGACTAGGTTTATAAATGGCAAATTGGTAAATGGCATGGATTTTATATTGCACTTTCCACCTACTAGGCACTCAAAGCTCTTTTTTTTTACAATAAACAATTAGCATAATAAGTTAAGAATACACCTAATTTTAAAATGTTTAATAAAGATTTTCTCTTTAAAATAACTTCTGCTTTTGCCTAGGTACCATTTCTTCTTTTTAAAAGCTGTGATTGGCTTCAAGTTAAATAAAGAGTGAATACAAGAATACTGACTGGTCTCAAATATCAGTCCTGATAGCTCTCCTGCAACGGGGTTTATCAGCTGATCCAGACAGCATGGACCCAGGCAGGGATTACCCACTGACCCGCTATCTCCTCAAGAGTCAGTCACGAGGAGAGTGAGCGACTGAGATGGATTATAAATTGGAAAGGGGTCCAGACCGGTCCAGACAGTGATCCGGAGGGGGATGTGAGGGTGACAGAATGAGGGGGCTGGGTGTCAAGCTCACTTTCTGTCATTGAGTCAGCACGCAGGAATGTTGGGCTCCTTGACAAACCCTAAAAGCCCCAACGGGTGCAGCAGACACAAATGCACTCGCACAGTTCATCCACACCCCGAGGACAGGTGCCCGTTTCATTACATCACCGTCATCGTGATCATCAGCTCACCGCCAGTCAGCGCCCCATCTGCCGTATACAATTTATCTCTGTCTACTCTGCTCTTTCATTGTGCTTTGGTTTTATGTTTCCTGTCATTTTTCATCAAAGTTAATACCTGATGCTTTACCATTTGTACAAAACGAAAGTGTGTTTTATCAAGGTCCAGTCTAGGTTTTGATGCTTTATCATTTTAGGTTGCAATGAGGTGATTAATGAAAACATTGACTTTAAGGTTGATGTTGCTGCAAGCTTACACCTCTGGTTACACCTGGTTGGCTCACATTTGCTAAGCCCTTTATGCGCTCTCTTCAGGACACTTTGACTGACACTTTCATGAGCTGCCTGTGCATTAGCGGTCTTGACGAGCCTGAGGGGACCGCCCAGCTATCTCACTCTCCTATTACACACGACTGGCTGGCAGACAGAGAGAGGACACTGGATAGCCCGTTGATAGCGGGCAGAGAATGAGTCTCACTTAAGCTGAGAATGTGAGGAGAATGTCAGAATAGTGGGACAAAATCTCTGGGTTGTGGACAGTGCAAAGTGAGGAAAATAGGTATGAATTGATGGTGAATACCTGGGTTAAAATGCCACTCATTGTCTTGTGAGGAAGTCACTAGTGCCAACAGGACTGTGAGCACAGAAACAGGAAACAGCTGCAGAGTAGGCCAGGCCATGACAGCAGCGACACACCTGGTTACCTGTCCGGAGACGCACTGGCCACAGGCATACCTGTTGCAAATAGAGAAAAAACATGTTCAAGTTCATCTAATTTGTAGTCTGAATTTGTTAGTTAATGAACACAGACAAAGCAGGTTTCTGCACGCACATGTACATTAAACATTCTCCTACACTGCTCTTGCCTCGGGTTGATGTGCTGACAAGCTTACCTTCTTCATCAAGAACTCCACTTAGTCCAAAGCACGCAACTCTCAAATTCGTTTTCAACATTGTGTATGCCAATCTGATCAATGAAGAAAACCCTAAAGGAGGCCGTACAAAGCACAAAAACAAAGGCAGTTTCATGTACTACTTTTTCTGGCAGTAGACTGCAGCGACACAGTCTTTGGAAAGGATACAGACATCTTGTGAAGAGGGTATAATTAGCTACACTTTACACTACACACACATGTCAATTATTTCTTTAAACTACAGATTTTCAAGGCAGTTCTGACTTAACAGAAGCGTATTTGGAGGAGCCAGTTGGAAATGCTTGTGCTTTTTGAAGTATGAAGTAAACAGATTGAAGAAATTAGGCTATAGAGAAAACAAGGACACATGTGACAGCATTCAGATAATGGGACCACAAACATAATCTATGTGACATTAGCACAAAGAAAACACATCACAGACATGTACTCAATGACTTTCAGGGACCCTGAAGCTTGTGAAGGACACAGAGCTAAGTTCATAATAATCATTGAGAACTTTATAGAACCAACTCTGATGTGCATATTTAACTAGTAAACAGTTAGACAAAGGCTTCCAGTGGTGGAGCACAAGGGAGAAGAAACAGGCCATGATAAGTGGAAGTATGAAGTTGGAGTGACAGCTGGGAGAGACAGAGGGGCCAGTCTGTCGTCCCAGTAGACCCTGTGTGTTTTAGCTTCATCTCTGAGTGGACGGGGACAAGTCGACAGCTGACATACAGCTGTAGTGACAGAGGATAGGAGGGGAGGTATCAAGGGAGGGTCTGGAAAAGGAGAGCAGAGTTAGCCAAGGCGCAAGGAACCGACCGGGTAGAGTCATAAGAACAAGAGCAGCGATGACATGCTACATGCGAGTGTGTTTGAGAGCCAAGGGGCGGTGTTCAGCGATGACTTATGACCCCGCAGCGTGTTAATGTATGTGTATGTGGCACACATATGCAGAGATCTCAGAGAACGCCAGCCAGAGCAGCTGTCCGGAATGAGAGACACAAGGGAGGCTAGACCTGCTGCAAGAGTTTTAATAAAACACAAACTGAGGAGGAACGTTTTCGTCTTTCGTCTTACAACTGTGTGCTAGTACACCAGATGAAATATGAGGATTTGCGGAACACAGTTCAGCTCAATGTTCAAGACTAGCTTTAAAAGCCAGAAACTTAAATTGACATAGCAACCAAAAGGGTAACACTTTCCCAAACAGTATCACATCAATTTTGTCAACAAGTGCAAAAAGATCATACAACAACAAAGACGACGGTAATATGAGCAGGCTACCAGTTTGACAAATGTGTCTTTGAGCAACAACAAAAGTTGCCGCAGCTTCCAAGAATATTGTTGGGAAAGTCAAGCAGTGTGGAACAGCTGTGGTTAGTGCTCAGAGGAGAGCGAGAAAAGTGTTCTTCAGAGGCCGCGCTGTGTGGAGCACAGTCTGCACTTACATTTTATCTTAGGTAATCCATGTGCAGGACTAATGAATACATATGAGCAGCTGCCACTTCTGTACCACACAACCAACACAGAGCACCAGTCGAGAGCATAAAGACCTAGGAGAACTTTTTAGTGCACAGCCATTACATCATTGAAGATAATTTGCCAGAGTCTCTATAATTAGATTGCTTCAGAAATATGGTTGAGCGCCTTAAATGCCCCAAAGACGTGCTCATGTTTTGGCCAAATACCTAACTTTCTTTACATTACTGCAGAGCTCTTTTCAAGCATACTGAAACCTGACCTTTTATGACAGACAGAACTAGAGCATTATCAGGATTGAGTGTTGTCCGGCAACATTAATGACGCTATATCTTTTGCTCACCTACTCTTTGGAAAAGCTGTTGATACTTATAATAAATTTTTCCAAGTGGAACTCCATGAATGACTTTCGATGAACGTTTGAGTGCTTGTTAACAAAACGAAGCGCAATGTGTAATCTCCTGTCTGGGCCAGATAAAGTAACCCACTGGCTCAGTTAGACATGACTAATGGCCACTTGGGAGACGCGGAGTGGTGAGCTCTTTGTTTTGGATTTCCGTCTACATGAGGACACTGGTGAGACCTTACGCACCACTGCCCTGTGAGTCCTGCCGAGAAGGACACACTAATTAATCATCAATCTTAACTGCTCTCTAAACACCACACGGATGTTGGGGGACGTTCCTCAACACTAGACTGATTCTTTGTGAGTCAGGACAGTGCGTGTCAAGCACTGATTTCTCTTTATTTGTACAGACAATCCACTGAAGGGTGCTATTAGGCCATGGAAATGTGTCAGTGGGGTGTTTGTAGTATTCCCATTGTCTTTCTTTTGTACGCATAAATAATAAACCATCGGGTCAGTGGGAAATTTATGGACAAGGACACATATTGGACACACAATGATTAAACAAATGCCTGGAAACCATTTAGCTATTGGTCATACACCATTTACTATATTGTAGAGCAATGTGTCACACAGGCCTTCATCAGTTTTTTTTAAGAAAGACCCTGAAAACCTGAGAGAAGATTAAATGAGTCACTAAACAGGAAAATGGTGACAATAGAATGGACAGAAAAACTAATTAAACAGAGGCTCGAGTATTGCAGAAGTAGATAAAGTGCTGAATGTCACTATAAAAAGGCAGTGGTGAATCATAATACAGAGGAAAGCATGGTAAGGCCATTCTCCTGGAGCATTGCAGTTGTGCTGAAAATAGCATTTTCGACTCATTAACACAGCTCAGCTTCCACCAAAAGAAATACCTGATTCAAAACAGTGCTTCCTGGTGTTACACATGCAGCAGGGCATAAAAAAAACAAAAACAAGCCATAAATATGTGCTGTAAAACTAAGCAACAAAGAGTTTAGAAAAAAGAACAAGGCGTCTAAGCTTTAAAAAAATGGATGGATTAAGTCTGGTTCATTACTATGCAGCCTCATAAAGCAGCAATCAATCAGAACCAAACTTGTAACTTTTTCTACGAACTTTAGACTGCGGAGAGGGCGACTTGCCTCTTGCAGCACTGCTCAGCATATCTGCATGGTCGACAGAAACAAATGGTGACTGATTACCACAGGTATTTTGCCAAATGAAGAATGCTTTCAGCAACAACCGCACACAAACCTATTGTGCTGCTCCTAAGTGTGCAAAAACTTCTTACTTCTTCCTTTTCTTGAATTAAGTGGACATCACAGTGACTGCAACATTACTATTATTTCTAATATGATTCTACAAACAGATTTTTTTTCCACCTCAACCACTCAAAATAGTAGGTGTTGGCACAGACCAGGCTAAATGCACTTGCAACAACAAATGAGCTTTATCAGTGAGGACTGCTGTTCATCACTGATCTTGTTTGCACTGGAGACAACCAACATGGGCCTTTTATTTCTAATAGCGTGTGAAACCCTCACTACACACATGAGAAAAAACACAAGCATTAAGTACGTTTTTTTAAACTCTTTTGGGCTGACAAGCAACATCAGAGGGTTCTAGGGTTCATGTCAATACATGTAGAGCAATGCTTCCCTCCTAATTCTGAATTTGTTTTCTCAACATAGTATATCAGAGATGTGTTCTTTGGTTTGTCGGTAGATGGGACTGAATCAAACACCCAGCGCTTGTATTCTAGTTGAAGTGCAAAAAGATTAGTTGTCCTGAGTGTAATCTCAGTTGGAGTGCAGGTGTAAGAACTATAATAAGTAAGTCACATGTACGTAGCAGCATTAGCATGTTAATTTGAGTAAAGCAAAGGAATGCATTTGGATCACAGTTCTAGTTTGACACTGGGGCCATTTTCAGAGGGAAGTGTGATGGCAAACTATAGTTCATTTTCTTGAATTCAATTTACACAGTCTCTAAGGAGGGCAGGAGGTGAAAGGGGAAGGAAGAGGCATGTGACAGCACTGTGCCATTCTCACAATAAGCAGAGAGAAAATAGACACAGACAGGCACATTGGAGAAAAGAGGAACAGGCAAACAAGAATTGAAACAGATAGATGTTCCTGCAGTAATTGAAGAAAATTCTTAAATACATTTTAATATAGAGTGAGTGTATGACAGGGCCAATTATGTGCCCACAAATAGGACAATTGCACAAAGCAGAAGCTGGAAGAAAACCAGTGACCAGGTCAAGCAGGAATGAGTTCATTGAGACTCAGCATTTTGAGTCAAAGTGACAAAATCTGATGAGCCAAACCAAGCCCAGTAACAGATGTCTTCTTCTCATTCAAAACCAAGGGCAGTTGAGGAGAAGCACTTCACACTGTTTACTGCTGCTCAAGGAGCAGGCAAACAGAACACACACATACACAAATAAAATCACAGTGACTGGATTAGGTCTAGGCTGTACCAAAACAAATGTATCATTGTTCAAGGCCGATACCTCCATAGTTGTCCTTCTCCTCCCTCTTGGCAAAATAGGCATTCTGAAAAGAGCTAAATTACCCATCACACCACAGTTTCCTACTGTTAATGTGCCCCTTCTAAACTCCTGCAGGGAGAAAGACAGGCCCACCCCACTTGATATGGCTGCCGTTACAGCAAACACTTCATAGAAAGAGAAGACAAGAAGACCTTTGATCTTGAAAACCATTTTCCTCAATCTTCCAACGAGATTTCAAAAGCTCCCTTTTTGCCGAGAGCCACTGGTAATTATTCGTAGTGTTCACAGCAGCACCACCACAGTGGGTGGATTTGATGAACAAGCAAATACAAGCAAAAAGGCAAGAGCCCAAACTAGCTTTTAAGTGTAAGAGCTTTCTCAAGTAGAGCAGTTTTGTTTCCTGAAGTGAGGAATTGAGCTGCTGTTTATGAGAAGAAGCTTTTCATAATTTAACTTGTAAAGATCCAGCTTTAGCACTGAGGCACAGTGCTCTGCTCATCTTTTATTTAGATCATTAATTAAACCAAAAACCTCAAGATTTTGTTAATGTATCATTTCTACTAACAATTATAGGTTTTTGATATTCAGATCATAATATTATTTTCCATTGTTGTAAATAACTGTTTAGTTACATGCTTATAATAATAGTACTGTGATATATTGTGAATTTGGTGAAATTGTTGGGATGGAGCTCTGCACACAGCAGTGCCTCTGAAAACTTTCAAGCAAAGGTGTGAGGTCACTTGTGAAGATACTGCCAAAATTTCTTTGAAGAAGCTCCAGGGGCTGATTGCTAATCTCAGTTTGTTTACATACAGGCTGTGATGGTGCAATGGTATCTAACAGAGAGCTTTCAACAAGAAGAGCAAACAGACACATAAATAAGATAGATAGTGATGGATGACTGCAGAGGGAAGGCTGTATTAATGAAACGTCTAGAGCTGCTTCAAAGGGAATGGAGAGATAGGAGATAAAAAAGAGGAGTTGGGTGTTAGATGTGAAGATAGTTTGCCAGAATGATCAATTACTGGATCAAAGATGCGTAGGACAGCAGGTGAAATGGAGGGTGCAGGGATGATGCTGAACTACTGGAGTTGGGAGGAATGATCAGAGAGAAGATTCATGTTTGGAGATGGGAATTCAAAAGGAGAAAATCAAATGTGAAAAATCACTGACAACTAAAGCCAAAGAACATCCATGCTCTTGCTCTGAAGTGTCGCCTCCTGTTACAGATAAATTTCTCTGACACCCCCATTCTCTGAATATGACCTGACCACATGCAAACACAATTGAAAAGTCTAGCTGTCTAGACTCAAGGGAAAACTATGTTTGTTAAATGAAATGGACGGTGAAGGTTTTCTATTAAAAGAGGACTTTGGGAGGAAAAGGCTGTCTTTGGACTTAAATATGCCCATTCTCCTTCTCTCCGGTCTGTTGCGAGCTATTAAACTGAACACACAATCAGAAATATGACATGTTGTGTACTTTCACTATTTATCTCTATGAGAGCCACTTTTAACATTATCAAACAATCAATAATGCAGCATGCATAAAGTAAATGAGGAGGTTTATCATTTTGGTTTGAACTTTTATCCACGTGCTAAAAATCTTGGTCAACAGTCGTAAATGAAACAAAGAAGAAGAAGACACATAGCACAGCTGTGTGCTATGAGGGCGAAACACTGGGTCAATATTCAACCAGAGACAACAAGCAATACATTCTCACTTTGCCTTTGTATACAAATGTTTCAGATATATTGCAGTAAATCTAAATTTGCTCTTACAATCATTAATTTTATACAACCTGGAATGGGCAATACTTAACTAACCTCAACACAAAGCTCAATTTCAATGCATATTATGTCCATAGACAAAACAAAGAATCTCAAAATGCTAAATAATACTCACGGATGGTGCATGTCGCACTAGCTCATGTAGCTATGTTGTAGGGAAACTGAAGGGCAAACCTGTTCTTACCAACATCAGGACTCCTTTGCACTTTATGCTTCATTCTTTGCTACAGAGGCAGAGGAGGAGGGGCGAGGAGAGAGAATGGCCTTTTATTGCCTCTCTATCAATTGGCAAACAGCACAGGCAGCCAAACCCATACCTCCTCCCTCTCCTCTTCCAAGTTTAACAATACTGCACCTCGTGTGGACTGCCCGCCTCAGCTACAGCTTTCATGTGGTGGGTAAGGTGAGCCACCACAACACTGCACACCCTCTAAAACCCATCTAAAACCCACACCTCCGCCCCAGTGCTGTGGGCACGACATATACACACGGACGGATATAAGAGGTATTAAAAAACACCTTAAATATCCAGGTTTTACTGCAGAAGGTGCCCTTGGACGTGGCTCTCTTTCTTCATGGTGTTCAGAGTTATATTCTCCAGTGCCAGGCAGCTGTGTAGTTCAGGCTGGTTCTGCTGACTGATAGCTCCCTAAAGAGAAGCACCTCATTCAGGGCCAGAGGTGAAAGCAACAAGAGCCGATGTTCAAACTCGGGGTCACTTGTGGCACTGTAAGGTTGTGAGGTTAATGGACGGTGTGATTACCCACACCTGGATGTGGGGAGGTCATCCTAGATGTGGCCATTTATCTCCTCCATGCTCACTAAAAGAGTCTGACATCCCAAAGAGGGACAATTATGATTGTTTTACTTAATGGGTCTGTTTGTCATTTGTGAATGCGCTGTGAAGAATAAAAAACTATAGACAAAGTGAAATTTTGTGGTTTCTGTTTGACTGTGTACTGCTATATTAAAAAAAAATGTGTAAGCATTTAGCCTATATGCTGCTAAATACCTGTGAACAGAACGGTTTGCATTAAGCCTAGACTATGATGTAGCCTACAGTCTGAATGACAGCTACGTTGTCAGAAAATACAACAATTGTATGTAGACCTACCACACAAGCGTGCACCCAAAAAGCCCGGCGCAACGTTACACCTCACAGTGCTTCCAACACCCGGGGCCACAGTCCAGAGCTGCCCTGCCCGCTCCACATTGAGACTTACAGACGCCAAGCCACAGAGACAGAGTCAGACAGACCACAACATGTACACAGACAGCTGGATACATGCGCTGAAATATTAGCCTCTGGAGTTAACGCTGAAGTTAAGGAACAAGCATGGTAATAAAATAGTCACCACTTACCGAGAGACACGTAGGAGTCCGTATAGCGGTGCAAACTTTAAGCTCAACTCAACATGAAGCAATGTAAAGACGCGTTAGACCTAATGTAGTAAATAAACGTCAACTGAAATCCAGAAGGGGCTTCTTGGCCGTAGCTCAATATAGGACTCAAAAACTCTCTAAACAAACTGCAACACGCAGTGGTGGTGGAGTATAGTTGTTCAGGTACTACATCCGAGGCTGACGTAAGGGTTCTTTGGGTAAAACTAATGCCAATTGCGTTATATTTTAATACGAACGCGTCTAAGGGTCCCTTCTCCTCGGCCCCTCTCTGAATCTGAGCCTCAGCCGCGCTGCTTCTCCCAGACTCCGCAGACGGGCCAGCAGCAGGCGCCACCAGGTGCTCATTTACATAACTGCACCGGCTGTGGCCAATCACAGCAGCGAGCAAGGTGTCTGATTAAATATTCCAGAGGCACGCGGTCCAATCAGAGCTCAGTGTGGGCGGGACCTAACAACACCAGAGAGTGAAATTCAGTGTGAAAAACCCGAGGAAAACTCTGAGGAAATGGGAGTTGTTTTATCACAAGAACGCTGAGATTTGGGGAATATGACATATGATAGCCTAATCGTTTACTTATTAACTCTTTCTGTGTATGAACATATAACACTCCTCTGCTGTGTATGAACATATAACGTACCTCTCATGTGTATGAACATATAACCTACCTCTCTTGTGTATGAACATATAACACTCCTCTGCTGTGTATGAACATATAACCTACCTCTCCTGTGTATGAACATATAACACTCCTCTGCTGTGTATGAACATATAACCTACCTCTGCTGTGTATGAACATATAACCTACCTCTCCTGTGTATGAACATATAACACTCCTCTCCTGTGTATGAACATATAACACTCCTCTGCTGTGTATGAACATATAACCTACCTCTCCTGTGTATGAACATATAACCTACCTCTGCTGTGTATGAACATATAACACTCCTCTCCTGTGTATGAACATATAACACTCCTCTGCTGTGTATGAACATATAACCTACCTCTGCTGTGTATGAACATATAACCTACCTCTGCTGTGTATGAACATATAACACTCCTCTCCTGTGTATGAACATATAACACTCCTCTGCTGTGTATGAACATATAACCTACCTCTGCTGTGTATGAACATATAACCTACCTCTGCTGTGTATGAACATATAACCTACCTCTGCTGTGTATGAACATATAACCTACCTCTGCTGTGTATGAACATATAACACTCCTCTGCTGTGTATGAACATATAACACTCCTCTGCTGTGTATGAACATATAACCTACCTCTGCTGTGTATGAACATATAACACTCCTCTGCTGTGTATGAACATATAACACTCCTCTGCTGTGTATGAACATATAACCTACCTCTGCTGTGTATGAACATATAACCTACCTCTGCTGTGTATGAACATATAACACTCCTCTGCTGTGTATGAACATATAACACTCCTCTGCTGTGTATGAACATATAACCTACCTCTGCTGTGTATGAACATATAACACTCCTCTGCTGTGTATGAACATATAACACTCTGCTGTGTATGAACATATAACACTCCTCTGCTGTGTATGAACATATAACACTCCTCTGCTGTGTATGAACATATAACACTCCTCTGCTGTGTATGAACATATAACCCACCTCTGCGGTGTATGAACATATAACACTCTGCTGTGTATGAACATATAACACTCTGCTGTGTATGAACATATAACACTCCTCAGCTGTGTATGAACATATAACACTCCTCTGCTGTGTATGAACATATAACACTCTGCTGTGTATGAACATATAACACTCCTCTGCTGTGTATGAACATATAACACTCTGCTGTGTATGAACATATAACCCACCTCTGCTGTGTATGAACATATAACACTCTGCTGTGTATGAACATATAACACTCCTCAGCTGTGTATGAACATATAACACTCCTCTGCTGTGTATGAACATATAACACTCCTCTGCTGTGTATGAATATATAACACTCCTCTAATGTTTTTTGTCGAATTTAATGATAATATAAACGTGAA
This sequence comes from Neodontobutis hainanensis, assembly GCA_024349245.1. NCBI lineage: Eukaryota > Metazoa > Chordata > Actinopteri > Gobiiformes > Odontobutidae > Neodontobutis > Neodontobutis hainanensis. Next base: position 558,553 of record JALDNG010000028.1, read on the forward strand.
AGTTCTTTGAATTATCAGTTTTCCACCTTTCCACTTAGCATTTGGAGTGGACCATTAATGTATACCCACAAATCTCTGTCTTGGTGTTTATTTTTTAAGCAAGCTTTATTACAGAGCATTGCTTGTGTAACAGTATGCTATTACTGCCCTTGGGCTGTAATGACTCAGATTGAAGGGTTTGCACAAGTTTGCACTAAAGCACTGCTTTGGAGCTGAAAAGTTATGGGGCCCTAGGGCAAGTCAGAAACGTGTTGAAAATCTGTTTAAATTATGCCACATGTGTGAATGCTGAAATACAGTAAAAGACTGCTCTGTTAGTAGTGTGAAAGACTGAAAAGGGTAGGTGTAGCCATCGCAGTATCTGTTGGTACTTGACTGCCTGACAGGGAGGAGGGAAACCTTAGCTGGCCCTCAATCAGCAGACAGAAACAATAAAGGTCATTAGGAAAGGGAGCTCCGCCTTTGAAAAACAGAATGAGATGATACAATTTCTTCAGTGCTGCCTTTTTACATCTGTTAAAAGACATTTTTTATTGTGTATAACATATAGTATAATTGTATTGTATAACTATATAAAATATTATTCCTGGTTTAGATAGGGTTAGTCCTGAATTATTACAGGTGTAGTCCTGGGTTCTATGTAGTCCTATAGATAAACTGGTTTGTTTAGTAGTGTTTTTTTCTTTGGTTTGCATAATAATGATATTACAAAGATATATAATGTATGTGAAGGTTCTGTCATCCAGGACATCTTATTGATAAAGTCTCTTGTAATTAGAGATGAAACGTCTTCACCTTGAAAATTTAGTCCAGATGCTTTTACTTAAACCTTTTCTTAAAGATATATAATGTTAAAAATTGTCCTTCCCATAAGAGCCACCTTAAATCACCTTGTCCAAAGTGTGTTTACAAAGACCTTCTTCTGGCCTGGCTTTACTCACTCTGCATATTATTAACATTTTCTCACCGCTTTTCAACTAAAACAACCCAAAACTGCCATCCCTTGGTTTAATGTTTTACCCTCATTCACTCAGATTTTCCCATACACTGCCCTCTCCGCCTTTCTTGCCACTTTACAATGCACAGTGATTTATAGTCCTCCAATTGTTTCCAAACGTTGCCGTCATTTAACGCAGGTGTGTACTCAAACTGAATTTACAGTTATGATCGTAAACTCATATGGCAATGGTAGTTATTCTCTGTGCAGTTTGCTGTTCCATTTGTAACTGTATACCAGAAACGAGGAAGGTAATTCTCTCACTCTCCAGAGCCATTCCTTTCTCTTTTCAGTTTTTTTTTTTGTCAAGCACATTGTCCAACTGGCTCTGCTTTGTCCGTTGTCTGGGCAACTGCAAATCCCCCGGCAGAAATCATGACCCTTTTTTCAGTATTATTTCTTTTCATTCTCGCACACTCCCTTTTTGTGTCACACTTTTACCCGGCCCAGATCATATTTTTACCCCTTTGAAAAAAAAAGAGAAAGTTCTCAGTTGCTGCACAGAGTTTTGGTTTGTTGTTACTTAAATCCCTTATTCTCCCTCCTCCCTTGGTCTCAATCTCGCTTTGAGTGAAAAGCAGTGGAGCATAAAAAGCAGGTCTGATCCTGTGAGGAATTCGCTTGGACAGAGAAACCAATAGAGAGAGGGGAAGAGAGAAGTTCAAGGTGTATTGTATTCATCGGTCGGCAAGGACAAGAAAAGTTGTAGCTTTAATGGTATGTCAAGGTGAAAAAAGTTACTTTTTATTAACAGAAAAAGTTTGTTAAATTCGGAAACAGTGATATAACTCTAAATTACCGTCCATCTTCAACCAAAAACGTCTATTCACCAGAGATGACAAGTGATGTATTGCCTGTCATTTTGAATAACCCACTTTCATTTATCACCCTGCTCGGACACAAAATAAAAACATCTGAAATGGAAATGGAAGTCTTTATCTATGATGCTTTTCACAAGACCAACACACACATATAGGGTCGTCCTAACCATTCCCTGTCGAGGTCTGACAGCTGTGCAGGGCTTCAGCAATCAGACAACACAGATCCCTTCCAGAATGTGAAGCTTGCAGTATGAACCGGAGGAAAACTGCATACCACACATACTAGTGTCCAAACCATCTCCTCCAGTATCTAATTCACTCAGGACATCTCAAACCAATAAATGTCTCAAATTTATTATGGCCTATGCAAGACTCGTGGGAGCTTGTCTGCGCACCATGGGATAAAAAACTTCACAAGCGGGTGTGACTGTCGGTCCATGTTTGGTCTTGGCAAACCTGTGAGAGTGGACAGGTTTACATAAACCTCTCTAATTTATGTTTACAGGGACTTGTCTTTGCTCTGTCAGTATCAGTGTCACAGACCCAAGGAGGGCTGTTTGTGTGATTAGCCTCAGGAGAGGATCTGGGAGTGGTGGAAGTGTCAGGGGTCATGGGGTCAGTGTCTGCCTCAGGGAGAAGTGCCAAGGTGGGGGGGGGCTCCAACCTACCTCGGGGTCTCCTTTTAGGCCTTTGGTTAGGGAAATAGTTGTGTCAGCTTCTCCAAGTTTCCATGATGGTACCTGTCACAGCAATTACACGTATTAATAAAATACAGTATAAAATGTATTTAAAAAAAAAAAAAAAAGACTTCAGCACCAGAAGAAAACTAGGATCAAGTGAACAATATTTGGATATTTATTAGCTAAGAAAGTGAAGTTCAATTCAGTGTTTTATATTATTTACAGCTGCTGTTCTCCATTTCTGCTTTAGTTGTTGGCCAATTGTTATAATAAACTCTTCAAATGACTGACACTTAGTAAAAACATTAAGCACTACACTTATGATCATTTTAAAAATCATTTGTATTTTGTTGTGTCAAATGGTCCTTTATCATTTCTGTTGTTTGTAAATATATATATTTACATTTGGGGTAAATATCCGCCAGATAAACCCCTTTCTCCTCAGACTGGTCATGTGATCATGTGGCTGGAAGTGAAGTCAACGGCCTCATGAGATCAGAGGAATGTAGCGAGAGGAAGGTGGCTGGAAGGAGGCGCGGGGGGTGGGCTTGTCGGGCCGTTCCACATGACCCCTCAGACTGTCTGAAGTCTCCGGAGACCCTCTCAGCTGTAACAGCGCACTTGTGCCGCCTCTTCCTCGTGGCTGGATGAAAAGGAAGGGGGGCATGTAGTCTCTTTTTGGGTGTCTGGTTTCTTCTCCCCTTCAGAAATCCCCTGCTGTTCGTCTGTACACATCTGACAGTGTGGAGGGCTTCAGCCTCTGCTATGGCATGTGGGAGGCTCCTTTACAACTGTCGCCCTGTGTTCAAACTGTCACTCCGGCCCCTCTTCCCCAACCCCATCCCACTCCCCCTCTCCTCACCTGTCCGGGCCAGCCCCTGTATTAACAGACTTCCTTTCTTCTCCAAATCTCTCATTATTGCTAACAATAGCGCTTTGAGAATTATATTTGCTACAACCACCGGTGGATGTAGGCTACTCTGAGATTTGAGTCTGTCTGTCTTTTCCAATTACACGTCTAAGCTCTGCACAGCACATAATTTAACTGATCACTTCCTTAAACAATTATGTCACATGACTGGATTATATGTGTATTGAGACATATAATTATAGCAATCTTCAGTCAAATTACCCAAAACCTAAACAGGGAACTGAACTCATTTCACTCATAACACTTTGCCAGAGGACTTTATCACCACGGTAACCAAGGTATAATGTGCTTTGCCCATGAATAAAGTGCTCCCTCTCTTCACAAGACTTTCGAGCAGGCTGTTGCTGGCTACTTCTAGTGAGAGTGAATAATGTTATGGTGGAGCGAGGACGAGTGGGTGAAGAGAGTGTTGGGATTGGGAAGGGGTGCGAATGAGTGCCATTGCAATGCAGTGAGTGGTGGTGCTAAAAATACCTATTGACACATGGACTCCAACTCACAAATAGGGTTAGAGACAAATACTCCATAAATAAAGAGGTCTCATTCATACAATACAACAACCAGCAGCAGGATTAACCAATTAAACTATAAGTTATGTAACTGGCAATATTAGTGAGCAGTAAAAGAAAGGGTTTTCTCCTTGTGTTTGCTTGTGTTTTTAGGAGAACTATATGAACTAACACTGCAGTTCCTTGAGCAAACAAAGCCAGCTGCCATATTGCGAGCCTCTTGAGGAGAAATATGGAAGAATTGCTCAGTGTGTTGACGGCTTGCTGTGGCAAATATTTTTTCTGAATATGCCCCATGCTGACACACCGCTGAGAGAGTTTTCAGTGTGCGACTCACTCGAAGAATAGAGAAGGTTTGGTCTTGTGTTGTGGTTACCAAATTACCTCCACAAACTATGGATGTCATTAAGGTAGACTTAGTAAAAAGGGAAAAAAAAGTTTATCTAACCTGAAGCTAGAAGCAAATGGATGTTCACTGGGTTTCAAACAAAACCTGACAGAATGTTCATCCAATCTAAAATGGCTCAGTCACTTACCTCACCTTTAATGACAATGGTTTAGATGTTTGTGCTATGTTTTAAGTGCTATTCACTTTTAAATTCCTTTCTCTTTTTGTGGCCTTGGCTCTTTATAATTCTGGGACAGGAACAGGAGAGGTTTTGGGGGAGAAAGAGGCCTCGTTACCCCCCACATCGGGACTGAAGCACTAGGATGGTGACCGGGTGGGACAACTGTGGGCTGTAAATAATGTCTGTCTGTGTGGTCTCTGCTGCATGCGTACATATCCTGTGCATCAAAGCAGCTTCACTAAAGTGTCAAAGAGTGAACAGCACACCAAAGCTTTTGAAAGTGTTGTAAATGAACACACTGGACTACAATCCGAGTAAGCCTTTTGCCTCACCTGATTTATACTATTGCTGGATTTGATAGCCCTCTAGTGACCATGTAGGTGTACATGTCAGATATACTCATGAGATTAAAGGCACTTAAGTTGTTTCTGCATAATCAGCTGGGACATTTTAGGAAACTCGTCATTGCTGTTCCCCTTTTTTTCCCATTTAGCTCTCTTGTTGGTGGCTGTGGGCACAGCGATCAGAGGTGAACCAGACAAATTAATTTATCTGCTCTGTTTAAGGTCTAACTCTCATATGAAACCAATTCAAGCCTCGCTGGTCTCACCCATGCTAAGAGGGGTCACACAGGGAGAGGGAAAAGGGCAAGCTCCAGACAAGGGGAACCTGGGGGGATAGGGGGAGAGATCTCAAAACAGAATGACAACATCATGAGAAAGTTTCCATAAAAGAAAAAAAAAAGCGTAAATTTAAAACATATGGCCATTATTGGTGCGACCAATGCTGACATTTTACACACCCCAATTTAATTAACAATTTTTTTTAATTTATGCGTGTCATGCACTAGTAAATCAGGGGTTTATCTGGCTGTAATTATTGCCATACAGGTTTGGGGGCTGCAACATTTAGAGCAATAGCTGCAAGAAATTAAGCAACTTGTAGCTCAGAATCAGGAAAGATCCAGATGATTTGTCTTAATAATGTCTGAGTTTATCTGGTCAGCATATGGCATTGCATGTTAGCTGTGTATTTGCAAAGTAACATAAGCTTACCATAAGGCTTCAAAATGAGCTGTAATTATATTGTGGTTGAGTGAGTGTCAATTCAAGTCCTTGTTGCTCATCTGGAAATTGACCAATCAATGTCTGTGACACTTTTAATTACATTTGAATAAAGTGCATCAGTGAATTCTGATTATTTTCTGTTATTATACTCTTACAGAAGTCCCTTGTCTAATTAATAGACAGCTTTAAGCATAAAGCATAGGCATTTCCATGGGGATATTTTCATGTTATTCTGTTTGGCATTCTGGCAACAGATGAAATGCAATTAAGACTTACAAAGCAAATGAGGATGTTCCAAGCCATTAATTTTGATCACAGCCTCTAAAGTTATAAGAACATTTACAATTATGTGACTTACAAATGAATGAAAATGGCTAATGGAATATTATATCCTCAAATGGGTTTTAACAGATAAATCTGCAAATTGTTTAGATGATTTTTTTTATTGCAGTAAGCAGTCCAGTTTGTCATTAGGTATACAAGGTATGAAATGTGGAATGCAGCAAATAATCTGAACACACATCAAGCCTTCTGTTCACACACCACTCTCAGGATACAGTCATCACTTTAAAAAAATATCCACCTCAACACAACCATTAGTGTTGTGCTGAACAGCATGTTGGTGTTGAGTGCATTGTACCAGGAGAATTGCAGTGTGATGCATTACAAACACACTGTGCTGTAAAACTGAGGATGCATGGGCAAGGCAGAAGCACACAGTAAATAGCCACACAGGACTGTAGTACACAAAAAAGAGAGATTGGTCTAACAATATTTGAAAATCAGAAAAGGGGAGATTTTATGCAGGTTTAGAGACAGAATCTGACACAACAGCATTCTTGTTCAGAAGCAACAGTAGGGCAAAGTTAAAATTCATAAGGATACATTAAGTCAGCAATAGCCAGTCTCTCTTTGCGTAGTCATGAGAGGAGTTTTAAATTGGACAGGTAGTAACTATTGTACTGGTAGTTTAAAGTGTAAATTGTTTTAGGTGGAACGTACAAGTCAGACCAAGCACTATACTGTTTATACAGGTCAGCATTAAAGGATTTTTAAATAAAATATGTTTGTAGTAGTTAAAACACTACATGTTAAATTCCTGAAAAAAACTTGTCCAGCAAAACAGGCCAAAACCTGTATGATTGAACACCCTCCCTCCCCTGAAAGTGTATGCTGCTGTGATAGAAGCACAGCATATTTAATTTATCAGTGAGAGACTGAACTAATTCAAAACAAGATGGTAAACATCTCTAAAACCAGACACTTGCAACAAAAGTAATCTTTTAAAATCACCTTTTAACTCCTAAATCCCACCCCACACCCTTAAAACCAACAATATGATCTATGAAATGAAAATTAGGAGTTGTTCAAGACTCAATCTAATCTGAGAGCCATGTGAATTCTCCAGGGATTCATATCAATACCACATTTGATTAGTTTTAATGTCCTTTCCTGAACTTTGGCATCTCAGCTATGAGGTCACTTATCAATACAAAGATTGAAAACTAGTCTAGTGGTCTCAGGGAAAGACGTGCAAAAATGATCAAACCAAACCTCATTCCAAACACTGGAAACTAGAAGAGCAGAGGCACAGCATGAATACACTCCGTATATAAAATTGAACAGGGTGTTAATGTAAAGGGAAATGTGAAGGGAAAAGACAAAAGGAGTGTTGATGCTAAAAGAAGGAATGTAGGTTTAGGAAAAATGAAAATACGAGACGTGTGCAGGGTTAGGAGTTAGCTAATTGAGCAACTTTCCCTATTCCATCACTCGCACTCATTTTCCCGAAGAACGCTGTACATGTTGACAGTGACCCCAGAAGGTTGATCATCCTTCTTTGCTGTATGCCTAACCCCCTCATCCTCATCATCCCCATCCTCATCATCATCTGCATCCCGGTCTCTCTCTTCCTCAGGCTCTGTGCTGGACTCTCCATCGTCATCATCATCATCATCATCTCGTTCTTCTGTCCCTTCCACTTCATTTGTTCTTCCTTGTAAAGCCCTAATCTCAGGCAAATCTGGGTGATTTTCCCAGTGGTCTGCAGAGAAAAAAAAAAAAAAAGAAAAGAAAGAAAGAAAAATTAATAATCTATTATGTTATTGCAGCAAGAATTAAAAAATATAAATGAATGAAAACCTTGAAGGCAGAAGTTTTTTTTCTAACCTCTTAGGCAGCTGTAGCCTGGTGGTCTGAGGCACATACACAATCTACCATCAATGGCCAACCTCAGGAGACTGTTTGCTGCACGGTAAACATCGTTCCGAGCTGCCTTTGCCGTTTTATAACCTCTTCTTTCTGCCCAGGCTGAAAAAGCCAGTAGCAAATAGGAACAAAGAGCAGTAAATTAGAAATGTTGGTTATTATTACATTTTGAGACCAGCACAAGCATAAACCTACCCTCACAGACATCCCACGCTGTCCATTTAGACTCTTCAGGGCCTTCATTCCTTAGGTGAGGGTCCTTTTCCAGCAAACTCGGATGTGTAAGCTTCAGCACAGAGAGAAATGGGGTTCTTTCACAGAGATAACCAACTGAACTGTAGGGGTCCTGCAGTTGAGACACTGGGTAGATGCCTGCTAGAATCTTAAAACGACACAGAGACAAAAAAAAGCAAAGTCACCAAAATGTAAATGTTTTTCAGCTGCTAATACAAATCAGCTCTGGAACTCATTAGGAGTCTCACAAGTGGGAATGCATTAAATCAATAATCCATTTTCCCAAAAGTGTGAGATTGCAATGTTGAACATAAAATTTGGATTCTTTAATAAGTAGGAAAGCAAACACCATGTCAGATCTGCTCTCATAAACACAAAAGGTAGATTTTACCTGTAACTGCTTATTGACAAGTGAGGGGAAGACCAGTCCAGGGCAGTCGCACAGTTTAACTGTCGGGGTGAGGTAGTACGTCTGAAAGTATTTGGTGTGGCCTGGAGTTCGAGACACACTCACCACCTTTTTTCCAACTAAGCTGTTTATAACAGATGATTTACCAACATTTGGAAAACCTGGAATGATAAATACATTATGTAGTATTAACTATACCTGTGATATTGGAAATCTTCATTCTTGTTATATGCATCATTTGGATTAAATAAAGAACAAAAAAGTACATTGTTTAGTCAGTCAAATAGATACCACAGACTCTTTTCTTCATAGCCTGCCAGTGCCAAAATGAGTTACTTAATTCTCTGCTGATTTTAATGAATTACTTACCCTCAACGATTATAACATTTAAAAAAGGTGGGATATCAAGAGGACAGATAAAATGCTAAATTATAGTAAACTATTATAGTGATAATAAAGCTAGGTCGTTAATAAAATTAATTAATTAATCTGAATGACTTACCAACTTAAAATACTTTATAGGATCAATGTCCTTTTCCCTAGCATTGATTTGATGAGCCAAATAAAGTATACTGGTATCCAAAGTATGAATGTCTGGCTCAGGATATACCATACAAAATAGAGATGTTTTTCTTCTGCATATAGTATTGGCAGTCCAGTTGTGGTATAATGTGCAGCCATGTATATTTTAATGCATTTCATATTAACAGAAATCTATTTTAGTGTGTAACATCTACCTATGCAGCCAAGTGTGAGAACTCCATCTTTATAGAGCTCCTGTGACATGCTGCTCATTTCCATAGCCCTGTCACTTTGGTGCTCCATCAGCACAGACTCTCCGGGGCCATCATCTATCCTCTCTCCATCGTGTCGCTCAGCAACAGCATCGCTCTTTATCTTATGCTCCCAGCTGGAAAGGTCAACTATAAAAGATCCAAGAATTAACCGATGATACATGCAAAGAACAAATGAATAAAATGCACAATGGCGGTATAAGAAATGTTCACTGTGAAGTAGACATTGCCTACCTTTCCCTGCAGTAATCTCCTGGCAGGCTCGAAGGATATCTAAAGGACCTCCAGCATGGCTCCAGCTAGCCTTCGTTCTCATCCTCTTCTTCTGAAGCACTAGCAACCAAATAAATCTTAGTAAAATGACAGCAAGACACGCAGCATGGTGTTAGTAAACTGATGCTGGTGTCATATCACCAGGAGTCAAATCTAATTTTAAATGTTCTGTGAGCAACTTCTGTTTAATCTTATAGCAATAGCACAATGTTATTGCAATAATCTGTGAAACAACAAAACCAAGGATTTTAACAGATGAGAATCTTCAGACGGTGACGGGAATCTCGGCCAACCATTTGAGTAAGCCTTTTTAACATGAATGAATCACTGGTGGCAGAAAGTCTAGGAAAGTGGCTATTCTCGCGCTGACTACCACTGCTTACACAGTGAAACAGTGCAGAAAATTAAAACCTGACCCGACAAACACATTGTTGTTGGGGGAAGGTGAAGAAAGAGGTTTTTGAATACCACACCTTTAAAATATGATTGCACAATATAACTTTATCATCTGTTACGCTCATTCTTCTCACCTGTGCTGTAGGGCTGCCCCGGGTGGGAGGTAAAACAGACTATTTCCAGGTGTGGGAACTGAGAGGTAAGGTAGTGCTTCCAGGCGATCACTAGTGGGGGAGGACACAGGTCAGCTTTGTTCAATACCAGAACAACCTGCTTCTGAAGGTCCCCTGTGATGTAGTGATACAAGTCTGGGGGGAACTGCAGCACCTGAGTGGTTTAAGATGATGACAAGGCATGTAAAGACTGGAAACTAAAACTGTAGAGGAGAAACCTTATGATATCCCAAATTATACGTAAATTGTCTCCATCTGCTGGAATGACATCTGTTTGCTTACCGGGTGCCTGATGTCCACAATGAGCAGGATGACATCTGACATTTCAAATACTCGCCATAATTGTCTCCACGTCTAAAAAATGTACAATGACACAATGAGGAATAATGGATAAAAAAATAAAGCATTAAGAAATATATGCAAATTCTATTTTAGTTATATGTTCTGTGACTGGTGAGGGGTTGTTTTTATTGGCATGCTACAAAATGTGTTTTTTTTTTTTTACTTTAAATATTATAATAGAACATAATCACATTTTAGATCAGTTCTTCCACAAAATGTCATAATACACCGGTCTGATCACTTTGGTGTATCTATTTTCTTGTTGACTTGTTAAATGCTTTAATAACCTCAAGATTGTGTTCAAAGTGGCTCAGAGAACCAGGTGGATTTCTGGAGTGCAGGTCATCCAAATATTCTCTGTATGACTTTTCCTCTTTCCTGAGCAGGTTTTCTCGCGTCATCTCATAAGTCCAGGATGGCCGTCGTGGAAAACCAAGACCTGCCAATGAATAATCAAGGTAAGCAGGTCAGGCACCAACTCGAGGTAACCACTTTTCTCAACTGTACGGTATATTTTGGGATTTGTTTCAAAACAAGCAGACCTTTCTCTGAGGGGAAGATGTCATAAATATCAATCTCAAGTTCCTTGTCTGATGCAGGCTGCAGCACCTTCTCTCGTGCAATCTTCTTTCTCTTCTCCACCTCTTCTTTACTTTCCTTCTCAAAGTGCAGTCGAAATCTGAACACAGAAACCAAAAACAACAACCCTAATTCAACCATTTGTGTCCTCTTATATTATAAACTTGTATATGGTTTTCATAAAATGCAAGCATAGTTGGCATAAAATGTCATTTATCAATGCGATACCTAAATACTTTTGCATTTGCAATTACATTTTCATAGTGAACTCACCTATTGGGATCATATCTGCCATCCCTGCTTAATGGTTGCTGATTTATTCTCCTTATATCAGTGGTCTCACTGTCTGAAGTATCTGACTGGTGGTCTCCTCTCTCCACACTGGCATTACGGCTGCTGGGCCCTGAACCAGTGTCTCCTAGAAAACAGAAGGCGAGATCGACATCAGGATAGTCAAGTCAAGCAAAATAAAAATATAAACCTGTCAATTATCTTGTGTTATACAGACATAAACATAGTGTGAAGCAGATACTGAAAGGCTTGGTTTATAATGATTACATTCAGTATACTGAAAATAAGAGATTTAGAACAGTGAGACAGAGGAGGTTAAATCAAATTGGTAGAAGGATGCTGAAGTTAGAGCTGCCAGGCACGAGGCTTAGAGAAAAAAAATCAAACAGGGGGTTGATGGATGTATTGAAGGAGGACATGAAGTTAGTTGATGTGAGAGAAGAGGATGCATAGGATAGGGTTAGACTGAGGCAGATGATTTGTCCCCATGGGTCAGCTGAAAGGAGAAGAGTCGATCGCAGTTTTGACATCACCGTGTGACCACGACATTTAACTTGGGGTAGATTTTTTACATGCCCTGATCCACCGCAGTGCAGTTAACTTTTTGCTAAATGTCGAAAATCAGTTAAATGCAGTGCGATTAGATTCAATTAACAATGTCGCAACGAAACGAAAAAGAATTAAATAAAGCAGTACCTAATAGTACATGTCGGAAAAACTATGATAGGCAGGGTTGAAAGAGGAACACAAACTTACATTAAATAGACAATTGTCAGATCATTTTTGATGATTATCCACGGTTGTCTGATGAGGGTCTTGACAATGTAAGAATGTTACAATTTTACTAATTCGTAAAGTTGAAATCTAAGTTACCTCTGAGTTATTTAGCCTTTGCGTATAGCAAGAAGGCTATTCATTTACACAATGCGCGTTAAACCAACAAACACTCATGTAAAGTACTCTGTAAAGTAATAAAATAAAAGATACTGCTGAACCACAGTAATTATAAAAGCGGCACGAGACATTAGCAAAGCTATCGCTAGCAATGCAACGCTAACACTACGTGCTGTTACCTCTCTTTCTCTCCCGCTTGACTTGTAGCTGTTTCTTCTTCTGTTTGTTGCTAAATGGCTTTTTCCGCGGCATATTTAAAACAATATGGTACTAAATGTGTTTAAGGACTGTGTGATACTACCTAGCTTAGCACACAGCTTTCTTACTAAGAATATTTACATGGGTGAAGTTTCTCGACTCCTACACTTTTCAGTGACGCCATATCCACTGCAGAGAATGGTGGATGAAACCAACTGTCTCAAAAAGCCAAACATATGTATTTATATCGTATTCATGGAACCCTTTATTGAAATAAAATACATTTAGAGCACCTATAAACATCCCCAAAACATGGCTTAATATACATATTTATCAAGGAAAGGCCGTACACTTTTATGGTCCTCCATCATAGTGGTATGGTCTACTTTTGTAAACACCTCACATGGATAGCACATTCCAGCAGAGCGGACATTAACTATTTTAATTCTAAATCTTTTTAAAATCAGCAGTTTCAATGAGGATAAATCATTTAGATATGTTGCACTAATCTGAACTCGTAAGAGTTTACCATTTTGGCTTGTTTTACTTTGTAAAGGTTAACTGTCAATAAAAACACACTATGTAAATTATGTATGGTTTATTTATCTTGAGCAAAAGATGTGTCATCATGTCTATAAAGAAGTAATGTAAACGTGGATACTTTGCAAGTATTATAGCAAGAACACACTTGAATAGTTACATTATTTATACAAGCCTAACAGTACACTGAGGTTACATGAAACATGAAGAGGCTTCTCACTGCCCGTAATGTGAAGGCCTGCAAATGAGTCTAAAAATGGACCATCATCCATTAAAACACAGTCATACTTGACATTTTGGTAGCATATACCTAATTTTATATTTTTCTATATCCATTTTGGGGTTAATGATGGGCATGTCTCAAGTACACCAAAGTTTACACTGACTGACTGACCAGCCCATGTGAAAGTAGTAAAATGTACCTTCACTTTTTTTTTTTTTAAATCACCATTATAAACATAAAAGCCATAAATACTTACAGCTTAAGTTAATTTTTTTTGGAAGAGCTACAATAAAAAGAGCATAATCACTATCTCTTCCAATTAAAAAACCATCACTGTGATGGACTGAAACACATATTATTGCAGCCTTTACATGCACTTGCTACTCAGATCAGCCGGGCAAAAGGACAACAATTTACATTGCAGAAAGATGACAAACTAAGAAAATAAAAATAGTATAATATACAATAATGGCATTATTCTGTCTTCAGAGTTTGTCTAGTCTGCCTTTTCATTGTCCAGGCACAGTCTTGATCAAAAGTTTTTGTATATTAGTATTGCTTCTATTCTTCAACTCTTAATTTCTTGAATTAGTTTCATCTTTCTCCCACATTTCAATAACTCTACGAGTTCAGGTGCTCCACTTGAAGTGTGGATGCTGACACAGTGAGGCACAGGTCTTTGTGGGAAGTGATGTCAGACACATTGACAGGTTTGTACTGAATGTCACTAGCAGACACGGTCTTGTACTGGTGGATGTCAAATGCACAGGGCATGGTTTCTGTTTGTGGGTAGTTGCTCTGGCCCTGTCCTTGCCGACCCCCGCTGCTTCCTGCATTCATAGCTCCCCCAGGCCGACTTGATCCACCGTCTGTGCTGCCATCCTGGCTCCGAGTTCCTGCCTGGCCCTGGCTTTGGCTCTGATTCTGCTGGGTCGGCTGTGCTGACACAACTGCTGGTGCAGTTAACTGGTCTGGGTTGTGTTTCGCCATGTGTTTCACCAGATAGGTCTCCTGAGATGAAGGGAGGATAGGTAGAGGGGAAACAGTGGACATATGACTACACGGGGTATAGTAGCTGCCAGTTGTCTGATGCCAGTGAGGCGATTCATAGTGTTTCATGTAGTAATTGTCTTCATAAATCGACATTTGTCTTACTGATGTATAGGAGCGGTTGCAGAGACCACATGAGTAGACCCTGGCGTGTTTGACGGTGTGGGTGGCCATGTGCACTTCTAGACTCGCTGCATCAACATACCCCTTGTTGCAGTTGTTGCACTTATAGGGTTTGTCTTTGTTGTGTTGGCGTCGGTGCGACTGGAATAAAACGGTTATTGAAAAAAAAAAAATGCTAAAAAGGGTTTTGAGTTTCAAACATCCTTAACAAAGACTCAATAACATGACATTTTTTTTTTAAAATCAGTCTGATTATTCTTTCAAACCTGTAAATTTGAGAGCTGTGTGAAGGATTTCTCACAGCCTGGGTGTGTACATTTATATGGCCGATCTCCAGTGTGAATCCTGTGTAAAAAAAAAATAAAAATAAACAAAAAAAAACATGTATAGCAATTCTATCACTTTCTTGGTGACCTAAGCTACATGAAGAATGATAAACAAGCAGCAGAGAAACCCAAGTCCAGCGATTAGCTTACCTGTTGTGTTGCTGAAGGTGACTGAGCTGTCTGAAGCACTTCTGGCAAAAAGAGCAGGAGTAGGGTTTCACTCCAGTGTGTATGCGGACATGTTGAGCTAGGTAGCTAGAATTGGCAAACGACTTTGTACAATGAGGACACTTGTGGGGCTTTGACTCTGTGTGGTTCCTGTGGATGGCAAAAGAGAAAAAAAGGAAACACTTAGCTTAAGACAGAAATCAAACTGAAAAATATAACACAATCAAAGAAAGCTACAGACATTAGCATTTCACTTCAACGGAAAAACAAAGCCTGTTAAATTTTTTTAGTACAGACATTTTTTTTAGTACAGACAAAAAGAGCAGGAGACAAAATGAACATTGATGTCATGTAAGCACAGCAGGTCAGACATGGTGAATTACTGTACATCATCACTGAATAAAAAAGGGATATAAATGCATTAAAAATTATATATAGCAAACAATACCACAATACAATAAATTAGAAGTACAATATGTTTAATTCTACCTTTTACTACAAGTGTTTGCGTGCATTTTAAAGAATAAGCATGTGCAGAACATGAATACAGATGAAAAATGCATTAGAGGGAAAGCAAAAGCAGTGACACATAAAATGCAGTACAAAGAGTAAGCAGAATGCAACTGAGTGCATACACAACAAAGATAACAATAACAGAATCACATCAGTTATATGTCATGCATCAATATTTAGGTATTGATCATAGGTGCAATTTAATTTAACATTTTTGATGGTGATGGTCAGCATGCAAGCCAGCAAATAAATGGCAGTAAAATATGCATGTCCACACCACGCTAATTTCTTTCCCAGCAGAAGAAAACAAGAGCCTGTGTTTCTAGGGACTTGGCAGGGCAAATGAAGATGACAGGAAAAATGGTATGGGGTTGTTAACAGGGGGTCTGCAGTACCGTGTGTGCTGCTGTAAATGACTGAGCTGCCTGAAAGATTTCTGGCAGTAGGAGCAGGTGTAAGGCTTGGCCCCGCTGTGGATGCGGATGTGCTGAGCCAGGTAGCTGGAGTTGGCGAATGACTTGGCGCAGTGAGGACACTTGTGAGGTTTGGCCTCTGTGTGCGACTTGGAGTGGATCTGCATGTCAGACTTACTGAAGAAGGTCGCCGCACACATCCGGCACCTACAGGCGGAGAGACACAGAGATGGGAGGACGAGATGGAAAGAACAAGACGAAAGAAAAGGGGAACATTAAAAAGAAAAAGAAAAATAGATAGAAAAGAAAAAAGGTAAAAGGAAGAAACAAGACTCAAAATAAAACAAACAAAAAAAATAACAAATGACAAACGAACGGAAAGATGCAGATGTAAAACCAGTGCAAAGTGATATAAAGAGGTAAATAGTTTAAGAGCAGGAAAAACACTATTTGCCATAGTATAACTTAAAGAACTAATAAAAAAGACAAACAGGAAAGCAGAGGACAAGCAGTGGAGTTTGTGTAGCATGTGCAAAGCCAACGTATTTGAACCACACGCTCAGCTCTGATGTATTTGTTTGTCAAATACAGGAAGAGAAGGAATCTTCCATTAGCCACAGGTCTGGTATATTCTGCCATAACATGCAGAGAAGCCCTCCGCTGTATGTTTGTGTGCAAGACGTGAGATTTCAACAACTGCTAAACATCTGTGTCATATGAACAGGTTGCATTCCGCTAAAGCAAGGAGAAAAGATGTACAGCGGCTGTTAAGCGGCTAAGTTTGGTGTATAATTTTTACCTGTATGTTTTGGTGCTATCTTTTGGTCCCTGGTCTTCATCTTCATTGGATAAGTCATATGGATCTCCAACGTGATGCTGCAGTGGTGCCACCTAAAGGCATATTATTTGTAATGCTGTTGCAATTTGAGTAATTTTATAATTTGAGTCAGATTTTCTATACCTGACCATCTGCTGTGAGTTGAGCCAGTATAAGTGTTTCACTACCAGGTCCAACTCTGGGCAGAGTGGTCTTCTTTTTTCTTCCTCGTTTAGAAGGTGCTGGCATCACAACTACATGGGACATCCCATCTTCTTCTTTTCTATCTAGAAAAGCATAAAGGGATAATAGATTACGGTCTGAATCACAAACTAAAAGTCGTCTGACTCTCTCTGTGATATTTACGGTTACTGGTATCAGCAGAATGGAGTGGTGAGACAATCATTGCTGCTCCTGGGTGACCAGAGACAAAAGACTGTGGCGTTGTGATGACCAGACCAGCTGCAATGTAAAACAAGCATAAAAAAAAAAATTTAAAAAATCATAAAGAAGCAGCTACAAAAGTAATGGAAAGACAGATAATCATATTTCTTGAGCAAATAATACCTGCTGTCATAATACCAGTAGAGGGGACCGGGAGCACTGTGATGTTCTGAGTGCTGTGTGGAGTTTGGAGGTGTGATGCACTCCCTGCTTGACTTGCTCCATCTGTCTTGGACCCAGGAGCAGGTATGGTGACCACAGTTTGGTAATGGGATGCAGAGGAATGGGAGAAGGGAGAACTCTTTTCCTGTTGCTCTTTTACTTTGTTCAGGAACATAGCATTTTCAATCTGCAAGTTGACATATCTGCTCATATATTTGCATGGTATTTAATACTATAATATATAAAGAGCGAGTTACGTTTGGACTTTATTTTAGCAAGCAGTAAAAAGAGACTATGATGAAAATAGGTTGAAGCGTATTTTTAACAGCTTTAGGTGTGAAAGCATCTTAAAAAATATTTCCCGTTTAGTTATCACTAAAACCCGTCCTTACCTGTCCTGGCACAGTGGTAACAGGGGACCAGAAATATGACGAATTAAAATGAGAATCTTCCATTATTTCTGCAAAACAAAAGTTAACATAATTTTATTTCAAGGAATATGAATATTACGAAAATATAAAAATTAACTACTCTTAGTGTCCAATTACCATAAATCCTGTAGAGTTATGACAACAATGATTTAGCATAGTGGACGACAAGCTTAAAACTCAAATAACAAAGTGTAATATTAAAGCAAACCAAAATATGTTGGCTATGGCAGCGATGCATAATTTTATAACTCGTGTGTAAAATTGTATTTTGATAAGTTTTGCCAACTTTAAATAGTTCCAGGATTTTAACTTTAATGATGATCAACAATCCCAAAAAGCAAGATGAACTCTTTTATTTGGTCATGCAATGTTTGAAATAAGGCAAGGCGCAAAGGCCGACTCCATTTCGTCTCCTTGTCTAGTAATTAATATAGGCACGACGTCCAGTGAACGTACAACTGATAGACAAGGCTAGGTGTCCTCCCTCTGTGGTGGAAATAGCCAGCAAAACAAAGCAAGAAAAAAAACCGAAGGATTAAAAAAACTGACGCAAAGAAAAAAAAAATAGACCATGCACATAGACTTCCGGCTATGGAGACGAGCAGAGATGGCAGAGGCGGCAGCGGAGTCATGCATACCTCCCAAAAACACACCCGACTGCATGGACTACAGTGGCCTTCACCGGGACAGACGACTCCGTATCCGTTCGCGGAACTCCACTGGGCCAAGTTAATAAAAGCCCGGTGCCCAAATCTGCATACAAATCTTACAAGGCGCCGAAGTTTTTTTCACTCTTACCTTTTTTTTTTTTTTTTTGATTTTTTTTCCCTCCGGTAAAGCTGCTACCTCGTCTGAGCTCCACTTCCTCCGGATAAAGTCGTCAGACAAAAGGAGCGTTTCTGCTCATGTCACTTCCGGTCAAAGAACCGGTCTTTTTTAAAATATATAAAATTAGTCCTCGGTTAGTCTTTGTTTAATGTCTACCGTTTCCTAATATTCGTGGATATGAGCTACACAAATTACAGGTCAGTGTGTCTATGATTTGGATTCAAGTTTATCGGAAATTGTATGATCATGGAACAATGCAATAATGTAAGATCAAAATTCAGCCATTGAACACTAACTAAAGTAAGGATTAAACTTTCTTTGCATCAAATTAGAAAATATACTAAAATCGCCGGGAGTCTTCCTTCCCATATTAGTATTTTAATTTTTATAAAAATAATAATTAATTTAAACAAAAATACAGCCAATGAATTGACCGACAGAGCTACCTCTTTGCATGCAAAATATTATCATTCACTTGGAGCTCAAGTGTTGCGGTATAAAGTAAAGATACTAGCTTTACTTAGATCAGTTTTACATCCACACGAGGGCGCTCTAAGAGCAGTGTGTTCGAGATGCACTGTGCCTTGCCTGGATTGTAGACAAGAGCAAGTGGCCGCAGCGGTGGCAGGGGGAAAACTGCTGTGTTTCATTCTATATACAATCTATGGTTTCAGTCCATATACAGTCTGCTTTTAGTCGGACAGTCACGAGCCGACAACAGAGTGTGTTGGCTCAGATCACGCAGCCTCTCGTCCAAAGTAGCTCTCGCGTCTGTTTAGTGTAATTGCTAATATGCACTTCTTCAAATCCAACACACTATTGTTCAACACACCATTGACTGGATCTATGTATGACACAGATTATGCTACTTTAATGTTGAGTCGGCCTAAAAGCAAAGGTTGAAAAAAATGTTCTGCATATTTAATAAAAGCCTAAACAGTTTTCAAAAAAATGTTCTGCATATTTAATAAACGCCTAAACAGTTTTCAAAAAAATGTTCTGCATATCTAATAAAAGCCTAAACCGTTTTCAACGGTTATTTGTCAAGAATTGATTACAATGAACAAAGGTGTGGGTGTGGAGGAAAGGGGTGCAGTGAAGTGTCAGCACCCAGATCCAGCTTTCACTGACAGGACATCACTTCCCATCATGCACTCGTTGTAGTCCATGTAGTGTAGGACCGGACGAGAGCAGAGGAGCAGAAGCAACTGCAGCCGTCTTGATCTCACGAGATTACCGTTACCGACGGCATGCACTGCGCACCGATCGGCGGGATCGGCGGCAATTGGGTCTGCGCAGGCCTCATCCTTTGACTGTAAAACGTCAACATCCGGCGACACGTCGTCAATAGCTTTTCAAGAATAACCACGGTCTTCGCAAGCCTTTCAACAATTCCCCGTGATTTTTTTTACGCCTTTTCAGACTTAAACTAGATCTATACATCGCTTGATATGCAATGTTGTATATTTAACGTTTTTATACAGCCGTCTAGAGAAGTACAGTTGTGGCCAGGTTTTGGTCTCTGTACAGGGCTGTATACGAATCACTACGTGTAGGTTAGGTTTATACCCAGACTAGCTTAGAGTTTCCAATGGGGGAGGTAAGAAAGCTGCAAAAAAAGCTGAGACAGATTGAGAATCTGGAAATAAAAATCAGTCTTAACCCAGAGGAGAGATTAAAGGTACAGCTACACTTTGTATTTATGTCTATAGAAAATCCTAGGTTTTCCTCAGGTAGCTGAGGTATCTGACTTTAACTCAGAATTCATCATTCATGTTTTTCTTCTTTATAAAAGACTCTATATAAGACAGGATGTAAAACTAATTATCTGTACTGTTTGACCTGCAGGAGCATTAGGATCTATATATAATCTCCAGAAAAAATGCAAATTAATGAACTTTTAATAGTGTTGGTACTGTGCAAAATTTTAGTTAGGGTGAAGTTTAGTAAGTGTTACTAGTCTATTGATATCTACCATTACAAGAATATGTAATGATGAGCATAAATAAATAATACCAGAATGAATAATTTTACAGCTTTTGCGTAGGGATTTTCAGACATGAAGCTGAAGCTTTGAGGCGAGACAACCAAATAATTATGAGGACTTTAGGAATAACACTGCTTGTGGACATTGTCAATATTTTAATTTTGTTGTCTGGTAAAATGTGTTTTTATGTAATATCTATTAATACTATTTAATTGGCCAAAAACAAATAATCAAACTTGTAACACAGCTTAAAATAGTCTCTATTTTCTTAATGTAGTGTTGCTACATTAAAATTTATTGACTCCCCATTAATGTTTTTTTCATGATCAAATGTCAGACTAAAATTTAGATCTAATCCGTCAGAGACTCAAAATACAAAAATATAAAGGTTTACATGTCATATGAAGCATTTTGAAGCTGAAAAGCACTGTCTTGTCCAATTTTCCTAATCATGCATATTTCATTATTCACAATTGGCCAAAAGTATAGCACATGTTGTCATTTGCAATCTAATAAATTAAGACAGGCTGATCATGTCAGTTGTGCAAATAAACAAGTTGTGGATTAGGTAACTTGGTTTACAACCAATCTTGTGCCGCCTTCTCTCTCTCTCAGATCTACAGAAAGGCGGAGCTGCGTTCCAGATTGGCTGAGCTTCAGCTGCAGCTTTCTGGCCCGCAGCAAACTCCAGGGACTGTGGAAGACGGAAAAAAGGAGAAGATGAAAAGACAAGTGTAAGGAAGTGAGGGAGAGGTACCAGCAAGGGGGGGGGGCAGACAGAGATGAACATAATTCTTCAAAAGCAACAACATTCACTTTGAGGCCTTTGATCTTTTTTGTACATCTATCAAAACATGCTGGAGGTCAAATAGTGTCAGTCTTTTAGAAAAAAAGAAATGTATGCGCTTTATAATTTGTCTGGTCAATTTAATTCAGAGATGCCATCCTCCATATTAACCACTTTATGGGTTTTTGCGCTCTTTTCACTTGTACATTATCAAGGAATGTTTTTGTTTTTATGGGACTTAACATGGGGATAATTTACACAAATGCTTGTCATTATAAACAGAGGCTGTTTTTTTTATTTTATTTTATTTTATTTATTTTTTTTATTTGATTATTCATTAAACTCTGCGTTCTTTACTTGTACAGGGAAGAAACCCCTGAGGCCCTTCCATCGCAACTGCCTCCAGCCTCCAAGATTCTTAAGGGAGAAGCAGAATCCAAAGCGCAAGGAACGCCAGCGCCGACTGCCAGGCAGAAGGGGACAGGAGGGGGAGATGGAACAGGCAGACAGCAGGACAGGACAGAGCTGGCCAAAAAGTCAGATCACTGCCCAAGCGCCTCAGCAAGCTGTTCAGACTTTGACAAGAAGCAGCAACCCAATCAGGAAGGTGTGCTAATGATAAGTGGATGGACACCATAGTATTATCAAGTTTAAAGTACAATGCAGTCTTAATGAACACCCTGATTTGCAATTAACTAAAATCAGATCATACATGTATTCCCTGAGGAGTCTTAACAAGCCCTTGTTGCTGCCAGTATTAAAGCTAACAGGCAGTATTTGCTTGCCTGAAGACAAGACCTGTGTTTTGCATCCATGCAGCTAAATTAGCCCTGTGCTTCACAGTGGCAGACTAATCCATATTGAACAACTCTGTAGATTAACAAGGCTGAGTGCTGATGAGTCAACATTACTAATTGCACAAATCATTTCTTTTTACAGATGCTGATTTTACATCCCTCAAAGCGTCTTGGGAAAAGGCAAAGTTTCGCTTGAGGCTATTGGAAGGTCACAATGACATAATCACCTCTGTGGTTGCTGTTGACAACCTGGTGATTTCTGGAAGGTAAAGCTGAAAAAGTAACCATTTGCATAATGAATGTCCAAAGTGAACATTTCACCTCATTTATCTCTTAAAATGCTCCCACTCTACCCCTCACAGTCTGACATGTATTTGTTTTACCTCCCCCGTTCAAAGAGCTTCACTTAAATCTCTGGTGGTTTAGGTTGTACGCCTTCAACTTGCTTATTTTTTTTTTTGCCTCTTTGCAATACACTCGGTAATCTTTTTTTTTTTCCCCCAGTCGAGATACTACAGTGAAGGTGTGGCACGTTCCCACAGCAACTGAGCAGAAAAATCTCGGGGGTCACACTGGTGGGGTCACTTGTCTGTGTGCCCCTTCTCCTGAGTACTGCAAAAGGCTAGGTGAGACACTCCGACACCGTACAAGGGGTGCAGTAGCTCAGGTGGTAGAGCAATCGTCCTATAACTGGTTTGATTCCTGCTCTCACATGCTGTCGTTGTGTCCTTGGGCAAGACACTTCCCCCAGCTTGCCTCTGGAGTATGAATGTGTAGAATGTTGGGACAAAGAATGTAAATTAGCCTGAGGCTACAATTTTGGCATGTTTACATTCATGTGGCTATGCCTCATTTATGTTTGTCAACATACATCAATAAAAAAAAAAAAAACACTGAAACATGGCCACTAATGAGAGTAATAGCTTTGTGTAAAAGAGTAGTTCATCAGATAGACCCAGTGAGAGATAACCTCAGTAGACACTTTGGAGAGTTCACTGTTGAGTTCACTTATTGAAGTAGGCAGCCTTCCATCACTTGAACTCCCAGTGCCCTCCCAGGCTCTCCACCATCTCTGCTTCCCCAACTGCCCAACACATAAAATGTGAAGGGTATTATTAATGCACCATCGTAGAACTTTAGTATTGTTGTTTATTCACATCACACGTTTTGCTTAATTACTTTCTCCTAAAGTATTATTTTCTCATTCTTTTGTTCCTTGTCTCATCTCTACCTGCTCTTTGTTTGTGTGTTGCTCTCCTTCCAGCTTGGCCCCTGTCTCTGTCCGACAACGAGAGGTTTATTTTAAGTGGCTCGGCAGATTGCTATGTGAAGATCTGGGCCCTAAGCATTGGTATGTGTAACTGTTCATACATTATCATGAAAATATACATACATATATCTTTGTATTGAGGTAGACAGCGCCTCAGGGCTCAGTGCAAGGCTAATTGTGTTAATAAATGTTTATGCATTGATGGGATTAAGCTTACACATTTCCTCTTTTCCTTTAACCTGCAGGACAATGTGTTAAGTCTATTTATACTTTCAATGCTGTGACTGCCCTCTGCTTTGTGCCAGAAGGAGATGGCTACATTGTCACTGGATCAGGTACAATCTGTCATGCTTTTATTTGGTACTTGTGTATGTAGCACATATTGCATGTACATATATCTGACTATATTATTAGTCACTTGTTTATATCAAATTTCTCTGTGTGTTAAAAGTAGCCATTTAGCTAGATATGGCCGTGAGTCAGTGAGTGTAGAACAGGGCTATTAGGTTGAATTGCAAAGATGAAGCGAGTTAAAGCAGGCTCAGGTGGGTTGACCGTGATCTGCAGTAATGACTGCCAGACGGCTGTCAGTACGTGTTAACCTCACACTCTGTCACCTCAGATGGGGGTAAAGTTCAAGCCTGGAGCTGGCACACTTTTGAGAACTGCCAGTCAATCAACGCTCACGAAGAAGCAGTCACCTCCATCCAGGTGGGTGTGCCATTTCCCCCACTGGGCACAATATGTGTTTCAACTCAGGATATCTAGCTTTTTCTCTCCCCAGTCTATTAAACTGTCTTTTTTGAAAGCACTTGATTATTAACTTCTCAAAATGTACGCTCGTGAGGAAAATTGTACCCTCTAATTGTTACACCTTGCCTACTGCTTTCAAATGAGAATCAAAGATATTTTTTGAGATGCAAGCTGTAGAGCGTGGCTTGATTCACACACTGTACATATTTTAAGATAAAAAGAATAGGAAAATCAGCATAGCCACAGTCGTAATTTGCCTCGAGGATTAAAGGCTAGCACGTCACTGACAGCTTCTTTGTTGTTTAACATGCAAAGCACACAATCCATTTATAACCAAGAGCATCACAGAAATGTACATTTTCAAACAGTTGCACTTTTCTTTTCCATCTACACAAACATTCTGTCCTTATTGCTGCAAACACACAAATACAATTACACATACACACTGGGTAAAGACTGATCTCCATGACAACCATGTCTCTGTGCCCTCCACAGTCTCAGGGTCCGCTGGTGTTCAGTGGCTCAGCTGAGGGAGGGGTGTCTGTGTGGGAGAACCGGTGTTCAGAACGAGACCCCCTGAGGCTATTATACCACTGGTGCGGTCAGTTGACAGGCTGCGGAGCGGGGCCATGTGGCCGTCTGACCCTCAGCCCTCGCGGAGAGACAGTCTTCCTGGCTTATGGTCAAGCCTGGTTCAAGATCCTGAACTGGAGAACAGGTGTACCCTGGAATTAGCATATTGTGTGTCTCAGAAATTAGGAAAAATAAAGAAAAAAAGGAGGGTAGATACAGGAAGATTTGCATAATCCATCCACCTAACATCTGTCCAATTATCACAGGAATGATGTCCAAGCTGACCAATCACAGCAGTATCACTGGGGTAACAGATTGTGTCCACCAGACAGGAGGCCTCCTAATTGGCTCCTGCTATGATCTGGCAAATGGAGAGAGCACACTAAATGGTAAATTCTCACTTGACTCTGTTGTGTAATCTGAGAACTCAAAATCACCAAGTTGACCTTTGTTCGCTTCACTTGCTTTCAGTATTCTCTCTGCCTCAGTGTCGCTATCTGGCCTCTCTGACCTGGCCTGATGCCCCCAGAGTCCTTTGCTTTGCATCATGGACCACCGGGAGCGGAGACCACCGGTGGGTCACTGGAGGTCGTGATCTTGTGGTGTGGGAGCAGCTCCCCAGGTCTGGAAAGCAAAAGTAGGTTCACCTGTGATAGCTGTCCTTTTAAAAGAAATGTCTCAATTATGCCTCTTATTCTTCATATTGTGTGTTTTGGACAGCTGCATGGTCAATTCTAGAGATTGGCTAGGATTTATTTACGATATAAATTAAACTGGCAGGATTTAATAGATATTTGCTGGAGAATTTATGGCTTTGTAAATGTTACAGGGGTGACGTCACTGTGAAAAGAAACATAGAATTGGACTCATTGCTGGAGTCAGAGGGGGACACTGAGGATGACGAGGAGACTGACGGTGCATAACACACTGCTATTTTACACGTCTACATACTCGGTTTTAATTGTCTCTCACTTCATGAATGCCATGGGAACACTGATGACACTATGTTGCTTGTTGTGACTAAGTGGTATGTTTAATTAGATAACGAGGAAGATGAAGACATCCGTGAAGAAAAAGACTTGCAAGAGAATGGATCCAGCTTATGGTCGCGCTGCGTACTTCAGTGATGGTGGTCTCCTCTGGTGCGGCTGAGGACTCCGCTGGTATGACGAGAAAATGAAAGGCAGGGCAACGGGGACAGGCTGTCTGTAATTGAAATATTTACATGAAAAAGTGTGAGTGTATGATTTTGAGAGACTTTTGTACATAAACAATTTTTTGATAAACAATAAAACGTGGCTATCACCATCTTACTCTGATTGAGTTGTCATTTCTTTGACAGTGCTGAAATGTAAGTCCTTATCCCGTTTCAACTGGAGCAACCGGTGTGCAAATAAATGGAAATTAAATTTTAAAAAATGTATTCCTCGCCCTCTTCCTCTTTTGTGTTTGTTTTTATTTCTGGTGTGTCCTTGCTGTTCAATGCTGTCCTCAGTACCATTTGTATTTGCCTTGTCAAAGTAAGTTCTTTTCCACTGTGTCCATTTAATTGAACCATAAAAAAAAAAACATAATTAGCATTTAAATCTCTTCTACAATCTCTTGCCCTCGCTACAGTGCTCTCTCTCCCCTTTCTTACTCCAGCAGTCTCTACATGTCTCAGTCGCTAAGGCAACCAATGCTTTTTTTTTTTTCCCTCAGTTATTCGCTGTATGCCCCCTTTCTCTCTGTCTCCCTCTCATTCCCTTCTTTCCACTGCCAGAGGTAGGCATGAAAACTGATATGTGTCGACTCCCGTGTGTGTTTCTGTAGCGCTTCTGCTCTTATTGTTTGCCTGTGAGTGACATTTCTGTGGCATTTAAGCAGTAGTTGTAGATCGGAAGTTGTCTCTCTGTTTAAAGTGCCATGTAGAGTATTGGCTCTATGCATGACGGCTCAAATTATGATTAATGTGCTGCGCTCAGGTGTGTGCAGTGAAAGTGTGTGGAAAGACAATGTTTGCGGGTGTTTTTGTATGCAGATATGCTTTCAGTCAAAACGTGGTGCATAATTGAGTGTTAAATTTAAATACCTATGAGTATGTGTGTGTGTGCGCTTTTTTTCTTTTAAAGGTGTCAGAATTGGCTGTCGGCCAGTACTATTGCTGGTGGCTGTGTTTACTGGTGTTTTTGAACATTGCAACATTAAAGAAGAAAAAATCAGGATCCTCCCCCTTTCTCTCCTTTTCACTTTTCTTCTCTTGCCCCTGTGTCTTATCTCACAGAGAGCGATGATCGGAGGAGAGGCGTCTAAGTGAACACTGAGAAGCGATGGAGAGATGGTAAGATGGATAGCAAAGGTGAAGGGAGCAGATGCACAAATGTCATTCTGACTGATGGCTGGCATGAGAATCGATGTGTAAGCGGCCAGGGACCCAGTAGACAATATATTTTCACTGCTAACTTCTGTTCCACTTCTTCTCTTTTCCAGCTCCATCTCTCCTGTTGCACGACTGACCGCTCTCCACTGCCTCATCTCTCTCCTTCTGGTCACTCTTCTGACACGACCCTCCACCTGTAACCGTGACGACAGTGAGGTTGAGGAGCAGGTAGACGCCCTGTCTGTCCGGCTGTCCATCACTGCCCCGGTCACACCCACGCCTCTGTGGGCAGTGGTGTGGGGTCCCACGCAGCCTCTGGAGGATGAGACTTACCACTTCATCTCCAGCCAGGAGACTGAGCAGTTATACCATCAGGGAAACCACCTGGGGGTTGGCGGCACCACGTCCCAGGACTGGCCTCATGGTTTGCCAGGCAGCATGCAGCCACCAGGGGACACACTCCTGGGGTCCAAAAACCAGGAGGGAGTGGACGATGAAGGAACGGAGGCGGAGGAAACGGAGCCTAAGGAAGGTGGGCAACAGCAGAGGCAAATGAAGGATTTCTAAATAAAAGTGCCCACGAGCCATAGTCCATGAGAACACACACACACATGGCAGGAGTCCTCAGGGGGATTAACTGTCAGCACAGTGAAGTCTGACTCCCTACTGTGTGCAGCAGCCTGTGTCTATGGCTGGGAATGCCTAATAAAGTGCTCATCACTCATAGGGAGAAATGGGTTGCTGTCAAACTGCAAGATACAGGGAAGACGTCATCGGATTTCGTTGGAGGCCAGAGTGTTGCGCATCCAATTTAATGTTCTGCTGCCTTCATTGATTTTTCTCTTTGTTGTGGACACAATTATACATAGTCACAGTGTGAAAGTAGTAACGGCTTGAGTGTGTCTGTGTATTTGTTGCAGTGGACCCTCAGTTCTACGTTACCGTGACCATCTCCTCACTGCTCATCTTGACAGCCATCCTCATAACAGCCAAACTCTGGTAGGTACAAATGTATCTCTGCTTTTCCTCATATTAGCGGCTCTCTGAATATAAAGTGCACACATCTCAAATAGGATCCGGACACCTGTGGCACAGCTGGAGGCCATTACTCATCATACTAGTTTATAGAATCTTGTGCTGGTAAAATCTGGATTGTTGATTTCTTAATTAGACATTACAGTGAATGTTAATGGAAGGAAATGAATGTATTTAATCATTCATTGATTCAGAAAATAACTGAGGGTGAGGTCAACTGCAGATAGATTTAGAGTGGAACGATATCAGAAAGATTTTCAGTCTGTGAGTCAGAAGAGATAAAAATCTACAGAAGAAATGGAGATTCATTTGGAACTACTGGAGATGGACTAAACTAAAATCACTTAATTTATAATCTGAGCTGAGGGGAAAAAAGACTTGTAAATAGGCCTGCTGTAGTCTAACATGTTGGTATCCTTTGAGGCCATTAGATAAAGATGAAAAGGTGTGGAATAGGCCACATGAGTGATATCATTAAAAGACCTTTACAGCTTTTGACAGATTTTATATATGTGTACATGTTGTCCTTGATTACACAGCAGGTCTACATATTAGCCCCTAAAGTGTGCGCTGTAATTGCTTACTAATGGCTTTATTAACAACACTTATCTTCTGGAAAGTCACAGTTGGCGCAGATGTGCCATGTAGTGCCATTAGAGTTTCAATGATTAAACGCTCACTATAACCATTAGGGTGTGGTGGGAGGTTCAAGCAGATCTGTCTTTCCATGGTTTGAGCAATAACTGCGCTGGTGTCAATGTGCCTTAACAGCCATTAACACTCACACAGCACACACACTCAGGCTCCATGTTCAGTGTATGTTACATTTTCTGGGCAGGAACGAAGTGCACGCATGGCCATTAGCTGGAAATGGGGAGTCAGCTCCGGGATGTAGTAGTGCACTTGTACACTTTGCTGATCAGACCAATAACACCTATTTTATTTGACCACTGGGATTCCTCATATCATGTCTTTTTCCATTTCACACACTGTCCGTTTTTACTTTTTTCAATTTGGTCATTTTACTTTCTCATGCTGCTCATTTATAGTAATGGTCTTGTCAGCTCATCACACCTTTTATTAGAGTGTAATTTTCTATTTCATTATCTGCACCTTTACAATTTGTACTTTTCACATCAGCTTTTCATACACAGGCTCTAAACTCAATTCTACTTCAGCTCTCACATTACATTAACTCCTCTGTCACCCTCTTTCCACTTGGGCCTCCTTCGCGTTTTTACAGTTTATATTTTTCTTTTCCATGTTCCTTGTCTTTCTTAGGTTTTTTTTTTCTTACTCACAGATATTGTCATTGCCTTGCTGTCTTTGCAGAGCCTCTTATCTACAGTCTCCTCCAGAACTGCCAGTCCGGCTGCCGATTCATTCACAGATAATCCTCCCGTTTGCCTTGAGCTGATACACGATAAGCCCACTCTTCTCTCTGTTCCCAACACTGGCCTTGGCTGTTGTTTCGATAACTTACTTCACAGCCCCCCTTTTGTGTAGAAAAACCCACTTTTCAGCTCTGCTCTACAAAGTCTGTACAAAGAGAGAATAACAGGGATTTAGAGGGAAGACATGGCAGCAGACCACTCTGTGTTGCTATAGACTGGCTCGTGCGTCAGTGTCATAAATGTGTAAATAACACCATGTGTTAGAAGATCTGGAGAGGGTACAGATGGACTAAAATTATAGCCTATAGTAGTGATTGGCTTCCATCCAGTTCATTGTGATTATAGAAGAGCAGCATATGTGCAAAGCCCCAGCCCTAAAATTGTCAGTGTGGCTAATGTTGTCAAGTGTGTCAGCGTTTGTGTGTTTACAGAGGAAGAGGAGGCAGCTGAGGACAGGTGTTAGTGGGAGGAAATGAGGGTGCTCAACGCCTCTTAACGTCTGCAGGAACAGCTTTGTTGTGCATCGAAGTGTTCTTAAGAGCCCCAACCAGACGGTCGACTACACCCCTGCCATAACTCTTTGTCCTCAAGTGATGGCACACCACCTTGCTTACCCCCACAGCTGACCTCTGCGTCCATAAATTTACACACCTTGTTGCATCATCAAGCCCTTCCTCAGACTCTCTCCTTCAGCCCCCAGTGCCTTCCTCCCTCTCCCTTCTGACAGTGTTCTAATGAGTCCAACAAAGGCTCTAATTCTTCCTCACAGTGGCAGTGCAATGTGCTCGCTGATGTTAAATGGCTCAGCTCTTTTGGATGCTTTGCAACTTTGTTCCCCTTTCTTTTTTTCTCTTTTACTGGCTGCTGGTGCTCTCTCTGTTTTACCATCCCCTCTATCTTTGTCTAATGTTTTATTTAAAACTTTTTGTCAATTCTGGTTTCTTCACTTGGAGCTTTTTGAACTTTTTGTCCAGTATTTTCTGTAATCTTTATCTCTTCTCCCAAACACTGTTGACTTGTTTATTTAATGAACACCAGGCCATTTAGAGACACGACTATAGTCCCATGACAGGTTGTTTGTAAAAACATTAAGAAAAATACACAAAGTGCAAATACAAACAGCCTCACACACTAAAATGAAAATACACAGAAGACAGTGAAAATTTAGATTGACATGTTATAAAAGGACTAAGAATTACTAAAACAATGACAGAACAATAACATAAAACATATAGCAATCCGTAAACAAAATCGTTATTCATGCCTCTCTTTCTGTCACTATCTTCCCAGTTACGACCGCAGCTGTTCCCAACTTCCACCCCCGCTTTCCCGTGGTGTGGCCCCCCCACTCTCACTGGCTCTCCCTCGCTCTCTTGCATCGGAGGACAGCCGCCAGACGCTGCACAGCACCTCCTCCTCCTTCACTGACAGGGAGAGGTAATGAGACAGCACTCCACAACGCAGCTCCGCTCAGTAGAAGGTTAAATTTACACTGCAGGCCAAAGTGCATGTCTATTTGAGATTTGATTTTTTTCTGGACTGTGTAAACACCACGTGGCATTTATTGTTTTTGAATTACACATGGGCTATTTCAATACTTGGTCCTAGGTTAGTTACCAGTCTTATGCCTGAAATGTAGCCTGAATGTTAGTGCCTATAGTGGAGGCTCTGTGGGTGGTTAGACTTTAAGCCTGAACGATTTTGACACTTTTGGACAAGCTGAGAGTTATAACTCTTGCCACCAGTTGCACCAGAGAAGTTTTTTTTTAGAAGGTTATTTCAAACTTTTACATTTTTTTTAATATATCATTGTTGAGTGACATTTTAGCATTCAATTTAAAATATTTTCAACATCAAACATAAATATAGTATAATAGAAATAAATACGTTCCGTTAATAACTTTTTTCATTTTGCTTTAATCTTAAGTCTTAAACAAAAAACGAAATTGAATATTATAAATGTGCCCCTTCTTCAGGATAGTGTGCTGTGTGTGAGAGCTTTATTATTATTATTATTTATTTTAAGCTGGTCACTTTAGGAGTGTGACCAATCCATAATCATGTAATGTTGAACAAAATTACTGTAGTAGATGGGGCAAATAATCAAAATCCTACTTCTTAGTATTAGCAGTATGTATGTATCTTCAATGCACTTCAGAGATTTATTTCTTGTTGTGTGTGTCTCAGCCCTCTTTTGTCGCGTTCACTGTAAGAAGGTATAATTGGACAGCAGAGCTATTCTCAGAGGAGTACCAAAAGCCCAAAGTATTGCTGCCGCTGTAAAATATATCACTCTTTTAAATTCCCTTTCCACATGAGTCATCGTAGGCCTGTGAATAGGTGCCCAGCCAGCAGCCGCCGTCCATGAAATGATGCTTTTATTCGAGGGTATTTAAAGTTAATCTCAATCTGGATAATTATAGCCGTGTACTCCACAGCTACCTCTTATCCCCACCCCCCAGCTTTTCCATCTCTTGCGTCTCTTCTCCCGCCACCCTCTCAATCCCCTGTGAAGAAGCTCTCTATTTTTCTGTAAACCACTTTTCCTGCTTTAAGTGTCTGTGCTCCACTTCTTTCTACTTCAATCATCCCATCTTTATTTGCTTCTCACAACTCTTTTTTTTTCCCTCTTACTCATGTGGACTTGCTTTCTGTTTCTCTTCCTTGAAGGATCCCGGTTGTGAACCTCTGAGGTGACTGTGTTTTTCCATCCGGTAAACAGTTCAGCAAGGCCTGAGGAGGAACATCAACATGACCAGAGGGTGTGCCTGCAGCGTCGTTTTATGTTTTCTGAAACTGTGAAATGAATTCAGGGATCCCAGGTATCCAGCCATCACAAAAGTCCCATGGCTTCCCTGAGGTCTCAAAATCCAAAATTCATGTCCCAGCTGCTTGCTACTTCCCCTTTCCTTGCTTTTTTATTTCCTTTGCTTGGTGTACATTTCTTTTATGTGGCTCTGCGTCACCTGCTCCTTGTTTTCAGTCCTTTGTATGGCCCCAAGCTTTGCCAGGATAACCAACCACAACAATGCACTTCAACTTGGCATATCTAATTCATAAGCAAGCAGTTTAACAGCCATGCAGCATCCCATTACCCCTGAGATGCCCTACCTCTGCCTTCATAACTGTTTCCACTGCACGTGTAACGCCAGTCTGTATTCATTTGAATCCAGTAGAGTGCTCCATAATAAAAACGATGCTCGCATTTGACTTGGATTGTCAATGGTTAAAAGCTGTTTTTAGCATCTCTGAACTGGGTATTTCACAAAGCTGTTTTAGCTGTAGCCAACAGGCAATGTGTTTAACATGTCACGCTCCAAAAACTGCTGTTTATTCCCAGCTTTGGGCGCCTGAAAATGCAAACACTGTGGGTTTTTTTCCTCTGCAGTGTGTCACTAAATCTGTTTTGTTTTAGTTTCCCTCGTGATTTGTTCCGTTAATTATCCGGCCCATCTTTACCTTTGTTCAAATTGGACTGTGCAAAACGACTAGTGTTCTTCCAGTGGCGGAGATGAAATATTCAGCATTCAGAAGAAGGAAATCAATGATTCACAAAGGTTTCAGGTGATGGAGCACTAAAAAGACATATTTATGTTTACATGGAAATGCGCACTTGGAGAAGTGCACAAGTGATCAAAGGACTAATGTTTTCTTGAAAACATTAACATGAAGGCGCCATCGTTATGAAGTCACTATATCTAAGCTGTCTCGTGTGTACCAAAGGAAAAAGAGCACATCAAGGAGCATCATGTGTGTCTCCTCTGTCACTCTGCATGTATACAGTAGAAAAAAAAACATGAGTCTATTATTTAAACTATATATGTCTGTTTTATAATCAGTGTGTGATGTTTCAAAGAGTATGTGTTTAGCCACTTTTCTACGCAGCTTTGACATGTGACCCCTCCACAGAGTATCTACAGAAATATCAAACATTGTACTGGTGGCTACTCCTACAATCCTCCAAATATCCAGTTTTGTGATATTTAGTAGCATTTCTGTAGATTTGTGGTTTTACTGTCCCATGAAAGTTCAATAAAGCCTCAACACTGGTGTTTTAGCTGTGTGTCTGTCGTGTTTTTTGTGTGCATTTTGAATGAATACCCCTGGGACCAAAGCGATCAGCAGTGCTTTATGGGTAGGATAAAGCTTACAGTGTGCATTTTAATAGCTACCCTGTATCCTAATCTTTTTCTCCCTGAAGTGAACATTTAGCCCCAATGCCTTGCATTGATTTTGAACCATGGATTTGGCATTAAAATGTCCTGCCTGTGCCAATCATGTTTTAAACAGTGAGTAGCAGCTAAAAGGGTCAAAGAATAAAGCAGCTGCTTGTGTCTGAAGCTTTTTCTTATCTCCTCACCTCATATGGATTCCTGTCCCTTAAGAAAGATTAACAGGAAGCTAAACAAGACTTCCCTCTACATACGGTTTTTCAAACAAATGTCAATAAAATCAAGGCGAGTGTGTGAGGAGAAATGCCACTCGAGTATATTGAGATTCACTGCCAGACTGCTGCATTGCTAGTGTTATCATCTCTGGGCATTTTACTGATCAATCAAAGTAATTGATTGGCTGGCTTCCAATCGGAAGTTTTAATGAGAATAGTTATGAGACAGATACCGACAGACGCTGCAGTAATCTGTGTCTGATGTGGACAAAGCACACTAATGCACAAGTTGGAAGTGAACTCAGAGATGATGTGGGTGTGGATTCATCTCACACATCCTCACACCTGTAATAAACACACATGAATCACTCGCCAAATAAAGCCAACAACCTCTCTTTTCGTCAGAAAATTTTTGAGGCAAACAGCTGCTAGATTTCACAGCTTCTGTCTGGGGGAAAGCATGAACCACTGAAGTTCAATCACACTGACTGAAATTAACACCACTATTTATAGACATGAGGCGGAAAAAACAGGGAGAGGTTGGCTGGTGGGGGGGTCACAAGAATAAGTAAATCAGATCTTTGTCTCTATTACTCAGACTTTTGCTGATGGTCAGCTAATTGCTACCATTAATGTCATGCAGAGTAAAGAGCATTTAGAGAATACAGACTCAAAAGATTGCAAGGTGAACGGTGAGGGTACATAATGGCAATGTTGACCGCTTGATGAAAATTCATGGAGTGTAGCAGACAAATTGAACAGGCCCTTTTGACATTGAAAAGGAAACTTTGGGCAAACAGACCAACATAAAAAATGAATGCGTGTATTTGCTGCATGTAACCAAGCTGGAGGTTCACAGGAGAAGCCTTAGCGCTGTAATACATTAGTCTCTTTGGAGACTTGCCCTAATTAATGGCTTGACCTCCTAACGGGTAGCCCCCTTCTGTGAGTTAACATTTAGCAGTGCACCCTCCAGAGATGCACTCATAAGTGCATTTAATAAAAGGAATGACAGTGACATTAATGAGACTGTCAGGACACAGATGTGTTTTATTTCCTGGCTGTTTAGCTTATGGTTTCATACATGTCTCAACTCAACAGAGAAAAATACAAAGTAACAGAATGACTCTAAACCCAAAGAGCATTGCTGAAAACAAGAAATACACACACGAGAATTGATTTTTACTCATCTGGTTTCAGCCTAAAGCAGCCTCTGCATCAGACGGTCTTGTGAACACATTTTACTGATGATGTGTGTAAATTAAAGTTCGCCTAAGAGGCTATAAACTGCAAGAGGGTCACCGCACATGCCGTAGACAACAATATATATATATATTTTTTTATTCCGTCAAGGTGAGATTTTGTGACAATAGAAATTCCTCGATGGTCACCTCGATTGTGTATCCATATTTGTCTGTTGCCACGAGTCCAATAATAAGTGAGTGTCCGTAAATGCCACTGTCCTTACATGTTGGTCTTCAGTTGGACTTTGACCAAATTTTCCCACTGCCTCGTAGCCTAGGGGATAACAGACAAAGACACTTAAGAGAGTGACAATTGTAAGCCCAGTCAAAAGTAATTATTACATTTTTATTAGTACATTACATTCATGGCAGACATTTTATTGAAACTTCTAATGTATTACAACATTGATACGTAGACTTTTCATTACTCAGGTTTGAAATATTTGGGTGCAATTTCTTGCCACTAAACAACCCTAACATCAGCACTGATTTTATTTCAAATACTACATGTTATGCATGTTTACTCAGTTGTTTGAACAAGAACATTACTGATGCAACCTGGGTGCAAGTCTTTTTCTTCTCAAATGTGTAACATCAGCATTTAGACATTGGAACATATCCCAGTACCTCTACCAGTTAAAACATGTAAAATGTTTTTAAAAAATAATAAAAAAAATGTTTTTATCATCATCACCAGGCTGTAAATAGATTATAAATGAAACTGTATCAGAATGGATTTTAATTTGGGGATTAAGGTTAAGCAATCATTAATTTGCTTCAGAAAACATTAAGTGGATCTTCATTTGAAAGAAGTGTGGCGCTGAGTGATGAAAATTATAGGGCTCTATGCTGCATCAAAATGTGACAGGCAGAAACTAATCACTGCTTTCTGTGAAGCAGGAACAACATAAACAGCCAACATCTAGAGCATCTCCTCTGATTACTGGAGGGAGAAGCAGCTCTTTTGGGAGGAGAGCATGCAGGGCATTTGTATATCCAGTGACATTTTCCAATACAGGACAGATGTGAAATTAGCCATTGGTAATTGTGCCGGATGGAAGCAGAACAGAGAAGCAGGGTTAGAGTACTGCTGCAGAGCACTGATGTACATCTGATAATAGAGCAACATCATGCAGATGCACACACACGTTCACTCGCAAACCAACCACTTACACTGGCAGCTGGCTTTTAATGTTTACTGAAAAAGTCGAAACACACTGTTGAATTCACTTTGCTCTCTACAAGAACGTTGGACTAATGGCTCTAATTTGGTGTTTGAAGTGTTGTCTTTATAATATATTGCAGTAAATTTGAATTTATGAAGCACCTATCACAAACCACTGTTACAAAGTGCTTTGCAAACCAAAAGAAACAACTCTAAAAGAATATTAATGGGGAAAACCGCTGTATGCAACTTTTTCTTTAACTTGTGTGACTTGAAGAAATAAACAGCTTTCTTACTGGGGAAAAACAACTTGATTTAAGAGAGCACCAACTATTTGGAATCAATTCCACAAAATTATTCTACATGGCCAAACATATTTTATGTGTCAGAGTCTGCAGTACTCGTAAAAAAATGAAAAGTCATTTCTATGCAAAGTCCAGGTGTTGCATTTTGTATAAAAAACTATAGCAACTGCAACGCACTAAAAGGTAATTACAGTATACACCCTCACCCTTTCACTTTTGAACTCTTTTTTCCTGGCTGTCGTGGTTCCTGGGACGATGCAGGGTCTCGAGGTTCGGTGGGCTGGTCTGCATCCTGATTGGAGGCGGCTCCAGCAGGGGCGGGTCCTGATGACGGAGACGCAGCGCTGGCCTTTAATGTTTTCTGTAAGTTTGAAACCTGAGGCAAATGTAAAGAGAAAGGGAACTCTGGAGTCAGGAAGTAACCAAATACCACATACAGCTTGAAGGAGTCACATTTACAGGATTTACTGGAGGGAGACTAACTGAGAACAGACCTCTGTTTCTACTTGAACTTTGACCTTCAGTTGGCTCGCTCTGTATTGGTTTGCCCGTGAGACCTGCTCCTCAATTCCACAGAGCACTGCCTCACATCCCGTACACCTAAAGCACAAAAAAAAGAAGAGACAGAACTGAAATGGAAAAACAGATAACTGAGAAAGAAATCTTAAGTGTGTGCACAAAGGCGCAGAGGAGATTACTGACCACTCCTGCAGTGTGTTGATTATGTTTGGAAGCTCATTGGGGCCAAGGTCCCGGCCCACACTGCAGTCTACCTCCACCTGCTGGTTCCTCTGGTCCAGTTTGCCCTGGATGATGTCACAATAAACAGCTTCAATCAGCAGGTCCTCCAGCTCGCGCACGTTCTTCAGCTCGAGTTGTTGCAGGAGCAGTGAATATGGCAGGCACTGTGGAGAACATTACAATTTCGTTAGTCATATTGACCTTAATAAATAGACAGACAATTTGATTACACTTTAGCAGCTCAATAGAAAACCATAAAAACATAATTTCCCTAAATGTCAGTGAGAGAAAAAAGAAATATAACAATCCTTGACTTGGCCATTAGAGAGTTCAGGCATAAGAATGGCATATCAAAGAGTCAGGAATGAATGGACTAATGGTAGTGAGTGTTAAAAAAGCAGACACAGCCAGTGAGAATAATGAATCAATTATTTATCGGAGAAACAGGGAAAGAAAAGGGCACAAGAGGAGCACTAAGGTAAGGAAGTGTAAATTTAAAAATTGCCTGGAAAAGAAAACTTTGTGATTAAGAAGCAAAAGGAAATGATTACAAGACTCTAATCGGTAGTAACTTTGCTGAAACTATTGGGCTCTTCACCTCAAAAGTAGAGTAGCATTAATGCAATTACAAACCCTTCGAGGCCATTATATGCCAAAGCACGTTCAACTAACACTAGCATTTTGAGAAGCTGCAATTTTATTTAATTTTTTTTACAAAACAAAGAAAGCCTAGTTTGTTTATTCACAGACTTGCTTCTTAGTGGTGGCTTTCAGGACTATTTAGTGAACCAAGTCTCAGAATGAACTTCCTGTTCAGGTGCACGTATCTATGCAAACTGTGAGAGATGAGAACAAAGCAGCACCTTGAGGTTGGACGCCAGGCTTATGATGGACAGGTGGCGGAGTTTGTTTTTCTGTGCGGGGGTCAGCTCGGGGAGTGAGGCCGCTCTCTCTGCAGCAGAACAAAAGAGAAGAGTCACACTGTGAAATGCATATGTGAGCTGTGTCATCTTTGCTTTGGGTCACACAGACAGACAGGCTCTACTTAACACTCTCAGATGTAATGTTACACAGAGACAAGCACAGGTGAGTGTGTAGCTGTTTAAGCAGTCATTTAACCAAGTGAGAGGAGTACAATCTCCAGTGGCTGCATCTCCAGCTTCTGTGTTCCCGTGGTGACAGGCCTTGCACCTCCCGAGACAGCCGCTCTGACAGCTCCTCTACGGGATGCGCTTTATGAAAGTAAATGTGCTCCCTATTGGCGTGTCTCCAAAAGAAAAGAACGGATAAAGTAGGCTACACTCTTTTTCCAGGCTATTGGTAGATCTTTGGCATAAAATTAGACATAATTAACATTCCACTTCTTGTCGAAACTCCTGAAGACATTACACACACACCAAATTCAGACATAACAAAAGTTAAATGTCTGTTTCTTTCTGTACTGATGTGACTGAGCCAATTGGAATCCTTAATGAAAAGTTTCACAGTGCTTGTACCTGAATATTACCTGCCACTAGTGTCTCAGGTGAGAGTGTTTAAAGCCTTGCAGCAAAGGAAGGCAGTTTATAATAAAAGCTTTTCAGGGGTGCCGTATTACTTATTTACACAGTGCGGCCACTGAAATACCTTTATAGTCGCAGTAGGTTCCATAGGCGAAGAGGTGCAGGAGCTGGTATACCGGGGAATGAGGGCCGTTCTCCAGCTGGGAGTGAGAAGGAACAGAAAATAACACATTAGAATACAGGGATAACGAGACTCCCCACTTAAACAATGTAATCATATATGCATAATAAGCCGTTTTGAAGA
Organism: Neodontobutis hainanensis; assembly: GCA_024349245.1. NCBI lineage: Eukaryota > Metazoa > Chordata > Actinopteri > Gobiiformes > Odontobutidae > Neodontobutis > Neodontobutis hainanensis. The sequence goes on from JALDNG010000028.1 coordinate 597,559, forward strand.
TGTGTTTTTTTTTTTATCCATTACCCAAGACTCCAAAATCTTTATATTTAACAAATGCTTAAGATATTTACTAAAAGACTGAAAAAGCTATCAGTAAGTGCTTTACACCTACAATGATGAGTAAAACAGGGCTAATGATTGTACATCTGAGTGAAAAAAATGCTTTTTCTCACAGGTCTTCATTCAGATTCATGATCTTTTTTACACTGGCACTTAGGGGTGTGAATCTTTTAGTGTCTACAATTCAATTTGATTCAATTCTGATTTTTGGGGTCACACTTTGATTCAAAACAGTTTTCAATTCAGAGCCTTTGATTAAATTCAAGTGAATGCAACTTTTGCTAAGATTTGTTGAAGATATTGTGATAAACTTAAAATGTAAATGTTAAGTAAAGAGAACATTTATTTAAACATTTTTTTTAGTTTTGGCCTGTACCAAATCTTTACTTCAAATGCCATCTATTACACGTTATAAAAAATGTATTCTGTACAAAAAAAGTATAATTTTTTTTTTTTTTTAGCATTTTGAATTGATTCAGGGTCTGTAAGGCTTAGACTCACGATTCATTAATTAATCGATTTTCTAACACCCCTATTGGCACTCAGTTCTTATTTAGATAGATTTTGGAGTAAAAGCCTGCGTGAGTGTACATACCTCTCTGACATTAGGCAACTCTAGGATGTCCGAAAACACGTAGAGGCCTGGGGTCTCCAGCAGAGAGCTAACAGCCTGGGCCAGGGCTGAGCCTGACAGAGACAGAAGCTGCTCCACCTCCATCTGACACAGAGTACATAGAGGAGACAGACAGGAGTTAGACTAAAACAAACTTTTTAATGCAATAGTTCTTTAAGAATACCACACCATGTTGATGTCCTTCCAGATTTTTTTCCAAAGGCTAAAAGTATTAAACTACAAAAATGTTTATAATACCCTTGACCAAAACACTTTAAGGAGCATGATATATGCAACGAGTCTGATGAATACGAAGTAGGGCATGTATATTCATTACCACTCATTACCAGCAAAGGAAAACTGTTGCTGAGGGCAACACCAGAATAATTACCTAAGTTGTGACAGGAATCTGCCTGAGCCTGGAGCAGACATTTGGATTCCAAAATACATCTTGGCAAAAAGCTTTAAAACACTACAAATATTTAAAAGAAAGTCCACTCCCTCGTCTCATCTATTTACATTTACAAGAGTAGGTCAGCGTAGGGTCCTTCAATGGAGAATTTTATTAAATGACAAGGATTTAAATTTTTAAAGCCAGTAGATATAGCTAGGGCAGGGGTGGGAAAACTAAGGACTGAGGGCCACATGCAGCCCACCCGGCTGTTTAATCTGGCCCGCCAAACATTTATTAATAATTTATTGATAATTAAACACAGCATATATTTTTCCTTCAATATTCTGCAATGGCAGTGGGGTGCATGTGGTTAGATCTCCTGCCTCACAGTAAGAAGGTTGCGAGTTTAAACCCCAGCCGACTCAATCATCCTTGGCCCCCAGGCCTTTCTGTGAGGAGTCTGCATGTACTGCTCGTGTTATTGTGGGTTTCTCCGGGTACTACAGCTTCCTCCCACCATCAAAACACATGCATGTATGGGTCAATTATCAACTCTAAAGTGTCCCTAGTGAATATATGTAAGAGTGAATGGTTGTCTGTCAGAGTCTGTCTGGAACACCCTGAGTGTCAGCCCTGCAACTAACTGCAGGGCTGACACTCAGGGTGTTTCCCCATAGATTGTAAATAAAATGGATGTAATCCGCCCATTGGTCCCCCCCCCCCCCCCCCCCCCCCCCAGAGTTGTCATGTAGTAAAAACTTAGCTCTAGAGACCGGAGTCATCTTTTGTACCAGGCTGTGAACATGATTTTTACACTTTTACAAAGTCGCCATTGGGCTTCTCCTTATATTTCCACTTTTGGAGCCTGCCCTCTGGTGGACGGCGGTATATCGCTGTATTTCACCATATGGCGGCGCCGCCCTTACTCGAGGACCGTTTAAGAGGTTCCATGAGAGAGGCTGTGTACCCCGCCTCAGGCCCAATGTTACTGGGATATGCTCCAGTCATCTGCGACCCCTAATGGGACCAAGCGGAAGAAAATGAATATTGATCAAATGATTCCCTTACAACAAGGGTGGGCATTCATTTTTCCCCAAGGGCCACATTTGAAAAAGTGCCTCTGGTGGAGGGCCGGGCCAACAAGGTGGACTCACTTATGCTCAATAAAAACACTTTTTTTGCCTATAGTTTAAAGTTTGAACTGTAGGATAAACAATATGTGCAATAAACAATAAATTTATAATAAATAAAATAAATTTAACACCACTCACAGCTGCACCTCCTCATTTTTAGGAACACGCTTTACAGTTTGCTCTAAAACTAGTGAAAACAATCTCTCGTTGTGAGTAGAGATAACAGCTCTAGGAAAGGTTGTAACCATTTGAATTAGGAGCATGTTGTAGTGGAATCAACAGATCACTGCAGAATATTGAAGGAAAAATATATGCAGCGTTTAATTATCAATAAATAATTTGTAAATGCTTGGCGGGCAAGATTAAACAGCCCAATATGTCGCATGTGGCCCCCGGGCCTTAGTTTGCCCACCCCTGCTCTACAACATGCTCCAGACAACCTTTCCTAAAGCCAGCATCTCTACTCACAACAAGAGATAGTTTTTACTGGTTTTAGAACATCTTGTAAAGAGAGGATCTAAATTTGAGGAGGGTGCAGCTGGAGTGTGGTATTGAATATAGTGTTTATTGCACACATTGTTTTGCCTATAGTTCAAAATTTTAAACTATATGTGTAATGTGTTTTTATTGAGCATAAGTGAGATTACCGTGTCGGCCCGGCCCTCTACCAGAGTCCCATGTGGCCCATGGGAAACATAATTGCCCACCCCTGATATATGGACACAAGGAAACTTCAGTCTTGCCACTTCTTCATTATAATTACTGCCAAAGGCACAAGGATTATTCCTGTGTCGTATTCATGGCACATTTAGATGCATGCGTACCATCCATATGCTGCCCCACTGGATCCCCCTCAGAGATAAACAGATGAGCAAACATTTGGTGGAGTCAAACAATTAACCTACACTTGTATTTTTGCTAACACTAGATCTTTTTTTATAAGTCTAACCATGCACTGCATCTGATTTAAACATGTATAACAGTGTAAAGAAAGATAACATTGTTGTAAATGGGTGGCAGTAGCTCAGTGGGTAGAGCAGTCGGATTTCAACACGAAGGTAGTTGGTTCGATTCCCGCTCTCCCCACAGTTCATACTGTCGTTGTGTCCTTGGGCAAGACACTTAACCCACCTTGCCTCCAGTGGCTGTAACACTGGTAATTACTGTAGAACAATGTAAGTTGCTTTGGATAAAAGCGTCAGCTAAATAAATAAATGTAAATGTAATAAATGTAAATGGTTTTATGTTATATGTTGTATCATTAATTTCAACAAAAAAAAAAAATTTTAATTGTGACAACTATTAATGCTCTAACAGGTTTTGCTTTGATTGTTAAACAATTACACTGAATGTACCTTGGTAAGTTAAGAGTCATAGCAATAAATGTATTTGTTTTGTTTGACCCTTCAGTGGGAAGGGATTATTTCCCATTATTTCTGCATTTCGGGGTTGTGGGTCTTGTTCTTGGTTGATGCATTTGCCAGTCTACTTTATGCTCTTTTACAAAGCTTCTCAGTAAAAACATACTTAAGGATTCAAAAAGAAAACACTTCAATAAATAATAAAGGTACAAGGCTAGAAGAAGAAAAACAAATGTAATTGGTTGTGGCAGAAGTGAGCAGCTGCTAAACATCACACTTTCAACTGCTTCAGCTGTTCGAACAGTTATTGAAGATGATTAATGAACAGCCAGCCCCATCTTCAACAATAAGCACTTATTTTCATCCTTTACTTAGTTTTTTATGTCAGCAAACTATATATTATCTGAGTCATAAAAGTGGAATTTAATAAAACAAGAACTGCCAGGGATTACACACTAAAGTTACAGTTTACAGAATAAACTATTAATTTATCATTAGTTTTTACTATTACTTTTAGTTTCTATAGCATATGGCATTTTTCCGTCTTTTTAAGCACAATACCAATTGAAATTCAATTGTAAATTTGCCCCAAACTTTATAAACAATGCACTTTTATGTTTAAACAGTAGGAAGAGAAGGATGCATTATGCACATCCATAATCATTTAAGTACACTAGCTACATTATGCACCTCTAAAAATATAGTTATGTCAGATCAGATCTTTTAAAAAGTTTTTTTTATGAAACTTTAAAAATTGCGAGTTAACAAAAGTCTACTTGTATTATAGCTAGTTAGTGGTGCTTTTGCTGTAATGTTAGTAAACACCAGAGCACAGAAATAAAAGTAAAATTGTTAGCGAGGTACAGACACTGAAACGTTTAGAGTTGAAGTGATCAGGGCTAACGTTAGCCGATTTTACGTTGCTAAAACTGTAAGCAATCTACTTCGGTAATCCCTACAGAGGAATAACTGATTATAAAATCCAGATTACAGCCTTAAAACCCCATAATATACGTCTCTCGAGGAGCAGGATTATTGTATGTCATTCGATGACGTTAGAAGTTGTTTTAGCTCGTTTCTTCCTACGAATGCTAGTTCTACAGTTAGCTTAATTGCTAACCAACAGCAAGGCTTCAGAGGATCAATGACATAAGGCCTCTTTTATTTTATACATTTCCGGCATTAAAATTGGATAACTAAATTGCATAAGTATCACAGACAAATGTGACATGAAACACTTGCAAAACACGTTTAAATAGGACACTGAGTATTAAAAAAAAAACTACCTTGTTGTGTCGGTTTAATGCAGTTAGCCTCTGTGTTCAGTTCTGTTGTTACTGCTTGAACGACAACACAGCAACGCGTCCTCTGATTGGTCCCTTCACTGGCCTGGTGAGGCCGTATCTTGGTGATAGGGTTAGGGAGTACAGCGCCATCTACCGCCTGGTCTCTACATATGCATTGTCAAGACCTTTAGGTTGACGGTAGAGTTATCAGAGCAAGGAGAAGGCAGCGAGGTACCTGTATTTCCCACATGATTAGCTGTCTGACGCAAACCCAGTATTTTTAACAGAGATTTTTAAAAGAAAGAAGTCTGAACTTTCCTGTCAGATCAACAATGTTAGTTATTGATGAGGTTTTTGAGAGTATAACTGTGTAGTTTTACTTATATAGCGTCTACTTAACAAAAAAATAAAATAAATAAAATAAACATTCAATAGAAATATAACATAGCCTACATATTTCCATAGGTCAAATCCAATTATATTCTTAAATAAAAGAGTAGTTGTTAACAAATTGTTGACTAATTTACTGCTCCTGTTGTTGTTGTTGTTGTTGTTGTTGTTGTTGTTTTCTACTATTCTAATCTAGATGCATACCTAGAAAAGTTGAGATTTTTGTCCAAAATGCCCAAGAATATTTTTAATTATCCAGATAGTCATACCTGCAAACAGTGATGTAGTTTTAGCCTTATTCTACCAAGCTTTAAATCTGTGTCCTTGTTGCTTGGTAACGGACAGGTTTTAAAGTTTCCCAATCTTACAACAAACGCTGACAGAATTGTAACTGTTTATAAAACTGTGCACATAATCAATAGTTAATGTCAGTGGATAGAGTTGAGACACAATTAAAGCGGAGTAAAAAATGGAGAAATAAAGACTTGCTTGTGTTAATCTTAAAGGATATCCCATTTTAAATTCATAGTTTATGCTTTCATTGTCAGTTTAACTTTTTGTTATGTTTGATTTTCTGTCACATTTTTGAATCCTATTTTAAGTTGCAATGTCAAAGTACAAATCTAGAGAGTAACAACAAGTGACTGTATCAACCAAACACTTCGAATGTGGCAACAATAGATACATTATGATTCATCCACAGTGTCTGATACTCCTCAAACAATAAAACAGTGTGAAACCACCTGTCAGGAAACTAGAACTGTAACAAGACTGAACAGGAGAACGTCGTAAAATGTGCATTCACCTCCTGCCACTTGACTGTAGAAGCTCTACCCTTGTGCGATTTAGATAAATCCCCCAGCTGGATGTAAAAGCTATTGATGAAGCATCCAAGAGGGCAGACGGATACAGGAGAATAGAGAGCAATTTTCATAATGTTTTGTTAACCCTCCCTCTTGTATAACCTAATGTTGTAGCACTCTGCAGTTAGTGAATCTCAGCAAGATTTTATTGTAGCAGTTGCAGGAATAATGAGGTTTATATGAGCTCACTGGCGGCTGTGGGAAATTATCGTTTACTATAACAACACGGGGTGGATTCATTGCCTGATATTTCCTTGCTTTATGCTTGGTGGTTGTTCCATCGTTTTAATAAGAAAGATATTAAATCTTTTGTAAGGTCAATTCAAATTCAGTCCAATCTTGCATTTAATAGACAAAAGCAGAGTAAGTGCAAGTGCAAGTTGAAGAAAAAGTCTACTGTCCAATCAACCGTTCTGTGTCAGTTTGCCTGAGCGCAGAGTTCATCTTTAAACTAATTTAATCAAACCAGAACAATTATGATCTAAAGTGATAATAAAAAGGGCAGTTGTAAAATTAAATGTTGAGCCTAGTTTTCCCACATGGCTTAACATGATTTAGAGAAAAGCTTATGTGTGTTACTATAGAGCAAAAGTGAGTCAAGTGAGCACATTTTTACAGTCTGGCTTCAGTGGCAGGGACATTATTGGCACATGCATCATAATAGTACACGCAATGTGTGTGTGAGATTTATAAAGTAGAATTTCATTTGATTATTTCTCCACAACGATCCAGTTGTCGTGGAGAGTGATTTCTATTTCAAGACCCAGCATATGCAAGTCATTATTTGCAGATAATAATTATACTTTGGTGAATGCGAGTGTCAGAGCAAGAGAGAAGAAGACTAAGACTTGGTTGTGTTAGATCAAGCTCGTAGAGCCCCACTGGTGTTTGCTTTAAATGAAAGAGTGTCTTCCTAAGGACATTATCAGTTTGAGCTGCCAGAGACTGTATGCCCTGAAGGAGAAATATTTCACAATTATGGACTTTTGTGCGTTTTTTATTACATGACCCTTGCTGGACCAGGGAGAGAGCACTTTATCTTTTTTATTGTCAATTATATGTGTCCAATAGCACTTTGAGCTGAAGTAAAGTGAGAATAATCAGAAAGAGCAAGACAGGCAGAACATTTTTTGGCTTTCTGATGATTGATGATTCTGATGATTCTGTCAAATCTACTAATTCAATTTTAAAACAAAATAAAGGTATGTTAAAATTCCAAAAAAAATAAACTCTTCATTAAAATCTATCCCTGTTTCAACTTTTTAAATGAGAATACTTCTGAAGCAGCAGCAGCCCATTTCTGAAAACACAGTCTGATATATTTTCCTGAGAATAGGGTTCTCTACAGTCAACTACCATTCACACATTTTACCCAACACACTGTACAGGTTTTATGCTCTTTATTGTTCTCAACATTCAAAAAAGTTTAATGTGTGTATTTACAAAGATGTCATATAAACATGCTGTGTCTCAATATATATGCAGTAGTAGGAGTTCCTCACAGTTGTACCACAGACTTGAAAAGGCTATAATGGTTCTTTTGGTTGTAACACCATTTGTTAATTAGAGTTAACAAATCAAACTAACTTGTATTATTTCTCACAGGAATATTTCAGCAAAAATTAAAAAGCATTATCAAAAAGAAAATACAGTTTTCAACCTTGTTAATTTTTACCAGAGCAAATGATGCGATAAAAACACTGAAGGCTCTTGAGTCGGTTTATCCTATACCTAACACAGTACCAGGCCGGGGTAGACGGGGGCCTAAAAGCCAATAAGCATCATGATAGCAGTCTGACTATTCCCACCTCCAGAAGTCAGCCTCGGTCCCTGAGAGCCCGATTACACACAAAACTGTCTGCACCATACGAGCTGTCAGTTTTACCACTTTGAGTCCCCCAGCGTGGTGCACTGCACACAGTTAATGGAAGAGCCTGTAGAGCAGCAGCATTTGACCAGACGTTAACCTCACAGCGTTTTTCTTCAGATATAAGGCTTACTCAGAGGTAGACTGGGGTGAGACTTCATTTGAGCTATTCAAAGCAACATGCTCATGTAGACTTTATTAAAGGAGTCACCAAGGAGTGTTGCACTGATTTTACACATTAAAGTCAGTCTAGACGTCCGAACTGCTCATCGTCTTCTGTAGCCATGGAAGGATGTTTTTCAGTGATAAGGAAAAATAGCATTTAATGGGGTAATCTTTCAGTGCGATGCAGAACTGTCACAATCATGTGTATAATGATGTCACTCATGCGTGTGCTTTATTTGAGATGTGATAAGAATAAGAACTCGTTCATTTTTCTTCCAGCAAAAGTATAGATCTTAACTCTCTTCACACTGCACCACCACTGCTCCTTTAAGGCCTCAATATCTCACGTTGCATGGGGCAATATTTCTCCTTGAAATTAAATTTGTCCCCGCTGGTTCCTTTATCAAGGCTTGGCACACTTCCTGCAACACCACTGCAGTGTTTCCCAGAGTAGACTATGCTGTTCATTCAACTAATCACAAACCATTTTTTGTTTTTTCTTTTGCCCTTTGTTGAATAATCCAAATTTCTCTGTTTGCATCCTTTTTCTTATTTTGAGTGAATTCAGTGAATGGCTGATACAGGCTGCGGTAACAGATGTGTGACAGTGGACTGCCTCGACACATGACGCTATACTCATGACAGTCTGAAGCCTTTTGCAAACATCAACAACTTTATGACATCAATTCAAAATCTGAAGCTAGATTAGAAGTTGATAATAAAAGGTCAAATCAAAATGAATGTTTGTTTCTGTGCAGTTTTATTAGGCTATTATAGTCACACTTTCTTCTAATTACTTTGTTTTGAATAATACAAGTTCAAGCGGAACAGATGACAAATGCTGTAGGAGTAGAATGTCATAAATGGGACATATACATAGAAATCTGATAGTGTTTTGGAGCCATGCGTGGGCATCTGGTGTGCATGTGCAGGGGGAGGTGAAGGTGATATTCAGCAGTTGCTTTTATGATGAATTGAATACAAAGCTCTGGGGATGATTGCTGAGTCATAATGCCAAGTTTATGAAAAAACTTAAAAAGATACTAAAGGGGACTTTGCCAGTGAGCCCAACCTGCATACATTCTTTGTTTATCTTATCCAATATGGCAGGTCATCAATGCTTTGGCCAAGAGGCATTGCACCATCTGAGTTGACATGCTTTGGTGAACATGAATGTCCCCACAGTACAATCTGTCTGCTAGATTTGTGCAATCTGTACTACCCTTCTCACCGGTACAGTCTGCTCTGTAAAACCCGGAGAAATAAAAACTATGAGACTTTTATGCAATATGCACAAATAGTTCATTGGTCTATTGATCTCTGAAGCCTGCAGGCTTCTCTCAGTCTGTGGACAGCCAGCTACAACTGCCCACACTAACAATAATGCTTAGCTTACACTCTTTGTGACGCCTGCCATGTGCCATCTGAGCTGCATACACTGTGGCTCACTGTGGTTGACAAGTTGGAAGATAGCACTTCTTGAAAACTGACAGATTACACTTGTTTATTTTAGTGTTGATGAGTTATGATAAGAAATGTCATGCATTATATGATCAATAATTGATATGTCATACGTGATGAGTATAAACCAGACAAACAAAAATACTTTATTTGTTAAAGGGCAGTATTTACAACCAAGGATCACAAGAAAAAACATATACAATCCAACCAGGCACATGTCCGGAATAGAAATAAAATGGTTCAAGCAAGCCAAGACTTTGGAGAACTGTCCAAACAACTGCTTCAAATGGAATTGTGGCACAAGCCTCAACCCTGTGCTCTGAGCAGGGATGGCAGCTATATTCAGGGCTGGTGTATTATTCTGATACATGTGACCATTCCTCAGATCCATTACATTCACATAAAAAAAACGATTTAATCATAATAAATGAATATCTGTGAACAATTTTTACACTGACAAATAAATGATCTTTATTGCAAGAATATAATAATGATAGCAAAAGACATAACAATATGTAAAAGAAATAGTATTAGCAAGTATATTTACATTAGAAAAGATGAACAATAAAAAGGTTGCATAGTACGAGTGGACTACAAAAGTGGTTCAATAAATTCAATCTGGCACCTTTCCTCTTCTCTTAGACATTTTACACACAATTTACTCTGTAATGAACTGGCTCTGATGTCCTCTTTATGGCTCCCTTGGATCAAGTTCTGTAAAATCCTTTTGGTTTGGGGCTGAAAGAAAAAGTCAAAAAGGGTTCCTCTGAGAAATTTAGACAAAGAGTGCAAGGAGCGGAAAATATATTATAATGATTTGATCTTTTGAGGTTATGGCTTTTAGTTTTCTGCCGAAAGTCTTTGAATGGGTTTGTAATCTCTTACTCAGTTCAAGAAATGGTTAATACGTACTTTTTGCAGTGGCAGAGACGATTCTTGAGCTTTAAACGTCTTATCCTCCGCTAATACAAACACATAAAAAGTTAGTTTTATGACACTCATAGATTTTAAACATACTACTTTAGTTTACTTTTAGTCTAATTGAGATGTTTTTAAGTTGATGAACACCACCCACCTGTGTGCAAATCGAGCTTACCTGTTTGCGTCGATGCAGCATGAAAACGAGGATCATCAACAGGACTAAAATTACTACTGCACCACAAAGGGTTACCAGCAGCCACACGCTTATCTTTCTCTCTGTATAAAACACAGTAGTCACCGAATGGTACACAGTAGTGATTGTACATTCTGTAAGCCCCAGGTCATAGCTGTCACATTTCCTGTTCTTGCTTTCATTTCCTGCACTCACCGATATTCAGCGCTACCACAGCTGACGTCAGTTGCGTATCGGCTCGCCACAGCTGACACTCCCATTTTCCCTTGTCTCCTCTGCCCACTTCCGGGATGGTAAGGTGTTCCGACTGAGGGGCATTAGTGGAATAACGGGATGCTTTTGGGGCAACCCACTTTACCTGCAGGTCTGAGGGCAGAACACCACCGGTTGTGCAAGTCAGATTCAGCTGCTGGCCCTCAATCAACTCTGTCCCAGGTGAGGCCATGACTAGAAGGTAATCAATTACATTAATGAATAAAATACAATAACAACATCCTTACCATGTAAATAATACTCAAATGTATAGAAGCACGGTTATTAAAAACAAGACATTATATTAATACATAAAAAATAACACTGTAAACTAAATTACAGTACACTAAACACTCACACCTAAAATCCAGTTTTAAATTCCATTATGTTACCATGTCCTCTGGTGAAGAAAAAGGCTATAAAACTCTATTAAGACAATGGAACAAGACTACTGTAATAGCCAGACGTCACACCAGGGACCAAGGCATCTTCAGAAAGCCAATTTGCAAAGCAGGGTGTCAAAACAACTAAAGAAGATGCAAAAAAAAACAGAGTTGGGTGTATTTGTACTTACTTTGCAGCAGTTCGACATGTACAGTCCTGTTCAGAATCACACCATTTTTAAATTTCATAAAGCACACATAGTCTCCTTTGTTCTCTTCTCTCCCCAGTGTGGAGCCTAGAGACAGGTGTCCAGTTCTTGGATCCGGTGCACGTTGCAGCAACCCAACTTTCCCTTCCTTCCAGGCGGGCTCACCATCCAGAGTGAGCGAGAAGAGAGGTTTATTACAAATGAGGTTTGTGTCCGTGCCTGGGCAGAAGTGCCAGCCGACCTCCTGGACGCCCTTTTTTTTAAGGTGGTCCCAGGAGATGTCTGTAGGAAGGAGGCAGGGGATGGAAAGAGGCGAGGATTTGGAGCTGTACTGGGTGTGAGGAGCAGTTGGAAGCAGGTCTGAACAACCACAAAAGAAGATGCAAAATAATGGGTAAAGTGTCAAATGAAATGTTTTCAATGGGTACATTCACAGCAACTGACCAATGACAGAAACATCTATTTTAGTCTTTTTGATGTTTGACACGACACACGTCCACTGGCCATGGGAGCTTGTTTTAGCTTGTAACCTGAGATTTCCACCGTAACCATCCTTGTCTCCCTGAGGACTCAGCCAGTAGATCTCAGGTTTAGAGGGAGTTTCTACGCTGCAGGTCAGAGACAGTTCTTCTCCAGGCAGAAGGATCCGGTGGTTTACAGTCACTGGATCACAACAGATCACAATAAACTAAATGACCAAATGAAACCCTAATGTTGGTGGCGTGTTGTCTCTTACCACTGAGTTTGATCACGTGATAACGTTTTGTAGCAATTAACGTGTTCAGGTTCTTCACTTCACAGGAAAACTTCCCAAAGTCTTGCTGTGTAATGTTTTTGATTTGCAGCACTTTCTTATTGAAGGTCAAGCGATTCTTCCATTCTGAAAAGCACAACAGATTTGGCCAACATGTATGATTAAGATTTTTTATCTGTTCACAAAGTATGCGTTACAATTTTACCTGCAGTAATTTCAGATCCGCCATAAGAATTAAGCGAGGCGATTTGTTTACTGCCAAAGTACCAGTAAAAATAATAATTGAAATCTTGGAGAGGATTTAGTTGAACCGTGTCTCCCACTTGAGCGTATATTTTCTCATCAGCACCTAAAAATTAAAGAATATTTTGTTGTTTTTATTTACATGTAAGTTATTTTACATACAATGATTTTGCTAACATAACCTTACCTGTAAAATTGAAAACAAAAAAGCAGAGAGTGAAAATTGACTGAAGTAAGTTTGTCATCTTCGTGCCTGAAACAAGTTATTAGATTGATTAATTAATATTATTATTGAAACAGTTTGCCTTCATATTTTTGGTAGTTAGTTGGATTCATAAATCTATATGTGCTGCAATGGGGTGTTTGACAGGAAGCGCAGAGGGGTTTGTGGTGGTCTTAGATTTAGTACGATTTGAGGAGATAAAAGTGGTATGAGTTCAGAGAGATGCAAGTAGGCGGCTTGTGGTGGGCTTTGGATAAAAAAGACGCCGAACTGGAGGAAATTGTCTCAGAGCGAACGACGGCTTGTGGTGGGCCCTGATTTGGCGATGTGCAGATTTTCATCCCGACGCTCCCCTGTTCTACTCCCCCTCTCTTCCTCCCCTGTTCCACGAAAGACGGATCTGTCCCCGCTTGAAAAGAGAAAAAAACAACAACAACAAAAAAAAAAACGAGACCACAGCTCAAGTAGTACGCCTCGAGTGTGGTTTAAAAAAGATGTAGCTCTTCTTTAGTCTCTCTTTGGAAGTAACAAAACATTTACTATAGCTCTGATTCACAGCACATATACTGAAGATGTTTAGCCGCCAATTTTTTTTTTAACAAGTACTCTAAAGAGATAGATACATTGACAGTATAAGATATTATAAGTTAGGTGCTATTTTAATATTTATTTCTCTTTATACTCTTTATGATGTGAGATCAGAATTAATTGATCTATTTTAATTCAAACTAATGAATAGCAATATTACGATATACAACATAATACATAGTATTTAATTATAATATACACTTGGCCACAATATGTACAGTGCCATGTAAATACAATGTTGTGTCTGGTCTCATTATGGAATAAAAACATTTAAGAGTCATATATTAAAGAGCGGCATATGCCTATATGTGTCAATAACAGTATTTTAAAGCATATGTGAGTATTATAGAAAGAGTTTGGAGGAATTCAGGCCCGGAAAAGTGAGGACAGGTGTGAGTCTAATGATTTGACCCTGTTTATTTTAACTCCTCAGAAAACACTGAAGCATTTCTACGCGCTCGTGCTCAAATTGTTCATTTCAGCTTAAAATCTGTGCCGTATCCAAAAAAAAAAAACATTTCTTACATTTTTATGAATGATTGCATCGCTAATTATATGGAACCCAGTTGTGTGTAGAAAACGGGGAGCTGTGTAAAAATGAAGGAATCGCCTTTAATAGCCTGAATACGTGACTAAGACTTAAATGTAACAAAAAATGTGTATCTGCAATCTCAATCAATGTAATGATTAGTTGCTCCGTGTAGACCACATGAACCTTTTGTAGACATAGATACCAAAGTTTTATACCTATTAAGTCTGCTTTGATGTTAGATCCATCAGATATTCATGTTAAAAGTGTTACTCTTAGCTCTTTTGATATGAGTGCTGGAACTATGACTATGAGAATAAAACTATAAAACCCATGTAAAGTTTATCTATTTAATTCCACTTAGAAAAAGGTATAAGTGCAGCACGAGTTGTGTCTCTGGTCAACTCAATACCACAAAAGTCATAACCTTTGGCCACACCTCTCGCAGGAAGCGGGCACTTCCTGCCATTCTATCAGGTCTTTTCCACTATGTGTCCAGCCAGCGATGACCGACCGTTTTTAACAGATGAGGTATTTAGTGTCCTAATATGGGGTGCAATGTAGCATACAAAGTGAACAAATAATAAGTATAAACAGTTATAAGGGTGCATCTAAGGATGCATCTTAATAGAAAAATACCAACAGATAATTTCATAATATATACTACATCTATGTGATGGCAAAAATATTGAAGAAAGAGGACGATAGATAGATACATTGATACAATAGTGTAAAAAAAAAAGTCGAACTACACTTACAGCGACTGCAGACTGATGGATGTACCTCTGTCCCAGCAGCGTTCGGATATGTGACGATTTGACGAAACAAAGACTGGTTATTAAGAAGCGATGCACCACCCTCGAGTCATTGATTGGTCTGAAAAACAGCATACATATGTTGATCAAAGGCACCCATCAAAATCATGGGTTGGTTGTTGCTGAGCGGAGGCAGGACCTGGCATCAACGCTGACATTAGTTCTTAAAAATATAAATATATTTCTGTGAAGGTCCTCAGTTTTTTTAGTTGTAAAGATTTTTAAGCACAACCATAGCACTGTGGTATTCTGATAAATGCCTTAAAGCGGTGTACGGAGAATAAAAATTAGGAAAAGGGAACAAATGAAGCTGACAAATAAAGTAACGGTTTTAATGTCCATTTGAGAATTGTCACACAATTTTACAATGCTTTGTTAGAAATTTGCACGGGTACGCATTATACATCTATTGCCTAAGGTTACATTGCGGCAAATACTCACCCTGTTGATTTTTCTTCCGATCTCATACTGTTAACATTTTCAATTCAATGTTTGTTTAGCAGTAGAATTTTATTGAAAATGACCACTACATAAAATGCAACAACAAGACAACAACATGTATAATTAAAACAAAACAAATGCGGCCTCAGAGTTTGGTGGTGTCTTAGTCGCTGTTTAAAAAGTCATCCCTATTTACATATATATATATATATATATATATAAATATATATATATATATATATATATATATATATATATATATATATATATATATATATCATTGCCAAAGCTATTTATCTATGACTTCATTTTACTTTGCCTCGTTTCTGCGTCACGTCTCACATATTTTTATAAATGTACATCATTTAAATATAAGCCTAATCTGTGGTGGGTCAAAACGAATTAGTAGCGTAATTGAGTTTTCTTGAGGATTATAACAGTCGGGAATTATAACATTTGTTTTAAAATAGTATATAAAATGCTATTTTCATCTTAAAACAAAATAAAACACAGTGAAGTGCGAAATTTTCTGCTGCATACCGTGAACACGTTTTTTGCTACTCATTTTTGTCAATAAATTATTCATGCATTTCAACTGGTTTTCTTTGTGTTAGTTTTTAGACCACAAATATTCCCTACATTAAATATAAAAATAACATTTCTACATTTTATTCAGTTATTACATTTTAACCTTACACTTCACTCGGACTAGTTGTGAATTTTTGTTACAGTGCAACATACACCTGTCGCGAACATCTGCCTGTGTTTATCTGCTTTTAACCCGCTGCACTCAATCTCATCTGTGCCTCTTTTTCAAAAAGAGCCCCCTACACTATTTACACCTAAGCAACAAGGATTTCAATATAATCTAAGACACTTTGATGCATAAATAATAATAAATAAAGCAGCAGTGGACATAATGCAAAAACAACATTATATCTGAATAGATTTTAAATTATCTGTGACAGAATACATCACTTAAGAGAACACATCACTTAAGAAAACTCAATTGAAGGAAGGCACCGTTTAGTGGTTTAGAGACACGAACCACAACAAGGATAAAACAAACATGTCACACACATCTCAAGTGTTGCTCTGAGGTTTCCCTTGTTCGCTGCCTGTCTCTGTACATCTGACAAGAAACACCTGCTTCTGTTAATGCTCCCAGTCAAGAGCAACAATACATCTAGGTTAGTATTAACGCCACACCAGGCAGAAATGTTTAATCCCACAATATAGATAGAAGCAGTTTGTTTTCGAATGCAAAGCGATGGAGAAAGACCCGAAAGTGAGGAGTCCCCATTAGTCACGAGCACCGCAATGTGTCATTACCGAAAACCTTCGTGGGACACAAGAAAACAAGGACATGATTCATTTTTTCATGTGTTTACCTAATTTCCCTTATCACTGCACCTACACAGGGCTTCCCTCGCCAGAGAACGGACAGGACCTCTCTAAAATTCAAAAGTGGGATCAAACAACTGACTCAATGACACCTAGTTTGATGTGCCTTGTGTAGGCTACTATAGTAAATCAAAAAGGAACACACATTTTTCAACAAGGGTTAAAAGTAACCTCAAAGTAACTCTGCATTTGTTCGTCTTGTCTGCGTCTTTTTTAAAGGTTTGGGATATTTATGACCTAGATTTGTTTAGTTTCAAATCCCCATTAGACCTAGGGTTGTGCAATTTTGTGAAATATTCTAATTTAAATTTTCTTCAAGCAATTTTGTGACTGCAATTATTTACGCAACTATTTCTTTTCTGCTTTTTTACATATTCACAGTAGATTTATGACAGAGATCTTGTGACATGACGTCTTGTTGACACGGCCTATATGTTATTAAAACATTAGATTGCATTAAATTATATGAATGATATTTTTCACGTTCAGTTTAAACCCTGGGTTCTTCTCCTAGCCTACTTTATTTCTCTGACAGTGATAGTCAAATGGCTGATAAAACTTTTTCAGTGTCCTTTTGTTCTGCGTTAGCGCCAGTAATGGATTTGCATTTCCTTTTCAGTCCAGACAAAAACTAAAAATTAAATGTAGCAGAGATATTGGGTCTCAATGAAGTCATGAGATTGGGCGCTCAGAGCTCCCTAAAGGGGGCCCTAAATATGGTTGTAGCCCATTGCTCCCCACTTTTAGACATCCGTATCTGTCAAACACTCGTTTTCAGAAAGAACTGCATCTTTCAGGCGCAGCACTACTCAAGAGTCAACACAGCCTCAAAACAAATTTAGCTACTTTGATAACTTTCTTTATCCAGTAATAGTCTACATCTAGGTAGTTAAG